>CM055275.1:2961139-3055854 GCA_029237695.1 Conchocele bisecta
GCTCAAATATTCATGTTGAATTAACCCTAAACACCTAACATCTTAATTTTTTGTCGTCTGCTGTTTATTTTCCATTTGTATCATCAACAACATGCTTTGACAGCACACTTTAGAATAATTTACTACATGCTTTGACAGCACTTCAGAATCATTTCCATACAGTCGAGCACCAGTATCTCGAATTCAAAGGGAGATCGTCCATATACATGTAGTCGAGATATGACTAGGTTCGAGATAGCGATGAACTGACATGGTCGAATATTTTCGCGAAAAATATGAAATCATATTACCCATTACACCACGCGTAAGCAATCCCCAATTAAATAATGACCAAAGGTAGCAAGAAAATCAACATTACAAGGTGGCGTCACGACAGTGACTCTCAGTGAATTGCTTAAATGAGCAGCGTGATATGCTTAATGAATCGTATAAACAAACTGATGAGTAGATGTGCACAGTTTATTTCAATTTTGAATTCGACCGCCGTGTCATGGATTATCTCCCCCTTTTTACATATAATTTGGCATTTTTTCCTTGTAATTTGTAAAACTTTTAAACAGTAATAGCTATACAGACCTGAAACTTGGAATGTAACTTCCTTATGATGAGTAGATGCGCAAAGTTTATTTCGATCTTTTATTCGACCCCCGGGCCATGGATTATCTCCACATTTTCGACTTAGAACACCACCATTTTGCCTTGTAACTTGTAAAACTTTTAAACCGTTGTAGCGTTATGTGTTCTATAAATTTTATAAAGTGTCTTGCTCAAGGACACAACGCACGCCTCCGGTGAGGCTCGAACCCATGACCATAAGATCAGCAGTCCCGACACATCAGACCACTCAACCACGCGTTCCACAAAATGTATCGTAGAAACTGAAACTGAAACTGAAAGTAAGTTGGTATTACAAGTAGGAATTCATTATATCAATGACAGGTTTTTAAAATTTAAAACTTCTGCCATGACCAAACATAATAAGAATCTACTTTACCAGCCCGATATCCTTGGCAGGCATAGTAAAGTTAACCAAATTGTAAGGCTCATATTAATATTGTGAACAAGCGGAGTTGTTTAACCCGTAAACGGCGGGAGCCAGATATTGTAGTCTGCTGTTTTTCATTTTTAACTTATATTTTTATTTTTTCCAGTCATAGCCGCATACAGGTTGGGATTCATCTTTGTCTAGTGAGGTGTACTGCGCTGAATGACAAGTTCACTTCTGACAATCAAATAGTTTTGTGTTTGTTTAGCTACCTGACTACCATACTAGGCCGATGACAAAATAGTTTGTTTCTGGTGACATGACATCACATACTATTTTGGGTGAATCATAATGCTTGTATAATATAATGATTTAACCGTTTCAACACTACAAACCTCTATAGGGATGTCTGCAAACCGTGTAGATCCTGAGGAGCCGGCTCGTAATTTTCATATTTTTTAGAGAAAAAAAAACAACCCCATTTTATAAATGTACTAGTCTGAAAACAATTTTGTTACGTTTGGAGTGGCTGGAAAATTAACATATCACAGTCAATTCCAGTTATTTAACAAGGTGCATGATCACGTGGTTACAACAACAACGACAATTATTTAAATTTCCAGAAACGCCTCCTATTCAAAGTATGTATTATTTTATTATATCCATATTATGTAACAGATTTTGATAAAATATGGCACATCAAACGTGTCTTGTTAAGCTGCATTTTGGTGGTCTCGGTACTTTGGCCCAAATTTCTGTCGTTTTTGCGAAGAACCGATTTCCGTGTTTACTGACACGGAAATTGTTTCTTCGCATAAACGACATAAGTATGTGCCGAAGTCCCGAGACCACCAAATGCAGCTCATGTAGACGTGTTTACTGCGCCGTATTTCATAAAAATCCGTTGCCCATTAAGGAAACTATCAAATAATACTTGCGCTTTCAACACTTTCAGCCATTGTTGTTATTGTCGTAACCACGTGATCATGCACCTGGTTTTAGGTTAACCCTCACTACGCGGGAGACGAACATTGTCGTCTGCTGTTTTTCATTTTTGCCTTAATTCTTAACAAAAAACCCGTTTTGACAGCACACGAGAATCGTCTCCAGTGGAGACGATTATCATGCGTTGCCAAAAACAGGTTTTTATCGGGAAATATTGAAAATAAAACATTTCAAGCAGACGACAAAATTTAATTCAGCATAGTAAGGGTTAAAGAAAATGTAGAATCTCAACTACCGGTAATACTTGCTCATAATATTCTGTGATAACATGCAACATTTTTTGTGCCGTGAAATATTTAGAACAAAATAACGTTTACGACCAAATTGCATATATTTTGTTTCTTTGTTACTAGAAATATTTAGGTATAAAGAATATACAACCAAATTGCTTACATGTATAATTTGTTTTTCACTACCCTTACTTGAACAGACAGTATTTAGATCATAACATGATAAGACCAGAAAAAAAAGTACTTTGTTTCTCAGATACCGCCAGATCAGAAAAATCCCTGCGTGTGAAAGCCTTGTAACACTATGGACAAATAACAAGAGGGCCATGATGGCCCTATATTGCTCACCTGTGCAATGTCACAAAAATCAAGCAAATACTGGTATGTAAAGTTGTCACTACATATACATCAAAATAAGCCCATGACAGGCAGAAAATGTCAATGCGACAAATTTGAGAAGTCACCAGGGTAGGAGTTGTCTCGCGATATGTACATATATATCTTACACAACTTTGAGAGGCTTGGAGACCACAACAGGATGCTTCCAGCCTACTTTGTATTGCAATCCTTAGATGTTATGGACATGTATTATATTAACCATATTTCGTAAAGAAGTTGACCCCTATTTGACCTCCCGGGCCATGCCCATTTTTGACCCAGAGGTCACCATTTTAACAGCTTAAAAAGCATTTTAAAAAGCATTGTACATCGATCATTCCTGTCCAGTTTCGTCGAAATCAGTCTGGTGGTTCGTGAGAAGATTTTTTTAAGAATTTATGCAATTTTTAGACGGTGGCCATCTTGGATAAACAACGACCACCATTTTATGAAAAGGCTTTACCAATGAACCATAACTGCGAAGTTTGGCCACCAATGGCCAAGCGGTTTGTATGAAGAAGACATTTTAAATCTCTAATAAAAGAACGACCTTTTGACCTTTCGGCGGCCATCTTGGATGATGTAATCATCCGATTCGATGAAAACAGCGCCTCATCAATACCTTCGATTTGATATATTAGAAGACCATATTCCGTCAAAAATGAAACTTGACCCCATTTTTGACCCAGTGCATTGTGCATCGATCATTTCTGCCAAGTTTCGTAGAAATCGGTCTGGTGGTTCGTGAGAAGAAGTTTTATTTTTAAATGTTGTGATATTTTTAGACGGCCGTCATCTTGGATTAACGATGACCTCCATTTTAACAAAACTGAAAAGGCTTTACCATAACTACAAAGTTTGCTACCAATGGCCAAGCGGTTTGTATGTAATCATCTTATTTCGACAAAAAATGCTCCTAAGTGATCGTTTCGTCCATACCTTCGAATTTATATATCGGTGAAATTTGACGCCTCCTGCCCCTCCCATTGTTGACCCGGGGGCCACCATTTGAAGGAATCTGAAACATTGTAAACTATCGATCATTCATATCAAGCTTTGTCGAAATCGGCAAAAAATACACCAGAGTGATCGGCTCGCTGATACCTTCGATTTGGTATATGACATGACCATTTGACCCCAATTTGACCCTACGGGGTCACCATTTTAAGAACTTTGAAAGAGCATTGTACATCGATCATTCTTACCAAGTTTCGTCGAAATCCTGCTGGCGGTTCATGAGAAAAATATTTTGTAAGAATGTGTGCTATTTTTAGACGGCGGCCATGTTGGATTTCAGGCCAACTTAATTTCAACAACTTTGGAAAGGCTTCACCTAAGGACCATACAGGTAGAGTTTGCTGACAATTGGCCAATCGGTTCATGAGACGACGATGTTTAAAATGTCTCATAAAACGATGACCTTTTGACCTTTCGTCTGCCATCTTGGATGACATAATCATCCGATTCCGACAAATATTGCACCAGAGCAATCGCCTCATCGAATGTGTGCTATTTTTAGACGGCGGCCATCTTGGATTAGCGACGACCTCCATTTTAACAAATCTGAAAAGGCTTCACCCATGGACCATAACTGAAGTTTGGCCACCATGGGCCAAGCGGTTCGTGTATAGAAGAATTTGGAAATCTCTAATAAAAGAACGACCTTTTGACCTGTCGGCGGCCATCTTGGATGACATGACCATCCAATTTCGACAAAAAAAATGTACCAGAGCGATCGCCTCTTTGATACCTTCGATTTGATATAGACATGACCATATTCGGTCAAAAATAAAATTTGACCCCAATTTAACCCCATGGACCACGCCCATTTTTGACCCCGGGGTCACTATTTTAACAAATTTGAAAGAGCATTGTACATCGATCATGCCTACTAAGTTTCGTCGAAATCAGGCTAGCGGTTCATGAGAAGAAGATTTTTTAAGAATTTATGCTATTTTTAGACAGCGGCCATGTTAGATTAGCGATGACCTCCATTTTAACAAATCTGAAAAAGCTTCACCCATGGACCATAACTTTTAAGTTTGGCTACCATGGGCCAAGCGGTTCATGTGAAGAAGAATTTTTAAATCTCTAATAAAAGAACGACCTTTTGACCTTTCGCCGGCCATCTTGGATGACATAACCATCCGATTTCAACAAAAATAACACCATTTTAACAACTTTAAAAGAGCATTCTACATCGATCATTCCAACCAAATTTCGTGGAAATCCGGCTGGCAGTTCATGAGAAGATTTTTTAAGAATTTGTGCTATTTTTAGACGGCGGCCATCTTGGATTACTTAATGACGTCATTTTAACAATTTTGTAATCCTCCTACCTAAGGACCATGGCCATGAAGTTTGGTGACTATAGGCCCAATGGCTACCGAGGAGAAGACGTTTGAAAATGTTCACGGACGACGGACGGACACGTAGCCATGATAGCGCTCACATGAGCTTCGCTCAGGTGAGCTAAAAACCTGACCTTGTGCCAGGTCCATACCACACCAAAGCCACTTCCCCTAAACATGACATGACCATACATGACCTTAGACCGCTACTCACAACAATTGTCGTCTGCTGTTGCTTTTATATATCGCCTTATTTCTCAATAAAAACATGGTTTGACAGCACTTTAGAATCATTTCCAATTTATAGATGTGGTAGCGACCACGGAATGTCAAGCTGTGACTAAAACAGCCGGGCGCCGAAAATTGTGCGTAACAGGTCCGCAGCAAAACAAAACGAAATAGCCAATCAAAGGGACGTATAACCCATAATAATGCAACAAAATCAAAACAAAATGTTGGTGCTAGCAATTGAAATGTATTTTATAATGCATTAGATAAATTACGAATAAGTGAATACAGTAAATGTGGCGCCATCTATTGACGGAATTCCAGACGCTAAAAATAGCACAAGGCTCACATACCGGAAAACACCTGATATTAAAGGGAGCATCCGCGCATAGTAATTATTATTTAAAAAAAAGTGCTGTTAAAGCATCTTTTTGATGATAGAAATGGAAAATAAACAGCAGACGACAAAAAAAATAAGATAGCGGTCTAAGGGTTAAGAATAATCGTATTACGAAATGGAAAATAAACAGCAGACGACAAAAATAATAAGATAGCGGTCTAAGGGTTAAGAATAATCGTATTACTATTATAAGGGGTATTACCAGATTCAACTCTCACATACATGAGGGCCAAACCAGTAGCCGATTTCAAAATCGATGTGAAGTTAGCAGTGAGCAGTAAGTAGCAGTGAGAGTAAGCGGCAGTGAGCAGTGAGGTGTGTTTCACTGCTGGCAGTAAGCAGCAGTGGGCAGTGATGTGTCTCACTGCTAGGAGTAAACGGCAGTGAGCAGTTATATGCGTCAGGCAATAATGTAAACTAAGTACGTGCGTAAACAATGTATATTTGTGTAACCTCTCTAAACCGGACACCAATGTAAGCTATGTATGTGTGCGGAACCTCTCTAGACCGGACACCAATGCAAGCTATATATATGTGAGGAATCTCTCTAAATCCGACACCACTGCAAGCTCGGTATGTGTGCGGAATCTCTCTAGACCGGTATGTATATGTGCGTAACCTCTCTAAACCGGACACGCCACTGTAAATTAGATATATGTGCGGAACGCCTCTAAACCGGACAGCACTGTGCGGAACCTCTCTAGACCGAACACCAATGCAAGCTAGGTATATGTGCGCAACCTCTACAAACCGGACACCACTGGAAGCTAGGTATGTGTGCGGAACCTCTCTAGACGGGACACTACTGCAAGCTAGGTAGACCGGACACCACTGTAAACAACGTGTATGTGCGGAACCTCTCTGAACGGGATATCACTGTAAACTAGGTATGTTTGCGGAACCTCTGTAGACGGGACACCACTGTAAGCTAAGTACATGTGTGGAACCTCTCTAAACCGGACACAACAATTAAAGACGGCCGATTTTTATGTTTTCCGTCTCCAGGGACTGTCCACGCAAGTTCACACTCCACCTGCCCCTCTACTCAGACAAGGAATACATGCAGTGACATTTCGTTGGATTTGCGGATTCTGACATCTTGGTTGGGCTTTCGAATGGAAATGGATGATGATGAACAAACAAATCTCACTTGTAATCTCACTTGTAATCGGGTTGCGGGGATAAACCTGGGTCAGTAGCTGACGTGTAGACGAAATAATTATGTTAACAGAAAGACTCACGGAAGACATGACTAAAGTGTAATAAATGCAGAACATTGTTAAAAATGAAAACATATATTCATACCTGGCGAACCTCCATGTTTCTGTTTACATTAGTACACGGAATATACCCGAGGGGTGTTCAGTAAATCGTAGGAAAGTGCTATAAATCGATGCTCTCTGGTGAAGTGGTATTTGTTCACATCACTCAGAAATCATTTATACATACATGTAATACACATATTGGTATAGTTTCATAACTGTGGTGTGGATAGTGATTGGCTTACAAATACGTAAACTAACAACAAGCACGAGTGATATTTTATAGTGTTTATTCCATAATAATCGTACTAATGTCAATTTATGTTTACGTGATCCGAGATGTTACGGGAATTTAATTGTTGAACACCCCTCGTAAATGATTTGTATAACTGACTAATCAATACTAGGTACATTAATACGAGGTCCTTCGCTTACAAACATATTATTTACATGTACGGCTGGGTGATTATCAATTCGTCTATGTTTTGAAAGGGAACTGTTGAGCGTAAACGTGTTGTGCTATGCATATATTACGGCTGAATTTGTACTGTTTGTCACTTATTAAGGCTAAGTTTGTACTTTTCACACTTAGTATAGCTCAATGTGTATTGTTGAGCCTCTGTTTAACGACTGTTGGACTTGGTATAGATGAAACGGGTTTTTGAACACAGTTTATATATTTTATTGTACATGTGACTGTAAATGATAAATAACAGTCAAGATACACAAAGTGGTCGGCATGTAATCCAACTAAATTTTAAAGTTACAGCACAGTCGGGAAATCCATACGATAAAACTGTTTACAATAATGAACTAGAGACGGTAACTCCGTAAACGCATGGAAAACTCCAGCGACTCTACATAACACGTAGTTCTTCACTGAGATGTACACATAGATCCTTATTTCTTATATTTAAGGGTGGGAATTGGCTCGATGACCTTCCATACCCGGACATATAAGTCCATAAAAGCCGAATTTTGAATTGTTTTATGTGATATATGTATGTGCAGGGCGGACAGATGTGTATAAATGTGTGCCGAAATGGGACACTGCTTAGGTCCAATACGGTCCTGTAATTCCGCGCAGTGTCCCGGTGCACGGGAGGCGGGAAGAAGAGAGGGGGTAACTGGGTAGAACCTGGCACCGGTGATGCAGAGCAAAACGGGTCCCAGGTAGAACCAATCCACCCCTGCGGCACTTGACACACAAGTTGGTGCCATATAATCGGTAAAGACATGTGACACTCATTCACCGAGCTGCAACAGCCCGGCTGTGCCTCAGAAAGCCGGGGCAGGAAGCAGGCAGATGAGAGCAGCATTCAGTTGAGCACGAGTATAACCTAGCGATGATATATTATACTGACCCGGAGTTTTATTCCAGCGAGTTCGAATATGATAAAAAAAAAGCCTATCAGACGTCGCCTGTTGCGGTGGTAATGCGCGGGATCAGTGGCACCCGGCGGTCCGTGTTACCAGGGTCCGTCAAGTGCCACCGTACCACCGCTACCACACCACTGCCTAATATAATAAGAATACTTGGATGCGATTACTAATGGCGATTACTAATGGTGCATACTAATGGTGCATACTTGTGGCGGGACCACTTTCTAACACCACTTTCTAACACCACGTTCTCTAACCACACTTTATCTAGCACCACCAAAGTAACTGCGGATGGAAAGAAATCGGTTCCCCAGACCAGTGGCAAACTAATAATCTGTTTGAAAACGCACTGGTCCCACCATTCTTTCCTAACGGTTCTACATAAATTTCTCCATGTAAACCTGAAGCAATGCTTCAACGCAGAAGAAGAATAGTAATAATAATAAGAATATGATCTTTTCTCACCATCTCGGCAGAGATAACAACAGGCGACTGACTTCATAAATATAGCTCGTGCTCAACAGAATACCACCCACACCGAGCCCACCCAGCCCCGACTTACCTTAGCACATATCCAGGCTGCCACAATCCAGCGAATAAGAATAACACAATGGAAATACGAGTTAATTTCCAATAGTTAAGATGGCCGCCCCTCCTGCAACCACTATATATATGATGGCAGAGGAAACGTAATTAATTTGCATCGACAGGAATGTGTCAAACATAAACAGTTTGGCAATCAGATAAAATCCTGCATAAAGCCATAACTGATGAAATGTAACCCATAAACAATTGTTTGTGTTGACAGACACATTATATGGAGGAAACGCAATGACAATGACCATTTTGCCATTATTAGATAATAAGATTATGCAAGTATATGATGTTTGACATCTAAATGTGTTTATAAGTCTATAATGTTGCCTTTAGACAGAGGACTGGCATATCTTTTGTACCAATCTGATACAATCAGGCAGTTTTCATAATCAATTAATGACAGCTGAAATTGTTGACAAATAACGATGTGAAATATATATATTACTACCATAATACATATACAGTAGAACGTCTCTAAACCGGACACCCATGTGATGCCATTGTGTTTCATTTAATTTTGACTGTAATTTATTTCATTGCCGTGTCTGTTCATGACTGAAAATGCCAAAAATGTACAAATATTGCTTAGTCACAGTGGAAACTGTAAGCTGGATGAACATGTAGTCGGTAAGTCGATGTGTACGTCTGAGGTGTCCATGTGTTTAAACAACCTATATGTTTGAACTCGTTTGAATACCCCAACCTTGCCATAATAGCAGCAAATAGTGACGTTGGTTGTATCTGGGGTTGGCCTTTAATCACACGTGAGAGCTTCGCGGCTCGGTGTTCCATGGGCACATGTAGGTTAGTCAAACACATGAACACCTCACTTAGGGCAGTAACTATTACGTATTACCTCATTTACATATTGGCCCTATGACGTTGGTTTAGGGTCCTGGGGCTCACCGTGGACAAAGAGTCAAACTTTCTTTGTTGCAATCTCTGGAATGAGATTACTTATCAAACGTATGTGTACTTATCGGCTGTCAGCTTGGACGGTTTATGGCTTAATCTTGACAGCGTTGCATAACATACAGACGAATTAATATGCAGATTTTCGACTTTAATATCTGTGAAAAATAAAAGAATTTTCGAAATTCTTTGAATAAATTTTCAATATTATCCCTGACTTGGAAATAAATACAATATTTAAAATCCATGTAAAATAACAGACATTCTGATATGAATATTGACCGAAATCGACCAATAATTATAAAGTTGACATCTTTGTTAAATGATTGTCTTTTAAATAACACAACTGTTTTGAGACCTGTGAAGACCCAGATCAGCCTGCACATCCGCGCAGTCTCACCATGACCTACACCGCTCGCTACTGTATGGGTCGTACCAAATTCCAGTTCATAACAATATCCCCCGTCTTCTTTTAAATGCGACCCCGCATTTATCTAAATACACATCCAATTGACGGATATTGTTAAATGTACATACATTGAGGTTAAATCCGGCATCTATTGTTCTTGTAATATTATGATTCAGACAATGTTATTTGGTTTGATGGGCCATGTGCCATTTTGTAATTGTTGTGATTGTTTGTTATCTCTGTATTTATTATAATAATTCACATAGTTATCCGCATGAATAGTGATTATTACCAATTGATTTGATTTATCTCACCCATAGTTCAGACGCAGTGACATTATCAGTAACCAGATCGCATTTTGCCTAAGATTGATGACAATGGCAATACAGGTTGTTTAGCTGATTGAATACAGAGATAACGCTCAACAGACATATAATCTTGTGAATTTTGGATACCGTATTTTTCCCGATATGTGCAGACAGCAATTACAGAATGATTATGTGGCCTATGCAAGTACATTGTACCTATATTGGCATGAATCCTATACTGGCATTGACAAGGCTATGCTCTCTTTATTGAATGGTTATTTCTCTGCCAAGGACGAAATAATTACCTCCGCAAAATGTAATGGGAAATATTTTGTGAACACATGACTTGTTTGTAAATATACAAATACGATAAATGCATGATATACAGTGTGAGAATCGTGTTCATGGTGACATTGAAAATGTATAAAATATAAACGTATTGCAAAATTTTAAATACATGCAGATTTATTTTGTTTACGTTTAATTCGTAGATTTTTATTAAAAATGCACTAGAGCAGACTGTAAAGATGCAATGTATCGGGATTAAATCGGACACAATTTGTATTTATTTCCACCTATCAAAGTAATTCTAAGTATGGATTTTCCAAACAAACATATTGACAGCTAAACATACTATATTAGCGGCATTTACGCTTTATCCTGGTTATTGCAGATAGTAATATAATTGTATTATATGTCATTGAAAATTAAATAAATAAAATTATTTACGATTGCAGAGTTCAAAATGGTCTCACTAATTTATCAAATTCTCAATAAACACACGGATATCCAGCGTGCATATGATAAAAACAAACTTTATTGTTTGTTAGACATTGTGAAACATAATTACTACATTTAATTGCACACGTATTTGTCATTCTGACGTGTTATTTTAATCGGTGTGAAGTGAGCAGTGAGCAGTGAGCAGTAAGTAGCAGTGAGATGTATCTCACTGCTGGCAGTAAGCGACAGTGAGCAGTTATATGCGTCAGACAATAATGAAAACTAAGTACGTGCGTAAACTCTTTAGACCGGACAATGTATATTTGCGTAACCTCTCTAAACCGGACACCAATGCAAGCTAGGTATGTGTGCGGAATCTCTCTAGACCGGTATGTATATGTACGTAACCTCTCTAAACCGGAAACCCCACTGTAAACTAGATGTATGTGCTGAACGCCTCTAAACCGGACAGCACTGTGCGGAACCTCTCTAGACCGAACACCAATATAAGCCATGTATGTGTGCGCAACCTCTCCAAACCGGACACCATTGCACGCTAGGTATGTGTGTGGAACCTCTCTAGAGCGGACACAACTGCAAGCTAGGTATGTGTGTGGAACCTCTCTAGACGGGACACCACACAGCGAAAGCTAGGTATGTGTGGAACCTCTCTAGACCGGGACACCACTGCAAGCTAGTATGTGTGCCGAACCCTCTCTAGACGGGACACTACTGCAAGCTAGGTATGTGTGCGGAACCTCTCTAGACGGGACACCACTGCAAGCTAGGTATGTGTGCAGAACCTCTCTAGACGGGACACTACTGCAAGCTAGGTATGTGTGGTGAACCTCTCTAGACGGGACACTACTGCAAGCTAGGTATGTGTGCGGAACTCTCTAAGACGGGACACTACAGCACGCTAGGTATGTGTGCGGAACCTCTCTAGACGGGACACCACTGCAAGCTAGGTTATTAGTGGTGAACCTCTCTAGACGGGACACTACTTGCAAGCTAGGTAAGTGTGCGGAACCTCTCTAGACGGGACACTACTGCAAGCTAGGTATGTGTGGTGAACCTCTCTAGAACGGGACACTACTGCAAGCTAGGTATGTGTGCGGAACCTCTCTAGAACGGACACTACTGCAACGCTAGTATGTGGCGAACCCATCTAACGGGACACCCTACTGGCAACAAGGTATGTGTGGAGAACCCTCTAGAACGGGAACACTACTGCAGCTAGGTCTGTGTGCGGAACCTCTCTAGACGGGACAACTACTGCAGCTAGATGGTGTGAAACCTCTCTAGACGGGACACTACTGCACTAGGTATGTGTGCGGAACCAAACATCAAGGACGGGAAAAAACTCAACTGCCCAAGCTAGTTATATTGTAGAACCTATCAAGACGGGGGGACACTACTGCCAGTAGGTATGTGTGGTGAACCTCTCTAAGACGGGACACCACTGCTAGCTAGATATGTGTGCGGAACCTCTCTAGACGGGACACTACTGCCAGCTGTGTATGTGTGTGGAACCTATCTAGACCGGACACCGCTGTAAATAACGTGTATGTGCGGAACCTCTCTGAACGGGATATCACTGTAAACTAGGTATGTTTGCGGAACATCTGTAGACGGGACACCACTGTAAGCTAAGTACATGTGCGGAACCTCTCTAAATCGGACACCACTGCAAACTAATTATGTGTGCGGAACCTCTGTATACCGGACATCACTCTAAACTAGGTATGTGTGCGGAATCTCTCTAAATCGGACACCACTGCAAACTAAGTATGTATGCGGAGCCTCTCTAAATCGGACACCACTGTAAACTAGGTACATGTATATGTGCGGAACCTCTCTCAATCGGATACCACTGTAAACTATGTACATTTGTATATGTGCGAAGCTAGGTATGTGCGCGGAACCTTTCTAAATTTGACAGCAATGTGAAAGAGATATATGTGGTGAACCTCTCTAAACCGGACACCACTGTAAACTAGGTATGTGTGCGGAACCTCTCTAAATCGGACACCACTGTAAGCTATGCATATTTGCTGAACCTCTCTAAACCGAAACCTGTGTATAGAGGTATATTTGCGGAACCTCTCTAAACCGGAAAACCGGACACAGTATGACGAATCTTACTTATATTTCGAATAAGTAGGTCAATGCCAGGGTGAAAGACGTAGGGTCGTTAGGTATTAAAGAAAGCTGTTCCAGGCTTCAGTCTCAAGTCTAACGCGTTTGAATACCCCCACCCACGCCATAATAGCAGCAAATAGTGACGTTCGTTGCATCTGGGGTGGCCGTTAATCACAGGTGAGAGCACTAGCCGGAAGCGAACTGTGCTGGAACGCATACACGGGTACTCGGCCTGCATCGTACCAGGCTTCTTTGCTCCATCGTACACCCACTCCATAACAGCAAATAGTGCTCGTTTGAATACCCGTTTGACGACAAGACCATATAATTACCTCGTGACGAAATCCAGATAAAAAAGTAGCAAGGCTTTATGAATCATATTCAATTTTCAATATAATGTTTCTGCTTATGAGCATAATTAATAATGTTAATTGTAATATTGTTTGAGCGAGACCAATTTGTTTTGTATTACAAGTTTGTATACTTCTTAATTTCAAAGGTTATCCGTATGAACGATACAGCCGTGTGGGTAGTGAGAAAGTCTGTGATCCGTGCGTTCGTGGGTTCGGATCTAGGTAACATATCTTTTTCTTTTGATTAGTTGTTTTTTTAATCACATTTCTTGTGTCACTTAACCGTAATACTGAGCAAACTGAGTAACTTTCTCCTTTCATCAGCATTCAATGCTGAAAATGGTGAAATCGTCTAAAATTGTGTACACTGTACACTGCACTGCAAGTACCGGTCGAGAACCATTGCATGTACAATCGCTGGAGATAATACGAATGAAACATTTTCCGGGCCCCCCTTCAGAAATCACGATATTTTTTTTACGAAATATGATCTTCAAATATATGAAAAAAATGCAGTAGAATGCAGGAAATGGCTTCCTCAATTCAAACATTTTCCGGGGGTACATGCCCCCGGACCCCCGTGGGGGGGGGGGGGGTGCATGCCCCCGGACCCCCCTAGCCAACTCCCTCGCTCCACTCAGTCTACGAACGAGCATACCTCGTTCACGTTCCATGTGCCCCCCCCCCTTGGTGAAATCCTGGATCCGCCACGGATACATGATTCTGTGGGCGTTCGAAGCGTGACCAAATTTATATTTGAACCGTTCTACAATGTTCGCTATTGTGGAGAACATTTCTCAAGTACTTAGTTAGAACAGTCAATACCTATATCGGGCATTATACGGTTTTATTATATGACTATAAGTATTTCAGTCATTCTCATTGGCCGAAACACGACCACGTGATTATATACAAATTTAATGTGACCTCTGAACGGTTTGTTTACACGAATAAGCACTCTCGGACCGCGAGACCGGTCCGAGATGTGTTTATTCATGTAAACAAACATATTGTTCACCTCCTTAGAGCGCATGCGTAAATCTAACACATTTTGAAAAAAATATTAAATTTAAAAAACATTTTTTTTAAATAATTATTGAAAATTGTGAAACCAAAAAAAAGTGAACAAATCTTTTTTCGGCCTTATATTTTGAAAAAAATATTGCCCAGAAATATTTTAATATTTCAAAAGTGTCATATAATAAAACAATTATACTCTTTTGAGTCGGTGTACATGAGATTTACGGACCTTCGCAAAGTGATGTTCACCTCCGCCGTCGGTGAACATCACTTTTCTCAGGTCCGCAAATCTCATGTACACCGACTCAAAAAGACAATAATTGTATATAATTTATAAGCTTGATCATATTGCTGCATCCATATTGTATTGTTCACTGCCTACTACTGCTTACTGATACTGGTGTCCGGTCTAGAGAGGTGCCGCATACATACCTAGCTTTCAGTGATGATCGGTTAGAGAGGTTCAGCACAGATACATATCTTGCAGTTGTGTCCGGTTTAGAGAGGTTCCACACATCTACCTCGCTTGTAGTGGTGTCCGGTTTAGAGAGGTTCCGGACAAATATACATCGCTTGTAGTGGTGTCCGGTTTAGACAGGTTCCGCACATATACCTCGCTTGTAGTGGTGTCCGGTCTAGAGAGGTTCAGCACACATACCGACTTTAAAGTGCTGTCCGGTATAGAGAGGTTCCGCACACACACATACCTAGTTTACAGTGGTGTCCGGTCAAGAGAGGTCCAGTACACTTACCTAGTTTGCAGTGTTGTCCGGTTTAGACAGGTTCCGCACGCATACCTCGTTTGCAGTGGTGTCCGATCAAGACAGGTTCCGCACACATACCTTGTTTACAGTGCTGTCCGGTCTACAGAGGTTCCGCTCAAATACCTAGATTGCGGTGGTGTCCGGTCTATAGAGGCTACGCACACATACCGCGTTTACAGTGGTGTCCCGTCTAGAGATGTTCCGCACACATACATGTACTAGCTTGCAGTGCTGACCAGTTTAGAGAGGTTTCGCACACGTACCTAGTTTAAAGTGATGTCCGGTTTAGTGGGGTTCCCTACATACACATAGTTTACAGTGGTGTCCGGTTTAGAGAGGTTCCGCACACATACATGTACCTAGCTTGCAGTGCTGACCAATTTAGAGAGGTTCCGCACACATACCTAGTTTACAGTGGTGTACGGTTTAGAGATGTTCCGCACGCATACCTAGTTTAAAGTGATGTCCGGGTTAGTGGGGTTCCCTACATACACATAGTTTACAGTGGTGTCCGGTTTAGAGAGGTTACGCAAATATATATTGTCCGGTCTAAATAGTTTACGCACGTACTTAGTTTACAGTATTGCCAGACGCTTATAACTGCTCACTGCCGCTTACTGCTAACAGTGAGACACATCTCACTGCCCACTGCTGCTTACTGCTAGCAGTGAAACACACCTCACTGCTCACTGCCGCTTACTGCCAGCAGTGAGATATATCTCACTGCGCTACTTACTGCTCACTGCTCACTTCACACCGATCCGATTTCATCAAAATTGCAAAGTATACTTTACTACCAAAGTCTACTGTGAGGGAGACATTTTCACTTTTAGGATAAATTTATTAATTTTTATTATACTGAATGTTTTACATTATTACAGCCAATTTGGCTGTGATAATGTAATACATTCAGTATAATAATTCTGCATACTTTTAATCATCAAATATATGCAGTTGTTAGTTTTATATGAAATAATGCATTTCAGGAAAAATGAATGATTACTCCCTCAAAGTATACTTTGCTAGAAAAGTATACTTTGCAATGTTGGTGAAATAGGCTACAGGTCTCCGGTTAGGATTCCGGGAAGAAACTTTCCACACACCTCGACATGTTGGAGACATTTGTGAAGCGTTGTCAAAACAAGTTTTCAAAAATAGAAAATAAACACAAGTACAGTAAAATATATTTTTACATCTTTTTTTTGGCATGGCACAATGCATGCTACAGGTAATAATATTATGTATAGCAACGGAATTGACACTGGTACCATGACAAACTACTGTCTGTTCCACGTTTTGCTGCCGATGAACTTTTGGCTATTAAACACACTAAATATAAAAAGAATATTTAAATGCAAGTACTTTGTCATCAATAATAAAAGTCACCCTCCCCCCAATGTTTTTTTGTTTGATGAAATGAATGATGAAACAAATATTGATTTTATTCCTATGGGAATTTAACATGGGGCAAAAAGGGGCTCCCAGAGTGACGAGGAGGGACAAAAAACGAAAAAAATTGAAAATTGACTCCGAAACCTGGCGAGATCGATTGGAAATAATGTAACTAAAACAAGTTAGATTTTGAAAATCAGTCGACAAATTATTTTGTTTGGGGAAAAAAATCTATTTTTAGCCCCGTGTTAAATTCCCATACGAAAATTGTTTATTCTCAATAAAATCATTATTTGATGGAATTTCATCAAATAAAAATATTAGGGGAGGGTGACTTTCTTATCATTGATGAAAAAGTACTTACATTTAAATATGTTTTAGATTTGATGTGTGTAATAGCCAAAGGTTTTGTGGAACAGACAGTAGAAATGTTTGCCTATCGGCACACAAATACAAATGCCCCCCCCCCCCCCCCCCCACCCCCCCCCCCCCCCCCCCCCCCCCCGATGCAGATATGAGAAACTCTGGCCAACTTGACCCACGAACAGACATTAGATAATTATATTGTTATGCCCCACGTCTCGGTTGTGGACATTATATCGAACATTTCAGAAGATGCAACATGTTACCAGGATATAACCTACAACCCTCAGGGCTGTCCATTAACAGAAAGTAACTTCGACCTTGATCCCGAGCATTATTAAGGTGCATGATCACGTGGTTACAACAACAACAACAATGGCTGAATGTGTTGAAAGCGCGCCCACTCCAAAGTAAGTATTATTTGATATTTTCCTTAAATGGCAACATATTTTGATGAAATATGGCGCAGCACACGCGTCTTCATGAGCTGCATTTGATGGTCGCGGGAGATCGGCACATGCTTATGTCGTTTTTATTTATTAGTTTTTATTTCCAGATATAATCATGTATAAACACAATTTAATTTCAACATGTAAATATATACACATAGTACTGTCACATACACACACATGTATATACATATACACACACATATATATATACATATATGTATGTATATATATATATGCGTGTGTGTGTGTGTGTGTGTGTGTGTTGCTTTTTTTACGATTATGTGACCGATTTGTACTCGGGTCGTTTGGAACTGGAGCCGTATTCGCCATGGTAGTTATCCCCGGTTATTCCCCTTGTTTCAGTGGGCAGTTCATCGCCATTTGTTTTGCAATCTTTCTTACCAAAAAAATTAAGTCTTGGAGAAAGTATAAGTGTTGTTAATCAGGCAAGTGACAGCTGTCTAATTTACTTTATATCAGTTACCCACACCATGTAGTATATAATGATTACATAAAATCATTCTGAAATTAATTATATAGACATAAAGTTACTGGTTACACAAGTCTGAACTTAAGGATGGTCTATACTCGGTTGGTACCAGTAGTCGGTTATTCAATATTTCTGGGGCTGCTTTTAAATAAAAACGCCTTGCAAACTGTATAAATTAATTACGAGTGTGGACATATTTTAATTTTATTCGGTGAAGGTCTGTCGATTTACACTATATAGAATTATACATACTGTTTATTCCACAGGCCATCGGGCCATGATCGACATGTTGATAGGATAGTGTATTATACTTTTTAGACATGTAGAAAAGAAATTAAAATGTTGTCATTGCTTTGTCAATTTATTTATAATCAAGGCTTTGAACTAAATGTGCCTAAATTTCACCATCACCAGTTTCAATAGTTGCAGCCTGTAACACTGTGACCATCCTGTACCGTACATACCAGTCACATACAGTTACTCCCATAGCATTCCCCTGCAGAGAAGCGAATCAGATCTGATTGGAACTTCAAATGTTAGTTGTGAGCACTTTTGTGTATTTTTTATATGAAGTAAATGTCAGTATTATGAAACTAGCATATATTACATTAAATATTTCATAAATTTACCAATGCACAAGACCTACTAAGTAAATTTAAGCTAGAATCTACTAGAGACCCAATCAGTACCAGCCAAAACTCACATGAAATATTTTTGTTGGACCCTAGTTTCTATGTAGACAAACTTTTATTCCCTGGATATTCTGCAAGGATAAAAACTACTTTAGAAGTATTAGTTTTATATCAGTTTCCTAATTCTAACACAGATTTCAATTGAAAGATATTTTAAAACTGTCATAATTACTAAGTAAAGCCACTCTGCAGGGGAATGCTATGGGAGGAACTGTAATCCTGGTACGTACGGTACAGGAGGGTCACAGAGTTACAGGCTGTAACTACAGTTTCAAGAAGTAATATCTTTTCTATTTCTCATAAAATCCTAATATTCCTAGTGCCTACACAGAGCTAAGGCTCACCGGCGCCTAATAAAACCGACACATAATCATCATTTTACACACAGAAGCTGTACCAGCCTGAAAACCTGACACAAGTCACCCGACTACGCTAGGTCGGACACGAGTTCATATCGTGATTTCACTCAAATTCTCAAGATTAAACTGAACAAACCAGATCGGGATTTCAAGAGTCCTCGAGATTTTTGCAATAAAGTCATAGGATACTGACAGCAATGTGAAAATACGCATTGATTTTCAAATTGAGTAGTGAAAATACAGTATTAAAGTTGAAAATTTACTTAGTTGAACTTCAAAAAGCAAACCGTGTTTGACTTTTGCAGCTCACATAAGTGAATTTTTATGTTTGTTTTATTTTTTTTTAGTATTTTTTCCATATTTAATAAGGATGAAAATCAATAATACATTTGTAAAAGTATACACATTTAATTTGAAATCTGGGGGTATAATACTCTTTAGATACAAAACTTATCTGGAGCACCCTTTTTGACGTCACTGAAGCTATTTCTCCACAAGAGTGGCAGAAACTACTGGTACTCTCTACAGAGCTCCAGATAAGCTTTGTGTCTAAAGAGTATTGTACCCCCTGATTTCAAAGTAAATGCGTATTTTATTTTCACAAGTGGATTATTGATTTGCTTCATTATTAAATAGGGAACAAATGATAAAAAAACATAAAACAAATTTAAACATTCACTTATTTGAATGTATTATTCTTTTTCCAGCTCAACTAAGTAAATTTTCAACTTAATTACAGTATTTTCACTACTCAATCGATGCGTATTTTCACATTTCTGTGAGTATTTAGTACTCCCACTTTCGATAATCAATGGGTATTCTGCTAAAATAAGTGCGTAAAATTTGCCAATACGCACCTTATCTGAAGCTCTGTCTACAGAAACATGTGTAATTTAACTACTGGCTGAACTGTATCGCAATAACTCTAAATATTCGGACACCATTTCTTTTTGGATAGGGGTTTCCAAAGTGTATCCAATTTTATCCCGTCAACACAGTGCGTATGTGCTGTGAAACACGGTGCCGTGAAACACTTTTGATATCCTGCCAATACGACCTAATCACTGCGTATGAATATGCGCGGTGACTGGGGTCATTTTTTGCCGTGCCCGCTTGCGGAAAGCACGATATAGTCGGCACTTGGTGTACGTACGTTTTGTCCGGTTAAAGTTTTTGGTTAAGTTTTTTGGTTAAAGTTTTTCATTATACTATATCGCTTTTTTTAGTGTCAATCTAGTTTGCATTTTAAAGCTATGTGTAGGTGTTGACGGGATAAATAGAATAGTAGGTTAGTGCCGTGAATGGGAAAAATATCTGGCGCGGCACGGAAACGGGATGTGCTCGGCAGAGCCTCGTTCATCCCGTTTCCTAAGCCTTGCCAGATATGTTTTCCCATTCACGGCACTAACTTACTATTCTCTATATATTTATATTTCAATAAACCAGTACTACCATACTAACCCTAACCACAGGGACACTCTTTGTTGTGGGAAACTAGATATTTATATAGAGAATACCAGGCTAGTGTCTTTTGATATCAAGTTTATCAGGCAAGGCTAGGAAACGCGTAGGAATTCCGAGGCTTGCCGAATAATTCCTACCGTTTCCGAGCTGAGCCTGATAAACTTGATATCAAAATACACTAGTCTGGCATTCTATTTATCAGGTAACGTTTTATGCTCGAAAATGACCACAGATGACGTCGTTATCTATGGACATAACGAGGACTTGTTTAAGTTGCGTACTTATACTGACGTCATTTGGTAACGTCACGTGACGTCAACCGACCAATGGAACGTCAGTTTTCACTTTGTTGTAACCCGGATGTTAAAAAATAAAAAAAATGTTGATATCAGGTCAATGCCTGATACAACAGTATGTTATCAGTCAGTACGTATTCGGTCAATACAGGGCAGGTTACCTGATAAATGTGTTTCCTAACAGGGCTCCAGATAAGGAATTTGCAATTGGGTATTGTCACTCCATCATTTATGAATCAATTGGGTATTTAAAAATGTTAATTGAGTAAAATAAAATCACACTACTGTTTACACATCAACAGACAGCAATTATTGAATGGTTTTCTTCAAAATGAAAACATGTCTTCGCGTTTCATTAGAATTGTCTCGTTGGATGCCATATTTGTGGTCTGTTTATTGTTTTCTGCAGCATGATAAAGGTACCACAAATTTATTGCTTTTTGATACTCGCTACTTCTGATTTCAATTGTTGTTTTTTAAATTTTAATTGGGTATTTAAGCAAATACGCAGCTTATCTGGAGCTTTGTCCTAGAATAAATTGAGTCTGTATATTTAGGGTTATTATGGTGTTTATTTTGTGATTTTCAGTTGACTACATAAGTTGCGTACATGTAACCAGTAGCAGATTTCACCAACATTGCAAAGTATACTTTTTTAGCGAAGTATACTTTGAGGGAGTAATCATTTATTTTTCCTGAAATGCATTTTTTCATTTAGAACTAATGACTGCATATATTTGATGATTAAAAGTATGTAGAATTATTATACTGAATTTATTACATTATCACAGACAAAATGGCTGAGATAATGTAATAAATTCAGTATAATTAATTTCTCCCTAAATTTAAAATTTCTCCCTCAAAGTATACTTTGCTAGAAAAGTATACTTTGCAATGTTGGTGAAATCGGCTACTAGTATGGTTGATGAGTATGCTGTTAGCAATGGCGGCTGACAAATCTACAATTCTTATTTTTCAACCAAAGTATATGATGTTACAACTCATTGGAACTGTCTCGATGAGATGATTCTAATGTGTGGTAACAACATATATTTCTGGTTAGTAATAAAGAAATTTGTCACACCGCAGATAAGTTTCTCGGCTTTTGATTGGCTACTGAAGCGTTACCATGTTTACTACGGGACTTCTGATACTGACGCAGCCATTGCACCAGATACGCGCCAGGATTCCAGGATATCTGGCTGAAGTTGGACGGCTGGTTACTAATACCGTGTATATTCACATTCAGCCAGAAATTGTCAGCCAACCTGTAAACATTTCAAGGTTTGAAATTGTTAAGGTTCCGTTTACTGCAGATGTTCGAAACCTTGTGAAAGACGTTTATTCTTCAAGTGCAAAGTTATGCAGTTCACTTGACGTGCGAATATTACTGGGGCAGATAGGAAGTACAGACATACCATTTAATCCCCAGCCATTCAACCTTACCCACCCGTGTAATGTTGTATTAGCAGACGCAGAATTTACCCAAATTGAAAAGGCATTCCTTGAAACTGTTGGCAAACAATTCAAGCTGTCTCCTGATGCAGTGATTCACCTTATACCTGCCGATGAAGCAAGTAAAAATGAACATCCTGCAACCTGTCAAAAGGAATTCAGTGAAATGTCCTATTCTGACATTGACAACCCTGGTACCCAGCTTGTACAGACGTTCAATAATGTTGTACTGGGTGGTACCTTTGACCGGCTGCACGCTGGGCACAAGTTGCTGCTATCAGAAGGCTGTTTGCTGGCGGATGCTTCATTAACTGTGGGTGTCACTGATGGACAGATGAATGCAAGTAAGTAACGTATTCAATCACACGTGCTTTCACAAGGTGCATGATCACGTGGATACAACAACAACAACAACCAGAGCTCCAGATAAGGTGCGTATTTGCTTAAATACCCAATTGAAATCAGAAGTAGTGAGTATCAAAAAGCAATGAAAAATTTGTGGTACCTTTATCATGCAACAGAAAACAATAAACAGACCACAAATATAGCATATATTTTCTTATTTTTCCATGAAAACACATCTCGGTATTTCATTAGAATTGTCTCCAAGGAGACAATTCTAATGAAATGCCAAGATATGTTTTCATTTAGAAGGAAACTATTCAATAATTGTGGTCTGCTGATGTGTAAACAGTAGTGTGATTTTATTTTACCCAATTAAATTTTTGAAATACCCAATTGCTTCAGAAATGATGGAGTGACAATACTCAATTGCTAATTCCTTATCTGGAGCCCTGACAACAACAATTACTGAAACCTCCAGAAGTTCCTCCGATTCAGGGTCCGTATTATTTTATATTGTCCTTATTACCGGTATGTAACAGATTTTAGGTTACCGCAATGTGTCCGTCGTCGTCCTTGAAAATTTTCAAACGTCTTCTCCTCGGTAAGCATTCGGCCTATAGTCACCAAACTTCATGGTCATGGTCCTTAGGTAGGGGGATTACAAAATTGTTAAAATGACGTCATCACGTAATCCAAGATGTCCGCCGTCGAAAAATAGCACAAATTCTTCAAAAATATTCTTCTCAAGAACCGCCAACCGTATTTCGACAAAACTTGGTAGGAATGATCGATGTACAATGCTCTTTCAAAGTTGTTAAAATGGTGACCCCGGGGTCAGAAATGGGCGTGGCTCGTGGGGTCAAATTTTATTTTTGACCGAATATGGTCATGTCATATATCAAATTGAAGGTATCAATGAGGCGATCACTCTGGTGCATTTTTTATGTCATCCAAGATGGCCGCCGAAAGGTCAAAAGGTCGTTCTTTTATTAGAGATTTCAAAATTCTTCTTCACATGAACCGCTTGGCCCATGGTAGCCAAACTTAAAAGTTATGGTCCATGAGTGAAGCCTTTTCAGATTTGTTAAAATGGAGGTCATCGCTAATCGAAGATGGCCACCGTCTAAAAATAGCATAAATTCTTAAAAAATCTTCTTCTCATGAACCGCCAGCCGGATTTCGACGAAACTTGGTAGGAATGATTGATGTACAATACTCTTTCAAATTTGTTAAAATGGGTGACCCTGCGGTCAAAAATGGGCGTGGCCCGTGGGGTCAAATTTTATTTTTGACCGAATATGGTCATGTCTATATCAAATCGAAGGTATCAAAGAGGCGATCGCTCTGGTGCATTTCTTGTCGAAATTGGATGGTCATGTCATCCAAGATGGCCGCTGAAAGGTCAAAAGGTCGTTCTTTTATTAGAGATTTCAAAATTCTTCTTCACACGAACCGCTTGGCCCATGGTGGCCAAACTTCACAGTTATGGTCCATGGGTGAAGCCTTTTCAGATTTGTTAAAACGGAGGTCGTTGCTAATCAAAGATGGCCGCCGTCTAAAAATAGGACAAATCTTAAAAAATCTTCTTCTCATGAACCGCCAGCCGGATTTCGACGAAACTTGGTAGGTATGATCGATGTACAATGCTCTTTCAAAGTTATTAAAATGGTGACCCCGGGGTCAAAAATGAGCGTGGCCCGTTGGGTCAAAGTTTATTTTTGACCAACTATGGTCGTGTCGTATATCAAATTGAAGGTATTGATGAGGCGATTGCTCTGGTGCAATATTTGTCGGAATCGGATGATTATGTCATCTATGATGGCCACCAAAAGGTCCATTTATTTGATATTTTGAACGTCTTTTTCTCAGGAACCACATGAAACACATGAACTCAATGATGCCGATGCTGGCCAAACTTCATAGTAAGTTATGATCCTTGGGTGAAGCATTTTCAGATTTGTTAAAATGAGAGTCATCGCTTAATCCAAGAAGACAGCCATCTAAAAATAGCACAATTTTTTTAAAACACATATGAACACAATGTCACATTCTCATCTGGTGTTCATGGAACATTCACATCTGGTGTTCTGGAATTAGGGCCATCATGGCCCTCTTGTTTAAATATGGCGCATCAAACGAGTCCTGTTAAAGATGCATGCCCACTCAGTAGGCACAAAATGTTCTTTATATCAGATACATCATCTGAGACATATACTGGCAAAATAAACATTCATTTACCATTACACCGCGGTTTGATTGGCATTATTATACATTTTATTTCAGATGTAAATTTCCACACTGATATCAGGGGCGATAACCGTTTTTTCCGTAAAATTTTAACGGACTTTACTATTTATTCTCTGTATTTATTTTTTGATGTGCGATGATCATACATTATAATAAGTCGAAAATATAAATTTTTCAGGTGACACATTTAACTAGTATAAATAATTAAAAAATGTTATGCCTCATTTGCATATGAAAATAGTCTGATAATACCTCGAGTCACTATCAGTAAAATAAATATTACTAAATGATTATATCTATATAGCGGGCACTCTTAATTTTCTACAAATTATAAAGTATGATCATATCACATCAAAAAATAAATACAGAGAATAAATAGTAATTTGGACATCTCTCATCAGGATCTGCACATTTTGAAAGTAAATTTCATATTTTGAGACCAAGAAATAGCCTCTTTTCATAAATGGACTAGTCTGAAAATCATTTTGTGACGATTGGATTGGCTGCAAAATTAACATATCAAAATCCATTGCAGTTACTAAATACAGGTTAAATAAAAAACATAATTCTTTGTAGAGAAGACATTGTGGGAACTAATGCAGCCTACGGACGACAGGATCGCGACACTGCGTGACTTCCTGCGCGATGTGAAACCGAGTCTCGAGTATCGCGTCGTGCCGATCACCGACATGTTTGGTCCGACGATTACCGACCCTGACCTCGACCTTATAGTCGTAAGTGAGGAAACGAAACGAGGCGGTGAGATAGTGAACGCAGAAAGGACAAAAAAGGTGAGTTTGGGCGACAGATTAACCTATATATTGTCAGAGCTCCATTTAAGTTGCGTAATTTCACAAATTTGGGGTGACATTTTGTTATTTCTTCATCAAAAATGGCAAGTTGGGAGTCCTTTAGAATCGTCTCATTGAGACGATTCTAAAGCACTCCCAACTTGCCATTTTTGATGGAGAAATAAGAAATTTACCTCCAAATTACGCACCTTAACTGGAGCTCTGATTGTATTAATTTGGATTCACAGTGTAACCATGGTAATAACAAAGTGTATTGAAAATCATAATAAATTCACCGACATTAAAGTTTTTACAAAATACAGTAGGTTTTATGAAACGTATATCTTTCAATCACATATCTGCACCTTGGACTTCTATTAAAATTACGTGCCCACTCAGTAGGGACACAATGTTCTTTATATCAGAGACATCATCTGAGACATTTTCTGGCAACACAAACATTCATTCACCATTACCCCACGTATTGATTGGCATTATACTTTATATATCGGGCGTAACTTTCCACACTGATATCAGGGGCGATGACCGTGTTTGCTTAAAATCTTAACGGACATTACTATTTATACATTTGTACTCTGTATTTATTTTTTGATGTGCAACTATCATACTTTATAATCTGTAAAACATATTATTTAATTAGTGTAAATAATTAAAAATACCATGCCTCATTTGCATATGAAAATAGCCTGATACCAACGCGTATCACTATCAGTAAAATAAATATTACTATATGATTATACCTGGATAGCGGGCACTCATAATCTTTAGAAATGGTTGAATAGTGACACAATTATACACTTATATAATTCCTATAAAGAACATTTTGTGCCTACTGAGTGGGCATGTATCTTTAAATACCTCAATAGGCTGGCCATCTGTTTATAAATGAGGGATTCGGAGCTCCAGATAAGCTTTGTGTCTAAAGAGTACATGCATTGTACCTACTGATTTCAAACTTGGCGCATATTTTAATTAACGTCTGACGTCTGCTGTTTATTTTCTATTTTCCATTTTTATCATCAAAAACATGCTTTGACAGCACTTTAGAATAATTTACAACATGCTTTGACAGCACTTCAGAATCATTTCCATTGGAAATGATTCTGAAGTGCTGTCAAAACATGTTTTTATTGAGAAATAAGGCAAGGTATAAAAGCAACAGCAGACGACAATTGTTGTGAGTAGCGGTCTAAGGGTTAATCAATGTTTTCCCAATATATCGGAGAATAAATGAGCAAAAAAGTAAAAAAAAATGTTGAAAAATACACTTATTTGAGCTGCAAAAGCTAAAATAAGTGAATTTTATATACACTTATTTGAGCTGCAAAAGCTAAAATAAGTGAATTTTAGCTTTATTAGATAATTTTTACTACTCAATTTGAAGTATTGTTATGAGCACGTTGTAGTCCAACGTTTGAAAATCAGTGCATATTCAGCTAATGTAAATACAATGTACGTAAATTACACCAATACGCTTATCTGCTGCTCGACTTATCTGCTTATCTGCTGCTCGGCTTATCTTCTTATCTGCTGCTTGACTTATCTGCTGCTCTGCGTGGTTGTATTTCCAGGGTTTCAGCACTATGCAACAGTATGTGATAGAGCTGGTGGAAGACACCTGCCACAATCCGTACGAAGAAGAGAAAATCAGCTCATCTTCATACAGAAAACGGCTGCTTGGAACATTAGTTAATCCATCAAAGGTGAGCACATTTTGTCTTGTCTGCAATATTCTACAGTAGAACATCTATAAACTGGACACCCAGCTTATCTCATCTACTGCACTTGCGCAAATTTCTAATTGGTCTCCCACTATTTGGGATGTTTTTAGGCAAATACAAGATGCAATCAGTATCAAATGTGATTTATATGGAATATTAATTCATTAGAAAGGGAGTGTAGAAAAGATTGTATTAATGTATTAAAGTCTACCACCCTCACATGTAAAATTCACACAAATTACATTTCCGAGTAGAATGGCTAATACCGCGTGTGTCCACACGCGGTATTAGCCATTCTACTTGGTAATTTTGTACTTGTGTGAATTTTAATTGGTGGTCAACTTTAATCAATTATTTTAGAGTGATCGCATAATGCATTAATAAAAAAAATTCTACACTACCTTTCTAATTGATTAATATTCCATATAAATCACCTTGTATACTGATGACATCTGTAGCCGATTTCACCAACATTGCAAAGTATACTTTTCTAGCAAAGTATACTTTGAGGGAGTAATCATTTATTTTTCCTGAAATACATTATTATACACCCCGCAACGAGTTGTGGGGGGGTATACTGGAGTCAGGTTGTCCGTCCGTCCGTCCGTCCGTCCGTCCGTCCTCCGTCCGTCCGTCCGTGCGTCTGTCCGTCCGGGTAAACTTAACATCAGAGAAATATTGTTATAACTTCTATTTCCTTCATCTAAAATGCTTGATATTTCACACATGCATTCCTGTAAGGCTCTACTACCATGCTGTGCCAAATCCACGACCGTCCAACCCCCGCAGATCCCAAGGTCAAGGTCAAATACTTAGTCCGTAAACTTAACATCAGAGAAATATGTTATAACTTCTATTTCTTTCATCTAAAATGCTTAATATTTCACACATGCATTCCTGTAAGGCTCTACTACAATGCTGTGCCAAATCCATGACCTTCCAACCCCCGCTGATCCCAATGTCAAGGTCAAATACTCTTTACAAAACTTAACATCAGAGAAATAAGTTATAACTTCTATTTCCTTCATTGAAAATTCTTATTATTTCACTTTGCATTCCTCTAAGGTTGTACTATCATGCTGTGACAAATCTACGACTGTCCAACCCCCGCTGATCCCAAGGTCAAGGTCACATACTTAGTCTCTTTACAAAACTTAACATCAGAGAAATATGTTATAACTTCTATTTCTTTCATTGAAAATACTTAATATTTCATATGCTGTGACAAATCGCCGCTGATCTCGAGGTCAACGTCACATACATACCGTATAACCTCGACATTAACGCCCCCCTCCTAATAAACGCACCCCCCCCCCCCCCCCCCCCCCCCCCCCCAAAATAATAATAAAAAAAATAATACTTTTTTTTTTTTACCAATGAACCGCCAATTTCAAACACAAATAATCCTTGAATCCTTATTTGTGTTTGAAATTGGCGGTCCTTGGAAATTTTTTATTTTTTTATTTTTTTTTTTTTTTCTCGCTAATAAACGCCCCCCTTCCCCCACCCCCCCCCAAAAAAAAATATTTTTTTTACCAATGACCGCCAATTTCAAACACAAATAATCCTTAAATCCTTATTTGTGTTCGAGGCTATACGGTAGTCTCTTTACAAAACTTAACATCAGAGAAATCGGTTATAACTTCTTTTTCCTTGCTCGGATCTGCTTCACATTTCACACACTCATTGCTCCAATGGACCTCTACCACCCTGTGACAAATTCACGTTCATGTCGCTCGCGCTAATCCCAGAGTCAAGGTCACAAGCCCACACACTTGGAAATTTGTACATATTTTAGGGGTACCTGGGCCCACGCGGGGGGTATTCCGTAAGCCTCGCTTACTGACCAATCTAGTTTCATATAGAACTAACGACTGCATATATTTGATGATTAAAAGTATGTAGAATTATCATACTGAATGTATTACATTATCACAGCCAAAATGGCTGTGATAATGTAATACATTCAGTATAATAAAAATTAATAAATTTATCATAAAATTTAAAATTTCTCCCTCAAAGTATACTTTGCTAGAAAAGTATACTTTGCAATGTTGGAGAAATAGGCTACTGTCGGGTATTTGTTTAAAAACATCCCAAACAGTGGGTGACCAATTTGAACTTCGCGCAAGTGTAGTATAAGGGTACACAATTTCCATGTACTGGCCAATAAATAATTCCAGCACAAAAATATTTACACAATTCCCTAACATTTGATTGGCTCGTAGCAAGTCTATGTCCAAAATTTATATCCCAGTAAACTCCCACGCTGAACTACTTTCCGTAACCGTGAGGCGCAGTTAAAATAATTCTTAAGAAAACGGAAAATAAACACATTTTCTTGATGAATTTATTTCAAATGCTGGAATTATAACAAATGAATGGCCTTTTTGTGGAATTTATCGGGGATATAAACTTGGAAAAGTCGCTAACAAGTTTTTGGTTAAGTTTTTTGGTTAAGTTTTTTGGTTAAAGTTTTTTGTTATACTATATCTCTGCAACTGCTTTGCCCATTACCTTGAAACATCACATGGGTGTTTATCATAATCTATATTTTCGTTCTACCCCCCTCCCATGCGGCCCGTGTGCCCAATGTCAAGGTCATATTACTTTGAAGTTTTTGGTTAAAGTTTTTGGTTAAAGTTTTTTGTTATACTATATCTCTGCAACTGCTTTGCCCATTACTTTGAAACTTCACATGGGTGTTTATCATCATCTATATTTTCATTCTACTCCCCACCCGTGCTGCCCATGTGCCCAATGTCAAATTACTTTGAAGTTTTTGGTTAAAGTTTTTTCATGTACTATATCTATGCACCTACTTTGCCCATTACCTTGAACCTTCACATGCCTGTCTATCATCAGCCATATTTTCATTCTATCGCCCACCCGTGCGGCCCCTGTGCCCAATGTCAAGGTCAAATTACTTTAAAGTTTTTGTCGCGCCCGCTTGCGGAAAGTGCGATATAGTCGGCACTTTGGCGTAAGTACGTACGTACGTGTATCCGGTTAAGTTTTTGGTTAAGTTTTTTGGTTAAAGTTTTTTGTTATACTATATCTCTGCAACTGCTTTGCCCATTACCTTGAAACTTCACATGGGTGTTTATCATCATCTATATTTTCATTCTACCCCCCTCCCGTGCGGCCCCTGTGCCCAACGTCAAGGTCAAATTACTTTGAAGTTTTTGGTTATGTAAGTTTTTATACCCCCCGCAGTGAGTTATGGGGGGGGTATACTGGAGTCAGGTTGTAAGTCCGTGCGTCCGTGCGTCCGTGCGTCCGTGCGTCCGTAAACTTAACATCAGAGAAATATTGTTATAACTTCTATTTCCTTCATCTAAAATGCTTAATATTTCACACATGCATTCCTGTAAGGCTCTACTACCATGCTGTGCCAAATCCACGACCGTCCAACCCCCGCTGATCCCATGGTCAAGGTCAAATACTTAGTCTCTTTACAAAACTTAACATCAGAGAAATATTGTTATAAATTCTATTTCCTTCATCTAAATGCTTAATATTTCACACATGCATTCTAAGGCTCTACTACCATGCTGTGCCAAATCCACGACCATCCAACCCCCACTGATCCCATGGTCAAGGTCAAATACTTAGTCTCTTTACATGAAAAAACTTTAACCAAAAACTTTAGCCAAAAACTTCAAAGTAATTTGACGTTGACATTGGGCACATGGGCAGCACGGGTGGGGGGTAGAATGAAAATATGGATGATGATAAACACCCATGTGAAGTTTCAAGGTAATGGGCAAAGCAGTTGCAGAGATATAGTATAACAAAAAACTTTAACCAAAAAACTTTAACCAAAAAACCTTGAACCTTCACATGCCTGTTTATCATCATCCATATTTTCATTCTACCCCCCACCCGTGCGGCCCCTGTGCCCAATGTCAAGGTCAAATTACTTTAAAGTTTTTGTCGCGCCCGCTTGCGTAAAGCGCGATACAGTCGGCACTTTGGCGTAAGTACGTACGTACGTGTGTCCGGTTAAGTTTTTGGTTAATTTTTTTGGTTAAGTTTTTTTATTAAAGTTTTTTGTTATACTATATTTCTGCAACTGCTTTGCCCATTACCTTGAAACTTCACATGGGTGTTTATCATCATCCATATTTTCATTCTACCCCCCACCCGTGCGGCCCCTGTGCCCAATGTCAAGGTCAAATTACTTTGAAGTTTTTGGTTAAAGTTTTTGGTAAAGTTTTTTCATGTACTATATCTATGCACCTACTTTGCCCATTACCTTAAACCTTCACAAGCCTGTTTATCATCATCCATATTTTCATTCTACCCCTGTGCCCAATGTCAAGTTCAAATTGCTTTTTGTCGCGCCCGCTTGCGGAAAGCGCGATATAGTCGGCACTTTGGCGTACGTACGTACGTACGTACGTACGTACGTACGTACGTACGTACGTACGTGTGTGTACGTGTGTCCGGTTAAATTTTTTGGTTAAGTTTTTGGTTAAGTTTTTTGGTTAAAGTTTTTCGTTATGCTATATCTCTTTTTTTAGTGTCCATGCCTCGCCACAAGGTGCGACATGCAGGCCGCGGCCATCTAGTATGATAAATTTATTGATGTTTATTATACTGAATTTATTACATTATCACAGCCATTTTGGCTGTGATAATGTAATAAATTCAGTATAATAATTCTGTATACTTTTAATCATCAAATATATGCAGTTGTTAGTTTTATATGAAATGATGCATTTCAGGAAAAATAAATGACTACTCCCTCAAAGTAGACTTTGCTAGAAAAGTATACTTTGCAATGTTGGTGAAATAGGCTATTTTCAATGTTGGTGAAATAGGCTATATTCAATGTTGGTGATATAGGCTATTTTCAATGTTGGTGATATAGGCTATTTTCAATGTTGGTGAAATAGGCTATTTTCAATGTTGGTGAAATAGGCTATTTTCAATGTTGGCGATATAGGCTATTTTCATTGTTGGTAAAATAGGCTATTTTCAATGTTGGTGAAATCGGCTACTGGAGCTCTCACTACATGTACAGGTTGACAGACTATGGTGGAGCACGGGACCCTTCGTCATCGGACTGACGGGCGGTATAGCGAGTGGCAAGTCGTCCGTCTGTGCTCGACTGGATCGACTCGGAGCTGCCATTGTCGACTGTGACAAACTAGGTCAGTGTGTGGATTGGCAAGCGGGTGTGGCACAGCATGACGTATTATGTTTTCACATAGTACAGGCTGGTGGTGGGTGGGCAGGCTGGCATAGTTTGTCCATGCAATAACTAGAGTCCTACTTGACGGATCTTAATCAAATTTGGTATGCATGTTTATCCCGTCAACACAGTGCGTATGTGCCGTGAAACACGGTGCCATGAAACATTTTGAAGGTGTTGACGGGATAAATAGAATAGTAGGTTAGTGCCGTGAATGGGAAAAAATATCTGGCGCGACACGGAAACGGGATGTGCTCGGCAGAGCCTCGCCCATCCCGTTTCCTGAGCCTTGCCAGATATTTTTTCCCATTCACGGCACTAACCTACTATTCTCTATCTATTTTCCTTATTTCTGAACCAAAGTATATGTTGTGACCACTCATTTGAACCGTCTCGGCGAGACAGTTCAAATGGTGGTCACTACATATACAATGTACTTCTGATGAGTAATAAAGAAATTCTATTTTCCATTTCCTAAGCCTTGCCAGATATTTTTTCCCATTCACGGTACTAACCTACTATTCTCTATTTATCACTGATTCTATTCTCTATTTATCCTGATTTTCAAACATTTACAATGATCTATCTCTCTGTGCCTGCCATTTATAATGTTCACTAATTTCCAAGTTGAAGACTCCTATTGTTTTCTACTGTCTGTTCCACGTTTTGCTGCCGAGGAATATTGATTTTATTGGGGAAAAAGTTGGCGATAGAATTTTTTTAAATTTGGTCCACAAATTAAAAAATTATTTAAAAATATATATTTTTAGACCCCATGTTAAGTTCCCATTGATTTCGCAATAAAATCAATATTTTACGGAATTTCATCAAATTAAAAAAAAATATTTCGTTATTGATGAAAAAGTACTTACAAAAGTAATATTTTTTAGATTTGATGTGTTTAATAACCAAATGTTTGTAGGCAGGAAAATGTGGAACAGACAGTAGGCAGTTATCTCCCATTGTTTACTGGCCATCCTCAATTGGCGTATTGTGACCTTTGGCACTTTTTATTAACTGTATGTGGCTGTTACTGGAGAAATGGGGCTTGTGGGTTTTGCGACCAGTGCAGATCCAGATCAGCCTGTGCATGCGCACAGTCGATCGTAAGTGCAAATTTAGGACAGTCTGAAAAATTCAATTGATGGATTTATATTTATTGAGCATAGGTTGCATATGCAGCCTATGCTCAATAAATGTAAATCCAATAATTGTATACAAGAAAACATAGTTAATGTGAAATTTACAGACTATCATAAATTTGCACTTACGAACATTTTACTTGTACAAAGTTTAGTGAAACGGCCCCTGCACTGTTCGCCATTCCATCATCCATCATGCTTTCAAAAAGCAATATACAAATGTACATCGTTATTAGGCTACTGTAGTATGCTGTTTGACCAGGAGCTACACTGGTCACAAGTCCCATAAGCCCCATTTTACCACAAATGTGTTGCTCCCTGTAAATAGGAGTATTAGTATACCCCCCACCCCCCGGCATACAAAGTATGTCGAGGGGTTTGTAGCTTTGGTATTTCCAAGCTGAAATTTGGATACATAATTATGTGGCTAGGAGGACATAGAGGATCTCAAACGAGTTTTCAGTTCATATGTGATTTATGAAACATGTCATGCACAGTTTATGCACCGAGCCTCTCGTGACGTTCATAACATTGTGGACGAGTCTCATAAATCTCATATTAAATGGAAACGAGTTTGAGATTCTGTTTATCACATGACTTCACTGGCCAAAGAGCAGCCAACATGGAGATAATTATCCGATACGTTTAAGTGAGCAGATGCCGTTGAGTATTTTCGCATCTACATGTAGTTAAAAATCTCCACAGAAAAAATAGTTTTAATCTCTGCAAGAAAATTATTATAAATATGCCATATATCATTATAATAGGTTACATTTCTTTATAAACATTTCATATTACCAAACAGATTCTAACAATTTCATTAATTTTAACTAGTCACTGACGCTTCTAAGACGTTTCAAACATGATGACGTTAACGTCAAAACATCATTGCTTTCTTATGCCATTTCGGAAGTCATTTGGAACGTCTCCATTTTTGTCGCGCCTGCTTTAGCAGAAAGCATGACTAGTCGCGTCTTTTTCTGTCGTCGTCGGCCGAATGTGTAAAGAAGTTTGTACAAGCTTTGTCATCATGGTATAAATTTAATATTACTTGACGGATTGCTTCAATATTTGGACACTTGATACATGTCAGCATTTGGAACACTCTTATGCCCCCATTAATGTGACGTTGACCTTTTTGACCTTCACATGTTTGTGGCAACACTTAGCCATTTTTTTACGTCAAAAAGTTCCTTCAACCATTTTTTCGTGTTTTAAGCACATGCCCATAATCATGTTACGGTCTAATAATTCAAGCACAAAACTATTTACACAATTCCCTAACATTTGATTGGCCCGTAGCAAGTCTCTGTCCAAAATTTATATCCCAGTAAACTCCCACGCCGAACTACTTTCCATAACCGTGAGGCGCAGTTAAAATAATTAAGAAAACGGAAAATAAACACATTTTCTTGAAGAATTTATTTCAAATGCTGGAATTATAAGGAATGAATGGCCTTTTTGTGGAATTTATCGGGGATATAAACTTGGAAAAGTCGCGGGAATACTGGACGATATTGCCTCGGCGGAATTCTTGTATTAATTTGACATAACGCAAAATACAAATACATAATTAGGGTGATGCGGCCAAAGATTAACCACATAAGTATCCATTTGTAGGGAACGTCCGTATGTATGTATCCGTTGATTTTCTTCCTTATTAAATAGCGAACAAACAATAAAAAAGTTTAAAACACATTTAAAAGTTCACTTATTTGAGCTGCAAAAAGCAACTCATCTATTAAAGTAAATTTTAACTTTATTACTGTATTCTGTGCGTATGGTGTACTCCCACTTTTGAAAATCAAAGAGTATTCAGCTAAAATAATAGAAACAAAATTGCTACCTCACTGCGATATTCTCCCCTCGGCTATCGTAGGCGAAATATTGTAGCTACTAAAATAAGCGAGTAAAATACTCCAATACGCACCTTATCTGGAGCTCTGTGTTCTATACTGTAGGACATAAGGCGTATATGCAGGGCACACGAGGTCATGAGAAGGTCGTGGGGGCGTTTGGGAGAGATATTGTCGGCGACGATGGTGCAATAGATAGGAAGAAGCTCGGGGCACGTGTATTCTCTGACAAGGTTGGTACAGCACAAATATATGGGCAAGTGTGCCTGGGGGGCGTTTCACTAAACTTTTTACGATAAAATGTTCGTAAGTGTAAAATTATGATAAATAATGTCACATTAACAATGTTTCCTTGTAAACATTTATTGGACTGACATTTATTGAGCATAAGCTAGCCTATGCTCAATAAATGTAAATTCATCTATTGAAATTTCTAGACGATCCTAAATTTGCACTTACGAACATTTTAGTCTAAGTTTAATGAAACGGCCTCCAGATTATCAAAATTCTCTGAAATTGATATGCGTTATCTTCAGTAAATGACATCATTTATACTATGCGTCAAGTTCTAAGGTCATTTATGAAATTGATGTAAATATAGTTTACAAAATAGAATTCGGCAATAGTTCTGTGACAGGCCCGTACGCAGGGGGGGTGCGAGCCCTAAATTCCGTACGCACCCCCCTAAATACGCCGAGGTCTGCTATTTTTCAAACACTAATCTCAACAAATCTTGAAATGCATTAATATACAGGTAATTTGCATGAAAATGTCACAATTTACCACCGTTGAAATCCGAATTTAAATGAGTGCATTTCAGGCCATCTACAGTAGAACTTCGATAAGTAGAACAGGTCTGGCTCGAACACCATGGAAAACTCGAACTGGTTCGATAGTCCCGGCAAATTTCCTATATAATTCATGTAATAAAACACCTTAAACTCGAACTATGAAGTTACTCGAAACAGTCGAACCTGTGGATTAGTCCCGTGGACGGTCAAACAGTGGTAATTACCGCTAATAACTCGAACAGGTAAGTCTGTGATCAGCTGTTTGTCTAACGAGGTGCGAATTCCACCATTGCGGGCGGTCGCGTTGAGTAGCTTCCCTTGACGCGGGATGACATTAAATCACGAATCGCAAACAATAGCGGCGTGAATTACGGGCGTTATGAAAAGGACTTGAATGCGTTATGTGTCATGAACAAACGTTTACTTAAATTTAACTTGACAGAGATGTGCCAATACCAAACAAACCGAGATCATGGAATTCTTCAGGCGTTAATTTATAGTGTTTATAATTGTATACTGACATTGTTTCGTTTATATTTTCCGTTTGTATATTTATTCCAACCACTGCTATGTGCTATTTTTAGACACTGGGACTACCAGTATTATGTATAGACGCAAAGCGGAACATAGCGGTTTATTTGACGTATAATTACATGTAAATATTTAATAAAACAGCAACTTTACAATTGTATTTGTTATTTTTCATTTCTCCCTCCATCCAAATGTAATGCATATACAATGGCATGTCACATCGGTCATCTCATATATTCACATAAGTGATTTTATTGACTGAATATGACAGTACATTTTTGAAACTTCATTCCCTCGAACTATGCATCGCTCGAACTCAAACTCGATTCCGTTGCCGGTTCAAGCGATCGAAGTTCTACTGTAGGTTTAAAAAATTTAAGGGGGAGCATGCCCACTGACCCCCCTAGCGTACTCGCTCCAAAGTACACTTTGCTAGATAATTATACTTTACAATGTTGGTGAAATAGGCTACAGAGGTTGCGAGTTCAATCCTACCCTAGGTGTGAAAAATACTTCCATAGTATGTCCATACCTCTGGTCCTTCGGATGAGAATTGAATCCGAGCTTCCATCCCTACATGACACAAGCTATGATGTAAAGCTCCTTCTCTTTCATTTTTATACGTATTATGTATTCACCTTGTACGGGCGGAGGGCACAGCTTGTCCACGCAATAACTAGAGTTCTACTTCCCCGATCGTAACCAAATTCGGTATACATGTACATGTTTATCACGGCAAGACAAAGAAGCCTATTGATTTTGAAAAATTTCCGATGACATATCTCCCCTTGGCGGACATTTTTAATTTTCGCACTCTGTATCCTTGTCCATGCATTTAACTCAAGTTCTACTTCACCGATCGTAACCAAATTCGGTATACATGTTTATTATGTCAACATGAAGAACCCTATTGGTTTTCAGTGTGTTATCTCCCCTTGTTGACTGGCCTTGCCTCGATGGGCGTATATTGTGACCTCCGGCACTCTTGTTCGTTTTGGGAATAAACATATAAATGGCTTGACATCCTATAAATGGCTTGCCATCCAACAAACTTTATACTGATGGGATGCATCCAACAAACTTTATACTGATGGGACATAGCATCCCATCAGCAATATTCCTTTCTGTAGATGACCTTGCATTTGAACGAACACAAAATATCAATCAAATATTCCCATCTATAAATGACCTTGCTGTTGAATGAATATAAAACACCAATCAGATATTTCCATTTGCATATTATGACCTTGCTGGTGAACAGATGTAAAATCGTAATCAATCTATCAATCTTCTGATTCCATGTCCATATTCCAGAGCCAACTCGAGTTATTAAACAGTATAATATGGCCAGAGATTGGACGACTTGCACAGGAAGAAATAGAGCGATTAGCAACAGGTATTGTATGTACCAGTCATGTACATGGGTTATCGAACCTTAAATCACCTTAGCTGTTGATAGACCGTTAAACCCCAACAAACAAACTAATTAACGGACTTGCACCCAAATAATCTCTACAACAACACCCTCTCTACAACAACACCCTCTCTATAACAGCCGCTATTTTATATCCCAAATGGATCATCTAACCCTTAGACTGATGAACACAAAAATTGTCGTATACTGTTGCTTTGGCAATAAACAGCGGACGACAAAATTTAATTCAGTATTAACCTCCCTACAACAGCCACCTCTTATACAGCCAGTTTTGCGTCTTCCCATGGGTGGCTGTTGTAGAGAGGTTGCACTGTACCAGTCATGTACATGGGTTATCGAACGATGAACTTGGAAAGTCACAAGTAACTTTCCTTAGAGTAACTTCACTTAGAGTGACTTCCCTTAGTCTGGGGCATCCTTGCTGTTGGAATTGGCGCAGTTTGTCTGTTTGATGTCCCATTGCTTACTCTAGCTAAGTCTAACGTCATCGTGTTGTCTTGTTGTACGACATGATGTCACACCAATACGTGTGTGCAGATCACCTTACCGCGTATTTTAGGCATGGATTCTCACAACAGTCAACAGAGTTTTACTTTCACTTTCAAACGTTGCAATAAAACACATGTTCTATATATTTTTTCGTGCCCTCTTTTTCCATCAACAATGTACAAGTTTCTTGATCATGATATAACTTTAAAATTTATTTACGGATTACTTCAATATTTGGACACTTGATACATGTGAGCATATGGAACACATTCATACCAGTAACTTTAATTAACTACATATATGTTAATTTTGCAACCAATCCAATCGTCACAAAATGATTTTCAGACTAGCCCATCTATGAAAAGGGGGTGTTTTTGTTCTCAAAAATATGAAAATTACTTGCAAAAAGTGCAGATCCTGATGAGACGGCTCGTAACGAGCCGGCTCATCTGGATCTACACTGTTTGCCAATACCACTATACAGGTCTGTACTGTTGAAAGGGTTAATATACGATATTAAATGGTCACTCTTGTCAGATCTCTAACTGCAGATGGAGCCGAGGTGATTAATAAATACCATCTTGTTACATGACTGCCGTTGTTGGACACTGCTCACGGCCATGTTCAAACATACAGCGCGTGCTGTTTGACCATGGCTATAGACAATGCTCATTCCCAGCCCGAGACAACACCTGCGTAATGCATGTGTTTCATGACGTTACTAGAACACCCCATTACGTCACCAAACTAGTTCACACTGAAATTTTGAAATTGATGCGTCTGCATCACGCGACGTGTACTGCGGCCCCTGAATATAGTTGCGTAAATTTGCTGTTTGAATGGAGCAGATTATCAAAGTACCGAAAGTACTGCATATATGCTCAAATTGCATGATATTTCCGATGGAAATGTAACAATAACATTCAAACATATCCAGGCGTGGGTAAACGTTTACCGTGGCACGAGGGAACTGTTTGAACCCCAAGGCCGTACGTTCGACCATGTCCAGCCATGGGTAAACGTTTGCCGTGGCAACTCAGTAAACTGTTTGAACCTGCAGCCTATGGCCTTGGGATTTAAATAGTTCCCTCGTGCCAAGGCATACGTTTGTCCACGGCTGGACATGGTCGAACCTCATATTAAATCAGGACTCCGGTAAGATCCCCTGTTTGCAGACGGGGCCGAGGTGATTATCTTGGATGCGGCTGTATTACTGGAGGCGGGATGGGAGGGCATGTGCCACGAAGTCTGGACTACCATTGTACCGCCTACTGAGGTAAACAATATTACAAAACGTTCCTGTTTATTCTTAACATCTGTTATTTTGCAATAACACTCTCAGTATGTTCTTTAACCCTTTCACCCCTAAGTAACTGGAATGGATTTTGATATGTTAATTTTGCAATCAATCCAATTCGTCACAAAATGATTTTCTAACCCGTCCATTTATGAAAAGGGGTGTTTTTGTTCTCAAAAACAAGAAAATTACTTGCAAAAAGTGCAGATCCTGATGAGACGGTTCGTATCGAACCATCTCATCTGGATCTACACTGTTTGCCAATACCACTATGCAGGCCTGTGGTGTTGAAATAGTTAACATGGCTGTAGCGACATCACAATGGTGGAAATATTCATTCATTCGGCTTATATTTAAGGGTGGGAATTGGCTCGAACACCTTCCATACCCGGGGTGGAAATATTTTGGGTTGTCTTTTTTATACCCCCAGTCTCAGTAGAGCCAGGAGGCAAAGAGTGTTTGGACTGTGTTGTGTGTCCGTCCAGTGGTCATGTTTCTCAATGGAGGATCATAGCTAGTTACATGTATTAGGGCCTAATTGCTTGTAAAAATCACCAATATCGCATGGTTGTTCTGTATTAGTCTTCATAGTGATTTTGACTAGTGTCGATCCTGTAGCCGATTTCATAAAAATTGCAAAGTATACTTTTCTAGCAAAGTATACTTTGAGGGAGAAATTTTCAATTTTAGGATAAATTTATTAATTTTTATTATGCTGAATTTATTACATTATCACAGCCAATTTGGCTGTGATAATGTAATAAATTCAGTATAATAATTCTGCATACTTTTAATCATCTAATATATGCATTTGTTAGTTTTATATGAAATAATGCATTTCAGGAAAAATAAATGATTGCTCCCTCAAAGTATACTTTGTTAGAAAAGTATACTTTGCAATGTTGGTGAAATCGGCTACAGGTCATCCAAAATATCTACACAATCTGACCCGGGAATGCATTATCTGCCCGATTCCTATTTTCACACTTATTAAGATTATTGCAAACAGTGATTCTGCGTCTACCATGTTCGCAGTTGTTATTGTTACACTATTCAGTAAGAAATAAATGCTAAAATAAAACATAGGACCGGATTTCTAAAATAGATTTGCAAAGGGAAATAACTAGCTACGATCCCTCACTCTGCCGTACCTTCTATATCCCTTGATGGATTATTCCAATACATTAGTACATCATTCTTTTGCATAAATGCCACAAAATCGTGCTGCCATTAATATGACCTTGACCTGAGATTCACAACTTTGACAGTTGGCACCTTTGGTTAAGAGTTCCTCAAATAAGCCACCAGATCAACAGACCACATAGAGGATATTCATATTTTTGCAACGAATATGACATATACGGAAAACTTATTTCTTTCTTACTAACCAGAAATATATGTTGTTACCACTCATTGGTGGTAAATGAGTGGTAACATCATATACTTTGGTTGAAAAATAAGAATTGTAGAAGAAAAAAAAAATATTACCAATATTTCAATAGTTGTCTCTTTGTTTCTTTGTTTTTAAAAAGAAATATATAGAGGATATTCATATTTTTGCAACGAATATGACATATATGTTCATTGAGTGGTGTGGAATGTCCATATTTCACGAGTGCCGTTAGGCACTGATGAAATATGGACATTTCACACCACGAGATGAACATATATGTCATATTCGTTGCAAAAAGATGAATATTCTATTTATTATATACCGCCCCATGGAAATTAGCAGTTTTTTAGAATGTATACGGTAATGAATGTGTATTTGCAGCCTATTTGCAGTTCGGCACTGCCACCAGACCAACAGACCATAGTTATTATGCCCCCTATGTGATAGCAATGGGCATATTGCGTTGCTCTCGAGGTTCTGTCCGTCCATACGTCCGTGTACAATTATGTCAAAAAGTTTGTACAAGTTTCTCCAACATGTAATGTCACTCACACCACCATTAACACGACCTTGACCATGGTCACCCTCGAAATGTCGCTGAAACACATAGCCATTGTGTTGCATCAAAAAGTTTGTAAGAATTTCTCCAATGTGTAATATCTTCAATATTGTGCGAAGGATTGCTTCGATATGGACACTTGAATCACCTGAACATTCGTCACACGCTCACGCGCCACCATTAACACGACCTTGACCGTTGGAATTATATTCCACATGTACTCTGAAAATTTTGTCAACTTTTCACTTTATTTATGAAAAATATTGTACATTTTGTAAACATATTTAATGAAATTACGCGGACATCTGCGTAATTTCATTAAATATGTTTACAAAATGTACAATATTTTTCATAAATAAAGTGAAAAGTTGACAAAATTTAGAATCACATGGTGTGTTTCACATGTACCTTGTTCGAAGCATCATGACCGGTGCTGCATTGATGGAATGGCGAACAGTGCAGATCCTGATCAGTTCCTTAAGCCCCATTTCTCCAGTCACAGCCACATACGAAACCTGCTCTGGAATTCCTCCCACATAATATCATCAGTTTTTGCCGACAATAACTTATCTAATTTACCAAAAAAATCTAACAAAAATCCAGAAAGGCAAGTTGTATGTTTCAGGCTGTAACGAGAATCATGGATCGTAACAAGTTAACAGAGGAAGAAGCGAAACTCCGCCTCGATTCTCAGATCTCCAATGCTGTCAGAGTTCAAAGGTCAAATGTGGTTCCTCTCAACGCTTTTGACTCTCAACGCTATGATACGAGTATACACAACAGCAGGTGAGTTATACAGCCGATATAGAGACTACCTATGCTAGGTAAGGCAAGGCTAGGAAACGCGTACCGTTTCCGAGCCGAGCCTGATAAACTTGATATCAAAATACAATAGTCTGGTATTCTATTTATCATGTAACGTTTTATGCTCGAAAATGACCACAGATGACGTCACAACAGCAGGTGAGTTATACAGCGGATATGTGGGATCACGTGGTTTCCGACCCGATTTTCCGACTTGATGTAATCTGTTACGTCATTTTTACAGTAGATTTCCTTTAAGATCTTCCTAACAAACAGACGGATTTTGATGATATGTAGTGCACCAAATACAATGGCATATGTGTTTTATGAGTGTTCTGAAAGTTATTTATTTACAATAACTTTCACAAAGAATTGAGTACCGTTTATTTCTTACATTCACATGCTCTAGTTTATATTTACATTTAGGGTAACTGATTCTTCGTCAAAATTACATAATTATGAGATTAAAGCCTATACAATAAAAGACAACGTGTACCGCATTTGCTGCGGTATATTTCATAAAAATATGTCATTATATTAGAAAAATATTAAAGGAAATCTACTGTATAACACATCTAAAGAACATGAAGTCACGCCGTTCGGAAACACGTGATCCCACACCTTCAGGGTGAAATCTACTGTAAACCTTCAGGGTGTGGAATCACATGTTTCCGAACAGCGTGACATCATGTTCATTGGATGTGTTTACAGTAGATTTCCTTTAATATCTTTGATATTCATTTAATATGGATCTGATGGTGTGATCTGCCACTTTGATATACACCTGTCCCAATTACCACGCGTATGTTAAGATAAATCGATACTAGGAGAAACTGAATACACAGTGATTTGTTACCCGACATTGTTTTAACACGGATATGCCCCGGATATGTGTCATAAAATGGACATTACTTGGTGTCAAAAACGGTAAATTTACAAGGTTGATAACGAAATAGCAGCCGATTGGCAATTTTTCGAGAGTTCAAAAATTGGTCCAGAACCGACAAACTGAACATTTTAGAAGCCCTGTTCGCCAATTGTACCAAGATATGCCACCGATTTACCAAGTTTTTGAGAAAAAAATCCAGGCTATTGGATTGGCGAAAGCCGGGCGGGCGGCGTCCACAATCAATGTTAAGTTTTCATGTTTGAGTCCATTTCTTTGTTACTGTACCACCTAGGACCACCAAACTTTCACAGCTTCATAATCAAGGGGTGCCCACCACATATCACTATCCAACCATGTTACTAATTACTTTTTATCGCGTTTACAATGTTAAGTTTTCGTGTTTAAGTCAATTTCTTTGATACTGTACCACCTAGGACCACCAAACTTTCACAGCTTCATACCACATACAACTATACAACATGTGACCATTGTTTTATCTTCACCTATTATTTCTACGTAATTGACTGTGCCATTTTCAAAATTAACTTTTTAACGTACGTCTGGTTAAATTTTTTGGTTAAAACTTTTTCGTTATACTATATCTCTGCAACTGCTTCGCCCATTACCTTGAAACTTCACATGGGTGTTTATCATCATCCATATTTTCATTCTAACCCCCAACCGTGCGGCCCCTGTGCCCAATGTCAAGGTCAAATTACTTTGATTTTTTTTGTTAAAGTTTTTTCGTGTACTATATCTCTGCAACTGCTTCACCCATTACCTTCATACTTCACATGGGTGTTTATCATCATTGTCACACCCACTTGCGGAAAGCGCGATATCGTCGGCATTTTGGCATTCGTCCGTCTGTCCGTCCGTCCGTGTGTCCGGTTAAAAAATTTTCTTTAAAGTTTTTCCATCTACTAGATCTATTTTTTTAGTGTCCATGCCTTGCCCCAAGGCACGACATGCAGGCCACGGCCATCTAGTCTACAAAAAGTGGGTATAATTATGTTATCCAAGTGTCTATGCTTGGAAAAAACCTGGCCTTCGTGGCTTTGCCTCGTTTCTTGTAATTTTCAGTTTTTGAGAACAAAAAATGCCCCCTTTTCATAAATGGACTAGTCTGAAAATCATTTTGTGATGATTGGATTGGTTGCATAATTAAAGAGTGGGGCCCTAAAATGATGGAAAAATATATATTGTTACTGAAATTAAATGTGTGCCTAATTATAAAACTATTCCAAAACTTAACATCAAAAGTGTTTGATTTTACACAGTATTAACTAATATTTCAATACCGGGTTAGTAGTGGTGATCACCAGTTTATGTGCAGGTGAAGACAGCGTGATTAGTTTTAATTATCTAAATCAAGTATTGCTGTCGATATCTTATAAAGTATAGTTATTGTACTCCAGAAATTGCACTGGACAAATAAATATCGACTTCCTTTGAATAAATATTAAATTTTGTTAATATTTTGAGAAAATGTGGTTATCTCCCCTGACTTCAAGATTATTGATTTCCGTCACACAAATAATGCACAATAGTACCAATATATGTAATAAAAATCTCTAAATGCTGAACCAAGAAAATATATAACCCTACAATACACATACAAAATGCCAAAGGGATCCCATCTTTAACATATCAAAATCAATTCCAGTTAATTAGGGGTGATAGGGTTAATAAATACCCAAGTAAATCTTCACTACACTGATCAGGATCTACATTGCTTGTATAAGCCATAATCCCCATTTATCCATCATAGGCAGATATATGTAGAGGCTCTTAACCATTTGAACCCGAAAACCCTCTAGAATGGTTTATGCGAACAGTGCAGATCCAGATGAGCCGGCTCATAATGAGCCGTCTCATCAGGACCTGCAATTTTTTAAAGTAATTTTCATATTTTTGAGAACAGGGGAGTCAGAAACATGATCAGGGTCTACATTGCTTGTATAAGCGATACATTGATCCATTCAGAGTCATATTTATATTAGTCTCTTAAAGGGGCATATCATGTTTTTTTTGCAAAAATACTATACAAAATAATAACGTGTTTTCATCATGGCCCTGTGTAAAGTGGTTTAATTGAAGATATTTGACGATACTAGGATCGCTGGGTTGGTTCTATAGGTACATAAATATTGGATTGTCTATCTTGTTGCGTTCAACATGTTCAACAAGATAGAAAATGTTATCATTATGTACCAATATCTATATACAGAGCTCCAGATAAGGTACGTATTTGCGTATTGATTATCATGCATTGATTATCAACAGTGGGAGTACAAAATACTCAGCAAAGTGAAAATACGGCTTTATTTTGAAATTGAGTAGTGAAAATACAGTAATAAGTTGTAAATTTTCTTTAAATAGTTGAACTACAAAAAGCAGCTCAAATAAGTGAATTTTAAATTTGTTTTATTGTTTATGATTTGTTCCCTATTCAATAAGGAAGAAAATCAATTGTAAAACTAAAATATGCATTGAATTTGAAATCTGGATACAAAACTTATCTGGAGCTCTGTGTATTATCTGTTGCTGGGACGTTAAACCCTTTAACCTTTTTGTCTCATTATATAGGTGGAGAAAGCCTGGAGATTGCTACGAGACAGAATGAAGACACAACTAGGCATCAAGCAGACCTCCAATATGTGACATTTATTTTTAAATTATTCAGAATAACCAATTTCTTCTCTGCCGAGGAGCATGTACATGCACGTGGACCAAAATTCCTACGAAGTTTGCGGAATAAAAACATCCAGTATTATTATATGACTTAAGTATTTCAGTCAATCTCATTGGCCGAAACACGACCACATGATTTTCTACAAATTTCATGTAGACCTCTGAACGGTTTGTTTACACGAATAAGCACTCTCGGACCGCGAGACCGGTCCGAGATGTGTTTATTCATGTAAACAAACCTATTGTTCACCTCCTTAGAGCGCATGCGTAAATCATAACACATTTTGAAAAAAAATATTTTAAAATTTAAAAAAAAAAAAAAAAAAAAAAAAAAAAAATTCAATAATTATTGAAAAGTGTGTGAAACCAAAAAAAAGTGAACACTTTTTTTTTTTTCGGCCGGATATTTTGAAAAAAATATTTAAAAAAAAATATTTTTATTTAAATAATTATTGCAAATTGTGTGAAACCCAAAAACAGTGAGAATTTTTTTTTTTCGGCCGGATATTTTGAAAAAAATATTGGCCAGAAATATAGTCCTATAATAAAACAATTATTGTCTTTTGAGTCGGTGTACATGAGATTTACGGACCTTCGAAAAGTGATGCCTTCGTCGTCGGTGAACATCACTTTTCTCAGGCCTTCGGCGTCGGTGAACATCACTTTTCTCAGGTCTGTAAATCTCATGTACACCTCCTCAAAAGACAATAATTGTACATGTATATTGTATATACTGTGATGACAAATCAACGACTCTAAATTAAACAGATATAATCAGGACGATGCATCATAGGATGGTCCACATAGCTCCAGTTAAGATGCGTAATTTGACCAAATATTTTAGGTATTTCTCTTCTTTCTTCACCAAAAATGGTAAGTTGGGAGTTCTTTAGAATCGTCTCAATGAGACGATTCTAAAGCACTCCCAACTTGCTATTTTTGGTGAAGAAATAACAAAATTGCCCCCAAAGTTGATCAAATTACGCACCTTAACTAGTGCTCTGGGTCCAGCGAAGGTATGGGGGACCCATCCCCGCCCCCACCCCATTACAAACCCAAGTGTATGTTGTTACCACTCAGTTGAACCGTCTCTTCGAGACGGTTCAATTGAGTGGTAACAACATAAACTTTTGATGAGAAATGAGAGAAAAATGCAGAAAATAGTTTTGTGAATGAACCGATATAAAATTATCGAACGACATATAGCCGACACGAAAAATAAAACGGAAAATTCATGTTCAAGTCAACTGTATCGGAAGTTCATGTTGACATCGTGCTATGCTTATGCAAGAAATAGAATCTAACATTTGTGTTGATTTAATACGAGATTTATTAAAATTGTTGATCGATTTCATATTAAAGAAACCCGGCATAGCCTCGTTTCTTATGAAATGCGTAACCTTGTTTAAGAAACATCATATTATATCATCACTCTGTGAGATCCTCTATTTATCATGCACTTTGTGATACACGTAGCTTCAAACAGACAGGTCAAATGGAGGTTCAGTCCTCGGACAGCTCTTGTTACTGGCCGACATATTATACACTGTAGTTATAGTTCACATAATGTGGGTGGCAGGTGGGTGCAAGCGATGGGTAATTTAACGATCGGGGTTCATCCTTACCGGAATCCCGACTGGAGACCTGGTTTGGCCCTCACATACGTCTTTGGCATTTTGTATGTGACAGTTGAATCTGGTTATACCCATTATGTGAGTATTACGATATTCGTAATTATATTTTAGGGGAAGGGGCCAAGTGACTTGGTGTGGTATGGACCTGGCACCAGGTCAGGTTATTCTAATTTCAGGGCTGAATATATTTGTTCGTGATGTAAATATTCTGTTCTGATTTTGGGATTTCCCCCCCACCCCCCCATGCAGCAGGTTAAAATGGGATCGAACCCGCTTACCCGGCCTTACATGACCTTAGCTGTTGATAGGCCGTTAAACACTAATAAACAAACAAACAAACAAACAAAATTATACCCGGGTATATTATGATGTACATGTAATAAAGCAATTAACAAAAGAAATAGGTCCAGTTGTAGAATTACTTCCCTTGTGACATCAGTACATGTAGATCATTAACCCTTTCAACCCTAAGGAACTGGAATGGACTGTGATATGCTAATGTTCCAACCAATCCAATGGTCACAAAATGATTTTCAGATTCGTCCATTTATGAAAAGGGGGTGTTTTTGTTCTCAAAAATATTAAAATTACTTTCAAAAAGTGCAGATCCTGATGAGACGGCTCGTTACGAGCCGGCTCATCTGGATCTGCACTTTTTGCATAAACCGATATAGCGGGATTTCGGGTTCAAAGGGTTAATACTGATGTACAATATTAGCCATATATTCTGTTAATACAGTGGAACCCCTTTAAACCGGACCCTCAGAAAAATATGGATGTTTAACATAGATGTGTTTCACTGTTATGCATTTTGGATTACAATGACTTTTCATGTTTGCAATACACTAGAATGTGCCATGAAGCGCTAATATGTCTGATTTACAATGGAACATCTCCAAACCGGAAACCCTGGTGACCTCCCAGCGTGTGTGATTTGGAGAGGTTCCACTGTAAATAAACAGAAATGCCGGAGCACATGTGAATTCGGTAAATTAAATTCTATCACTTTTTTATGGGTTTTTTTTTCATGAAAAATACATGAATGGCCTTTTTGTGGAATTTATCGGGGTATAAACTTGGAAAAGTTGCGGGAATACTGGACGAAGGCCGGAAGGCCTCGTCCAGTATTCCCACGACTTTTCCAAGTTAAATTCCACAAAAAGGCCATTCATTCCTTATAATTCCAGCATTTGAAATAAATTCATCAAGAAAATGTGTTTATTTTCCGTTTTCTTAAGAATTATTTTAACTGCGCCTCACGGTTACGGAAAGTAGTTTGGCGTGGGAGTTTACTGCGATATAAATTTTGGACAGAGACTTGCTGCGGGAATTGTGTAAATATTTTTGTGCTGGAATTATTAGCGAGTGGTTGGTTGGGTAAGTTTAATGGTGGGGTTCATCCTTGCTAGAATCCCGGTATCCCTGGTTTGGCCCTCGGGAATCATTTTTGGCTTTCTTTCTACTTGAGAGTTGAATTCCCGGTTATACAGTTCTGCCCATCATTATAAAAGTAGTAAAATTAGCACTAATCATATTACTTTTAGGGAGTGACTGGTGTGGTGATGATCTGGCACTAGGTCAGCTTTCTCTATTTCAGGGCTGAACATATATTTTTTCTGTAAATATTCAGTTCTGATTTTGGGATTTCCCCCATCACAGCAGGTGAAATATGGGATTTGATTCGACCCCGTTAACCCGACATAAAATGACCATGGCTGTTGACAGGTTGTTAATACACGGTAGGGTTAACTGTGTTGTAATTTTGAAATTTGCGGCGTATATCAGAAAATGATAGGTCAGAAAATCTGTTTAATGGCAACGAGCTAGCGGAGCCATTAAACATGTTTTCCGACCTATCATTTTCTGATATACGCCGCACAAATTTCAAAATTACAATGCGGTTAACCTATATCAAATGCACTCCTTTACTACTGGCGTAGGAATACGTATTGAAATAATTTGCGACCGTTCATCAACAATTGATATACCTGTAATGTATGACCATCAGCCAATCAGATTGCGTGATATTTAGAGTGCATTAGAAACATCATTAAATAAACAAGGGCATCGTTATCGCTAATTCCCTAGTTGGCAGCCTTGATAAAAAAATTGCCTTACAAACAAGGTCAACGTAAGTCCTCGGCATGCTCAGTGATATTGACTTGGGCGTCGAAAGTGGGTCATAAGTTATTGAAAAATGAAAGGCGTTACTAACACACGCACAAACAAATGCAGGCACATGGACTAACGCTATATCCCGCTATATCGGTTTATGCAAAAAGTGCAGATCCAGATGAGCCGGCTCATAACGAGCCGTCTCATCAGGATCTGCACTTTTTGAAAGTAATTATTGAATATTGGCGGGAAAATTGTAATGCGAGCCAACACACGAGCTGGGCACAAATATCTTTAAAATTATTTTATTATTTAAAAGTCGGGCCGACGTTACAATTCCGTGTAATAGACGACATTGTCGTCGTAGTAGACGTCAAAAATGTTGGACGAATATCCTGAATATCTCCTCGAGGACCTTGACCTTTGTATCAACAATTACGGATGTACATTGTATGTCCAAATGTTGAGTGAGTGAGTGAGTGAGTGAATAGGGTTTAACGTCCGCTTTTCCGACATAGAGGTACAAGCCTCGGGGAGTCTACACGCAGACGGGTCAACGGGGTCGTGTTCCGTATCCACCTGTCCGAGGGGGTAAATCCAAACTTCAGAACTCAATATTTACAATCAAAATATATATTCAGTCCTGAAATTAGAACAACCTGATCTGGTGCCAGGCCCTCGCCACACAGCATCATTTATCCCATCCCCTAAAAGTAATAGGATTAGCGCTAATCTTACTTTTATATATGGGGCATAGCCTGACTCAACTCTCACATACAAGAAAGCCAAAAATGTACATGAGGGCCAAATCCGGTATAGTGGGTTCCGGAAAGTATGAACCCAATCGTTAAGCCAGTTTAGTCGCCTTTTACGACAAGCAATGACTACTGCAGCACTATTCTCAGGATCAGTTGATCCCGCCCCGGTGCCTGCACGGGGATCCAAATGTTGAATATCTCAGGGGTCACCTTATAACATCAATGTGACGAAGCTATTGATGAAGTTTAGTGATGATCCGACTAACGAGTCGCGAGATATTCAACATTTGAACATACGTCCAATGTTACCGACACAAAGTTTAAGGTCACCGAGGGGAAGATCAGCTGAATGACACCGAGTAGGTTTATAATGAACACGAGGTTAGGTTTTTACTTTTTATTATACTGAATTTATTACATTATTACAGCCATTTTGGCTGTGATAATGTAATACATTCACTATAGTAATTCTGCATACTTTTAATCATCAAATATATGCAGTGGTTAGTTCTATATGCAGGGATTTCGCTGGCGATCGCCACTTTCGCAATTGGCGATAAAAATAAACAATTGGCGATAAAAAATTACAATTTTCGAGAGAAAAAAAAGGTTTTATTTTTAAGTAGCGATTTTTTTTATTTTCCCCAGCGGAATCCCTGTATACAAACTAATGAATTTTAGGAAAAATAAATGATTACTCCCTCAATGCATACATGGCTAGATAAGTATACTTTGCAATGTTGGTGAAATAGGCTACAGGAGCCCTGAGAACCAAACGGGGAGTCATGATGATAATAATAACCAGAGCGAGTGAGCAGTCTGGAATTGTGACCGCTATGTCTCTCATGCCACTAACATGGGCGAGACAAGTTGTGATTGAAATGGGCATTTGGCAGAACCATATCGGACGTCCTTATCAGTAGCCTATTTCATCAACATTGCAAAGTATACTTTACTAGCTAAGTATACTTTGAGGGAGTAATCATTTATTTTTCCTGAAATGCATTATTTCATATAGAACAAACAAATGCATGTATTTCATGATTAAAAGTATGCAGAATTATTATACTGAATTTATTACATTATCACAGCCAAATTGGCTGTGATAATGTAATAAATTCAGTATAATAAAAATTAATAAATTTATCATAAAATTGAAAATTTCTCCCTCAAAGTATACTTTGCTACTAAAGTACACTTTGCAATGTTGATGAAATGGCCCGCATGTCGAGCAGGGGCCGCATGAGTGGGACACAGAATAAATATATGGATGACGACAAATAAGCATACATGTATGAAGTTTCAAGCAAATACGACTTACGGTTACAGAGATAGTAGGTATCTGAAAACTGGTATGGGTTTAATGTCCCAGCAACAGCTAAGGTCACATAGAGCCGGGTACCACAGTTTCATCTGACAGACCAGTGGGATGTAAATACTATCTTAAGTATTTTACATGCCCTAACCAGGTTTTGAACTCGCAATGTTCAGTATTGAAGTCCTGTATTCTACCCCTGAGACACAGCCCATCCCTTACTCAAGGTGTATCATCACCTGGTTAAAACAACAAACAAGTACTGAAACTTCCAGAAGCCCTCCGATTCAAAGGACGTATTTGTTTATTTTGTCCTTATTATGTTCGACGGATTTTTATGAAATATGGCACATTTTTAAGCTGCATTTGGTGGTCTCGGGTACTTTTGCCCAAACTTCTGTCGTTTACAGACACGGAAATCGATTCTTTGCAAAAACAACACCAGTATGTGCCAAACTCCTGGGACCACCAAATGCAGCTCATGAAGACGCGTTGCGCCACATTTCATCAAAATCAGTTGCCTATTAAGGAAAATATAAAATAATACTTACTTTGGAGTGGGCGCGCTTTCAACACTTTCAGCCATTGGTGTTCTTGTAACCACGTAATCATGCACCTTGTCACTGTGTTCGAGTATACCAAAATCAATTGTCTGGACATACTGGACAGAATATTTAACAACACAGTTCATCATTGTATCGGTACATTTAATTTAAACACATATTTATATAAACCATCAGTTGCCTGTTAACTCCAGTTGCACAGCACTAGGCATAAATGTAAATCTCCTTTCCAGCATATATGTATATATAAGTTGGTGGTATATAAATAAAGATATGCAGTTTCCAACAAGCTAAAACAAATATGATAATAATAACAATTATAGATCCAGCCAATTTGTAAATATAAACATAAATCATTGTTACAATTCACATAAATTTTCCATGTATACCGGTATTATTATAACGATAAGATTTGAATGTTAAATAAACGTTTCCAACATCAAAGAAATTTTCAGAAGTATAACCATAAGGTTTGAAAGTGGAAAAAAAATGTTTCCAACATCAAAGAAATTTTCAGAAGTATAACCATAAGGTTTGAAAGTGGAAAAAAAATGTTTCCAACTTTTCACAGAAATTTTCAGAAGTATAACCCAGAGCTCCAGACAAGCTGTGTATTTGCGTAAATACCCAATTAAAATTGCCAAAAACCCAATTGAAATCAGAAGTAGCGAGTATCAAAAAGCATTAACAAATTTGTGTAACCTTTATAATGCTACAGAAAACAATAAACATACCACAAATATAGCATATTTTTCTTATTTTCCACGAAAACAAATCTTGGTATTTCATTAGAATTGTCTCCAAGGAGACAATTCTAATGAAATGCCAAGATGTTTTCATTTCGAAGCAAACAATTCAATAATTGCTGTCTGTTGATGTGTAAACAGTAGTGTGATTTTATTTTACCCAATTAAAATATTGAAATACCCAATTGCTTCAGATATGATGGAGTGAAAATACTCAATTACTAATTCCTTATCTGGAGCCCTGATAACCGTAAGGTTTTAATGTGAAAACAAAATGTTTCCAACTTTTGACATAACTGCCAGGGTAACAATTGGATTTTAATGTGAAAATGATTGTAAAAGTTCACATGAAGTTTCACCATGCATGTAATCGAAATTACATGCGAAGGTAACAAACACATCTTGATTGTATTAAAATGTATACCAGTAACACTTATATAGTTCAGTATTGTTCATTTTCTGTATCCAGTTCCAATATCCTTCATTCTGGAGGTTGAGTAAATGGGCAAATTCCTGACACAAGGTGCCTGACAGGAACTGCAACAAATGTCCTAGTTTTATGGGCATTAATCCGCACACCTCTGTGACTAAATTACGAACAGTGTAGGACCTGATCAGACTGCACAAATGTGCGGACTGATATGGGACTGCACTGGTCGCAAATGTTTTAACGTATTTTTGTCAACCGGTTGCCATAAGGATTGAAAATCTGCCTGGAGAAATACGAAGCGCTGTAGCCGAAGTTTTGGGCACTATAAAATCATGCTCTTGGTATGTTCCCACGAAAACACCTATAAATAAATAAATAAAGTACCTTACATATTGTGTGGGATCACATGGTCTATTGTGTTGGTTTTATGTATTCGCGGCACCCAAGACCTGTGAGGTAGATCTTATTTTTCATCACAGTGATCACTACAACTGAATTTTCTTCCTTTTAACCCATTAAAGACGGTAGACACAGGGCTCCAGATAAGGAATAAGTAATTGAGTATTGTCACGCCATCATTTCTGAAGCAATTGGCTAATTCAAAATTTGAATCGGGTAAAATAAAATCACACTACTGTTTTCACATCAACAGACAGCAATTATTGAACAGTTTTCTTCGAAATGAAAACACGTCTTGGCATTTCATTAGAATTGTCCCCTTGGAGACAATTATATTGAAATACCAAGATGTGTTTTCATGGAAAATAAGAAAGATATGCTATATTTGTGGTATGTTTATTGCTTTCTGCACCATGATAAAGGTACCACAAAATGTTTATTGGGTTTTTGGCAATTTTAATTGGGTATTTAAGCAAATACGCATCTTATCTGGAGCCCAGTATACACTGATAGTACATGTCGTATGAAACGTTTTAGGAGGAAAAAATCCTATTCTTCATTTCTTCATGAAAGTATATGTTGTTACCACTCATTTGGTTCATATGAGTGGTAACAACATATACCGTACATTTATGAAGAAATTAACAAAATAATGAGATTTGTTTCAACAAAAATTATCATCTCCTTAAGACTGAAATTGGTTAAAGCAATATTAAATTCAGCAGCATAACTTCTGTAGTGAGTCTGAACATTCTGTAGATAAATTTTGGATAAAAAGATTTTGCAGTTGGAAGCCGTGAAATTTCTCTACAGAATGTTCAGACCGACTACAGAAATTATGCTGCTAAAGCTGGTTATTGTATGACTCGCAGTGTTAACGGCTGCAACATGGCCATCATTAACCCTTTCAACACCACTGGCTTGTATAGCGGTATTGGCAAAAAGTGTAGATCCAGATGAGCCGGCTCGTGACGAGCCGTCTCATCAGGATCTGCACTTTTTGCAAGTAATTTTCCTATGTTTAAGATAAATGGAGTCTGAAAATAATTTTTAATGTTGGATTGGTTGCCAAATTAACATATCAAAATCCATTCCAGATACTTAGGGGTGAAAGATTTTTTGTTTGTTTATTGATGTTTAACGGTCTAACAATTTAGACACACGAATGCCAGCACACGAATGCCCCCGCTGGCAGCCGAAGAAAACGAGGCACATTTGAAAACACAGAGGGCCAGAGAAGCGTGGATTTGTCACAGCATGAAAGCAGACCATCAGATCAATGGGTGTGTGAAATATCAATCGGATCCATGCAATGAAACCGACATTACAAGAGACTTGCCCAAGTTTTGAATGCACCAAGTATATGACCTTGACCCTAGGCTTAGTGGGGGCAGGATGATCGTTGATTTTTCACAGGGCAGTGGAGGACCATTAAAGCAATGTGTGTGTGAAATATGAAGGAGATCCGTGCAATGAAACAGAAAGTATAAGACATTTACCTGAGCATTACGGTTTTGAATGCACCAAGTATGTAACCTTGACTCTGGGCTTACCATTCCAATCCCTACACTGTTCCTCATGCTCCTCGGGGGCCCATTTCACTAAAATGTTCGTAAGTGCAAATTTGAAATCGTCTGGAAATTTCAATTGATGGATTTACATTTATTGAGCATAGGCTGCATATGCAGCCTATGCTCAATAAATGTAAATCCAATAATTGTTCACAAGAAAACATTGTTTATGTGAAATTTTCAGACTATCATAAGTTTGCACTTACGAACATTTTAGTCGTACGAAGTTTAGTGAAACGGGCCCCAAGTATGTGACCTTGTCCCAGGGCTTACCAGGGGGGGGGGGGGGGGGGAAGAAACGGGGCGTGGATTTGTCACACAGGGCGGTAGAGGACCAATAAAGCAATTTCAAGCAGATCCAATCAATGAAACGGACATTTACAGACAGACCTGTGTGACAGGAGGGAGTAAAGCTTAGCTTATTCTTTTCCTTGCAAGAGGCGCCAATTGCTCACGTCCTTTTAAAAAACCCATCGCCCACAATAAACCTGTAATTATCATGTGATTTTGTACCTAAAAAGATGTGTGATAACGCATGTACAATATTTATGATATTTCCTGTAAATGACGTCAAAAGTTGACAAAAGATTCAGAGCAAATGCGGAATAATTCTTGTTATGAAAATTTCTTTAACTTTCGACATCATTTATAGAAAATATCACAGTTTCTGTAAATATTTATTTCACGAGATGTTGGGTACAAAATCACATGACTTGTCACATATTATATTACCTGATGGTCACATCCACGAAACTTGACCTTGACCTTATTCATCCTGTAATCATAGCAATACATGTAATGATTAATTTATTAAACAGGGTTTAACAAGTTTTAACCATAAGCCAACATTTGCAAACACTGTAGATCCAGATGAGACGGCTCATCATGAGCCTTATCATCAGCAGGACTCCAGATAAGGAATTAGCAATTGTCACTCCATCATTTCTGAAGCAATTAGCTATTTCAAAATTTTAATTGGGTAAAATAAAATCACTGTTGTTTACACATCCACAGACAGCAATTATTGAACAGTTTGCTTCAAAATGAAAACATGTCTTGGCATTTCATTAGAATTGTCTCTTGGAAAGATGTGTTTTCTTGGAAAATAAGAAACATCTGCTATATTTGTGGTCTGTTTATTGTTTTCTGCAGCATGATAAAGGTACCACAAAAGTTGTATTGCTTTTTGATACTCGCTACTTCTGATTTCAATTGGGTTTTTTGGCAATTTTAATTGGGTATTTAAGCAAATACGCAGCTTATCTGGAGCTCTGATCAGTATCTGCAGTGTTTGACATTACATTTAACATTTTGAAACAAGAATCCACGTTAATGGAATACTACAATATAACGTCTAATTAATGCCTCGATTAGTAAAGCTGACCTTTGGCGTTCTTTTTGTCATCTTCGAGAGAGCCTAACAGCACACGTTCAGCATTGTGGATGTGAATTCGGAAAGCAATTTTCTTATACTCGCGACGGAATTTCCGCCCATTTTTTGTCTGAAAAGTTGCTGCGCGCTATTGACGCAAACTATTTTTTCCCCAAAATATAGATGCGCGTTGTACACCAGTGAGCGCAATACACAGCGAAATACGGCAGTCCAAAATGTGCATCAAACAGTTAATGCAATATATTCAGGTGTGAAAGGGTTGACCCTTGACCCTGGGGCCACGAGAATAGTCCTATATCCATGTACATATCATAGTAAAGGTATGTATAACGTTTGATGACTGTAGCTGATAAGGTGTTGAAGTAATGACTGTAACACGAAAACTTAACATTGAATGATGACGCCGCCGACTCCGGAAAAGCAAAACATGTCTTGTTTTCCGCAAATAGGTTAAATTTCCCCATCGAATAGTTGAATTACTTTTTCTGTTTTATATTACGCTTTATAATATTATTTTTTTAATTTTCGAACCCCCCCCCCCTTCTGAAAAGCTGGCAACGCCCCTGATGTATAAATAGGTTATCAAGCTTTGGAAAATCACATACGACTTCAACTGGAACCAATTGCCTGGGCCCGGTTGTTCAAAACACCAGTTAGCATAATAACGGACTGTTAAATCCTTAACGGACTGTTAAATCCTTAACTGAATGGTTAAAATCTCTGTTTTCAAATCTCTGTTAAAACAGAGATTTTAACCATTCAGTTAAGGATTTAACAGTCCGTTAAGCTAACGGATGTTTTGAACAACCGGGCCCAGATGTTACAATTGGAAGAATCTGTCGGTTTCATGTCACATTCTTCAGTAGCCAATTTCATCAAAATTGCAAAGCATACTTATCTTGCAAAGTATACTTTGAGGGAGTAATCATTTATTTTTCCCGAAATGCATTATTTCATATAGAACTAACGACTGCATATATTTGATGATTAAAACTATGCACAATTATTATACTGAATTTATTACATTATTACAGCCAAAATGGCTGTGATAATGTAATAAATTCAGTATAATAAAAATTCATAAATTTATCCTAAAAGTTAAAATTTCTCCCTCAAAGTATACTTTGCTAGAAAAGTATACTTTGCAATATTGGTGAAATAGGCTACAGATATGCCATTATGGAGTGTTGCCGTCGGTAATTACATAAGAGGATCTTACACGAGTATTGATTTAACCCTACTCTCAATAATTGTCGTCTGCTGTTGCTTTTATATCTTGCCTTATTTCTCAATAAAAAAATGGTTTGACAGCACTTCAGAATCATTTCCAATCATTTCCAATGGAAATGATTATGAAGTGCTGTCAAAGCATGTTGTAAATTATTCTAAAGTGCTGTCAAAGCATATTTTTGATGATAAAAATGGAAAATAAACAGCAGACGACAAAAAATTTAAGATAGCCGTGTAAGGGTTAATATGATATTTGAGATAAGGCATGTGATTTTACACCTAAGAAAATGTGTGATTTTTCGTGAAAAATATTTACAGAAACTGATATCCAAATAAAATATTTTCAGAATTCTGCAGAATTATATAATATCTACACATTTTATCAACAATCAGTCATTAATTTTTTTTAGAAAATGTGGTCTATCAACGCACTTGAGCCTCTATAGGTTATTAGAGAAACTTACAAAAACTGCCAAGCAAATAAACGGACGGACAGGGCAAAACCTATAGGGCATCGCCAAATCTCGGCGGGACCCTAAATATCGCCAACTTTGTAACTATTTTTTTATGAGATATCACACATCTTAATTGATAAACCAGATTGCCGCGGCCCGCATGTCGATCCCGCCGAGGCATTTGATGGTATTTTTAAAAACTTTAACGCAGATTTCGGAAGGACGCACGGACACCCGGACGTCATTGTGACAGGGTTGGCAATTTCCCGGGAAATAAGAGTATTTCCCAGGACGGCGGGAAATACCGGGAAATATGAATCTTGGTGGTCTTTTTAATTCCAAAATGTCAAGATAGGTCTCTATATTCCCCTATATCTACTATGGTTTATTTCTGTGTAGACTGATAAGCCTACAGGTTAAACATTCTGCAATAAAAAAATAAATAATAAGTTTATTTAGAGAAAAAAAACATCATTATTTTCTAGACATTTTTCTTCCCTATATACAAGTCTATGTAGTATTTGCCAACTGTCTATTTTATTGTATATGAGAACACCCCTCATTACTATAGTAACCTGCCACTAATAAAAGCTGTTTTTGGAATTTTGAGAAAATCCCTGTTGATAACAGGGATAATCCATGTACAGTGTAAGTGTAATTGTTTTACAACTTGACATGACCATATACAGACCACCTGGATTCTTATTATACAGTATGCCACAAAAGGTGTGAGAGAAGGCTGACAATTAACAGCCTGTTGTCATAGTCTGATGGTTTATTAAAGTATATTAAAGTCTCATCACTGTACATGCAAATAAGTAGACATTAGTTGGTTTTTGGCTAATTTTAACGATTTTAGGTACTGTATCTCGTACGTACCATCGTGGCACATAGTCTTCATGTTAAATAAATGTCATAATAATAATGCAAATAAGTAGTACAAATGCAAAGCATAAAACAACAGTACATTGTCGGTCATATAAGACTTGTAAGAGACTATGTGTATGCACATCATGCATGCTAAGATCATTTATTCTCATTTCTTGATATCGAATATTAGTGTGGGAGAAGGTCGACAATTAACAGCATGTTGTCTAAACATAGTCTGATCATGATGACGTTGTGAATTGTATCTAGCAGACACTCAGATGCTTCATAAAAAATGAAAAAGTAATTTACATAAAAATAATACAACCAAAATATAAATAAACCCCTATATCTAATTATTAAGTTGTCGATTGTTTAATTAACTATTACTGAGCTTAAAACTTAATTTAAATAACTTTAATTATCAAATAATAACATCAAAATTCATATTTCCCGGTATTTCCCACTTTGGGGAGTATTTCCCTTGACGGGAAATACCGGAAATTATTTCCTGCCGGGAATTCCCGCCCCCGGTATTTCCCGGCCAACCCTGCATTGTGATCACTCTGTCTCGCTTTCCGCAAGCGGGCTCGACAAAAATCACATGACTCGTCTCATTTATTGTGTTTATTATAAGTTTACTGAAATTACAGCATATTTGCTTAAATACCCAATTAAAATTACCAAAAACCCAATTGAAATCAGAAGTTGCGAGTATCAAAAAGCAATAACAATTTTGTGGCACCGTTATCATGCTGCAGAAAACAATAAACAGACCACAAATATAGCATATTTTTCTTATTTTCCATGAATGCATGTCTTGGTATTTCATTAGAATTGTCTCCAAGGACACAATTCTAATGAAATGCCAGGACATGTTTTCATTTCGAAGCAAACTATTCAATAATTGCTGTCTGTTGATGTGTAAACAGTAGTGTGATTTTATTTTACCCAATTAAAATTTTGAAATATATGTACCCAATCCTCAATTACTAATTCCTTATCTAGAGCCCTGGTAAACCAAGTACACTTACTGCAGGTTTGAACAGAAGCATGTATCTTCTGGCTTCTAGGTATGGTGCGGCACCCCCGATCATTAGGAACATGGAGAAGATAAACGAAGACCAATACACCCTACTTGTGTCGTAGACCTTGGGCAGGATCTGAAGCGGAAGATTATACAAATAAAACCACGTTGGAATTATTCAAACAGCATATTTTTAAAGTAAAAGTGAATGGGTTTAAATTCCCACCAACAGCTAAGGTCATATAGAGACTGTCAGACGGGACCAGTTTAAAGTCTCATCAGACAGACCTACGAGATGGAAATACTATGAAAGTATTTTTGATGCCTAAGGTGAAGTGTGAACCCACAACCTCCGGATTGGAAGTCAGGTGTACTAACCCCTAGGCCACAATCCATCCAGAGGTGAACTCAGTGTTGTGCCTAGAGTGAGCCCAGATCCTGAGGGGACATTTTCGAGATCTCAAATAAAATTGCCCATGTCCCTTAAAATTTCAAGATCTCCCTATTATTTCAATACAAAAAGGGCCCACAATCTGAAAGTGAGACCTAGGCACAACCCTGTGAACTTTATTTGTAAACTTGTTTTTGATCATAATAATAAGTATTTATATAGAAATATAATAATTTGCATTAAGTTACAGAGCTCCAGTTAAGGTGCGTAATTTGGAGGTCAAATTCTTATTTCTCCATCAAAAATGGCAAATTGGGAGTGCTTTAGAATCGTCTCAATGAGACGATTCTAAAGCACTCCCAACTTGCCATTTTTGATGAAGAAATAAACAAAATTTCACCCCAAGTTGGTCAAATTACGCACCTTAACTGGAGCTCTGAGTTAGTCGAAAAAAAGGGTGCATATGCTATCGACAGAGTCCAAGTCAAATACACAGACATATAATATATTTTCATTTAGGTTATTGACAATTAATTTGTTAGTTTTGATGCGTTTCCATAAACTCCAAGTCACGAGTATGCCCTTGAAAAGCCTGGAACGTGACCCCCACTGAAAAGTGATTTACCCGTTACCAAAGACACGTGGCGAGATATTTACCCAGCGTGGGTTCATTAATTCTTCTGCATGTTCTTCTATTGCTCCGCGTTTGACTTTTGATGTCCCAAACCGCCGGACAATCGGCGTTCCCGTCACCCGAGCAATGAATCTGCCTGCTGCACTCGCCATTTTGAAGCAATAATGTATCTGGTACCCGGTTTTCACCGGTCACTAGCATAAACTGTTGGTTAGTTTTCGTTAAAGCGGGGACCCATCAAAGCACCTGCTTCCGGTGTTAATTGGAAATCAAAGTACTGACAGTACTGAACTAATTCCGGTTTTTGCCTTAGAGGATATACGGGCGTAATTACTTTTTTAAGTGTATATGTTTTCAAGAATAATTCGGAATAAATATTGGATTATTGCCCTTGGTACTTATGTTTTGTTATGAAGAATGTACCCTAAAAATAATGACGGTCTAATACAATCATTTCGATCAATTCATCAGGATGTGAATTTTGCTACTTTTAGACTGAGTCGAATATTAACTGATGTGCCCTGTTTTGGAGGAATTCCTCGTATTTACTAAAAACATTCCTGAAACAATATTACCTGAATTGTGTCCAAACTGTTCATAAATTATAGTCTAGGAGGGGGTAGGGGTGTTTCCTCTCACACAATTTCATGTTCACATCCCTGGGGCCCATTTCACTAAAATGATTACGACTAAAATGTTCGTAAGTGCAAAATTATTATAGTCTGTAAATTTCACATTAACAATGTTTTCTTGTAAACAATAGTTGGACTTACATTTATTGAGCATAGGCTGCATATGCAGCATATGCTCAATAAATGTAAATCCATCAATTGAAATTTACAGACGATCCTAAATGTACGCTTACGAACATGTTAGTCGTACGAAGTTTAGTGAAACGCACCCCTGATTCATACTGAACATAAATCAGACTGTAGACGTTATATAGTTATGGTCTTAGCTGAAACAGATATATATATAAACATAATTTGCCGCGATCGACAAGTTGATGGAGAAAATTCATGATACGGGTGTCAAAACAAACAAAAAACTCACTTTGCGCATCTACACAATATAAGGAAGCCACATACCAACCATATATGTAACATCCAGACCGGGTGTCAGTCTTAGAACGGGGGTCAATCCTAGAATGATAAATGTAACGTTTGACTCAATATTAAGACATAATGATATAATATATTTGCATTTTGACTCGATATAAACACATATATATGAGCTCATATATTGACGTTAGTACTGCATAAAATACGTTATCGTCATACAAGACAGTCATGGCGTTCCATATGCATGCATTACGTATATGCTGGCTTGGCCCCGGAATGAGCATTGTCTGCAGCCATGGTCGAACAGCACGCGCTGTACGTTCGAACACGACTATGAGCGGTGTCAAACAATGACAGTCATGTAACTGTTACGTACACTATATATATATATATACGCACATAAACATGTCTGGGCGTGGTCATGTGTCATACTTATGTACAGTGAAACATGTATAAACCAGACACCCTGGTCCCTCCCATGGTGTCCGGCTTAGAGCGATTCCACTGTACGGCATTACCGTTGCATCTTGTCATACATTTTAGTTCAACGGTTGCATATGATAGTATTTTATCCCGTCAACACAGTGGGTATGTGCCGTGAAACACGGTGCCGTGAAACATTTTTGATATCCAGTCAATACTATGTTTGCATGTTACAGCCATTTGTAGGTGTTGACGGGATAAACAGAATAGTAGGTTAGTGTCGTGAATGGGAAAAATATCTGGCGCGGCACGGAAACGGGATGTGCTCGGCAGAGCCTCGCCCATCCCGTTTCCTGAGCCTTGCCAGATATTTTTTCCCATTCACGACACTAACCTATATTGGCTTAATTTACTATTGTGTTGCCGAAGGTAGGGAGCAATATTGGAGATTGGTTTAATTTACTATTGCCACGGTGTTGTCGAAGGTAGGGAGCAATATTGGAGATTGGCTTAATTTACTATTGTGTTGCCGAAGGCAAGCTACTATTCTCTATGTCTGTTTCATATAAACAATGCAAAACAATATTTTTGTTGATATTAAATTTGATCAAAATTTAAGAATGAGTCTTATTCTTCTCGTTTCGTGACATTTGGTCAAATATTGTTGAATTTATTATGAACAAAATATGTGTCTTTGGGAATTTAACATGGGGAGAAAAGAAGGTAGAAGAGCTGTGGGAGGAGTAAAAAACCGAAACATTTTGGAAATTGACTCCGAAACCTGGCTAGATAGCTTAGGAATGATCTAACTAAGAAAATAAAAGTTATATTTTGACAATCGGTCCACTATTTCTGAAATTAGAAAAAGTTCCCCATGTTAAATCCGCATACAGTAGACATCTTCACTCATTTTTTTTCGTAATAAAATCAATAGTGGACCCAATTTCACAAAATAAAAAGAAGGCTCATTTTTTAATTTTTATAAAATTTAACATTATCAGAAAAATAATTGTTTGTGCATTGTTTCTATAGCCGTAACATTTGGGCAGTTTTCGTAAAACAGACAGTAAATATAAGTGGTCAGACGCGAAATTAACCCAGTTTTTGTCACTCAGGCTGGCAGTCTATGGCATAATATTGGTACAATGTAGTACTACTTGTAGTTTTGTGTTGTTAATGATTTCCTTCACAAGAGGTTGAAGTGTTCTCCGCGGTAAATTAACTGTGACCCAGTCAGTATATGTGTCGATTGCTGCTTGAAGTGTTTCAGCTTATAAATACACTAACAAGTGAATGTTGGATGCGATATTATGTATATGGGACACGCCATGTGATTTTGTACCTTCAGCCATCTGCGTAACTTCACGAAATGCGTTTACAAAAATTCCAATATTTTCCGTAAATGGCGTCAAAAGTTGACAAAATTTTCAGAGTACATGCGGAATTATATTCCGCATGTACTCTGAACATTTGGTCAACCTATGACTTTATTTATGAAAAATATTGTAAATTTTGTAAACGTTACGCAGATGTCCGAAGGTACAAAATCACATGGCGTTTCTCATATACAGTCGTGTATTTCATTCAGTCTCACACGTGTTTAATCTACATGCTACCCAGTAACGTTGCTCTTTGGATTAACGTAAACGTTGGACGACTACTTCATATAGCAGTTAAACTAATTAAATGTGATTCAGATATCTCATTATTTTGTACCATCGCTATTACTATTCGTAACTAAGATTGGTACAGGTTTGTGCACTACTATTATATAATAGTATTCAGCGCTACCGATAAAGTGCGTATTGGCGTATTTTACGCACTTATTTCAGCAGAATACTGAATACGCACTTATTATCAAAAATGGGATTACAAAATACTCACATCAATGTGAAACTACGCATTGATTTTCAAATTGAGTAGTACAAATACTGTAATAAAGTTGAAATTTACATAGTTGCGCTGCCAAAAAAAACAAACATTTGCAGCTCAAATATGTGAATTGTTATATGTGTTTTTATTTATGATACATTTGTAAAACTAAAATACGCATTGAATTTGAAATATGGGGGTATAAAATAATACTCTTTAGATACACAACTTACCTGGAGCTCTGAGTTTTTACAAAAATCTATACTGAAATACAGTGACTATACTAACTATTGATAGATACGTTTGGTTACTGGAATTTTATCGCAATATGGTTAGCGCCACTTTTTGGATATTCGCCGCGATTTTGCTTCTCCATACTACGGCGGGACAACATGAGGGCGAGCTGTTCGTGTCGACGGTCGACTCGGGCGTCCAGAACATAATCCTACCCATGTGCAAGAACCTGGTGAGCTACAACACCACGAAGCTGCCCAACCGGTTCGGCCATAGCACACAGGTGGAGGTCTACAGGTGACGAATTACTGTCTGTTTCACGAAAGCTGCCCAAATTTTACGGCTACATAAACAATTCAAAAACAAGATTTATTTTAATAATATTAAATTAAAGGAAAAATTAAGAATGAGCCTTCTTTTTATTTCGTGAAATTTGGTCAAATATTGATTTTATTGCGAAAAAACAATTACCCCATGTTAAATCCCCATAGACATCTTCACGGAGTGAATTGTAAATTGTTCACGGAGTGAAGATGTCTATGGGGATTTAACATGGGGATTTTTTTTTGCATTTCAGAAATACTGGACCGATTTTTAAAATTTAACTTTTGTTTTCTTAGTTAGATCATATCCAAGCTATCTAGTCAGGTTTCGGAGTCAATTTCCATTTTTTTTTGTTTTTTGACTCCTCCCACACTTCCTTACCACTTGTTCCCCGATGTTAAATTCCCATAGACAAATAAATTTTTCGTAATAAAATCAATATTTGACCGAATTTCACGAAATAAAAGGAAGGCTCATTCTTAATTTTTCCTTTAATTTAATATTATAAAAATAAATCTTGTTTTTGAATTGTTTATATAGCCGTAAAATTTGGGCAGCTTTCGTGAAACAGACAGTAGAGGTTTCTTAGCCCTTACACTGCTGAATTAAATTGTGTCATCTGCTGTTTATTTTATATTTTCAATTTTTCTCATAATAAACATGTTTTGACAGCACTTTAGAATCATTTCCCATGGAAATGATTCTGAAGTGCTGTCAAACCATGTTTTTATTGAGAAAATAAGGCAAAATATTAAGCAACAGCAGACGACACTTTTCGTTTCCAGCACTCTAAGGGTTAACTTGCAGATCAATTTACATATGAGATACGCCATGTGATTTTGTACCTTCGGACATCTGCGTAATTTCATTAATCACGTTTACAAAATTTATAATATGTTTCATAAATAAAGTCATAAGTTGACAACATTTTCAGAGGATAATTCCGCATGTACTCTGAAAATTTTGTAAACTTTTGACGTTTTATCAACTTTTGACACCATTTACGGGAAAAATTGTAAATTTTGTATTTCATGAAATTATCCAGATGTCCGAAGGTACAGAATCACATGGCATATCTCATATAAACTCCACTGGTGAAAGACTCGATGCTGGGCCCCAGAAAATGACCCATGCAAAATGATCACCGCACCACGACACGGGCACTTTGTGGTATGAACGACAAAACCCTCTTTAAATCAGACCCACGTGTACTGTGATATTAAATATCTAGATGGCAGGACACTCGCCATCTTTTCAATCAACGGAAGTGTTATTGTACCTTGTGCCCGGCTCGCTAATTCAGTAATTGTAACGTGCTGGTCCCGGCCTTCGCGCGCGTTACAATTACTAAATTAGCGAACCTGGGCCCAAGGTAAATAATCCACATCCGTTGGTTGAAAAGATGGCGAGTGTCACACCTTCTAGATATTTAATATCAGAGTCAACTTGCAAATGGGTATGCTTTAAAGAGGCCTTTCTCGTTCATACCACAAAGTGCCTGTGATTGTAACCATTCAGTCAACAGCTACGACATATAGCACTGATATCAGGATAGACCATGTGCCTAGTTTAGAGTGATGGGTGCAAATGGTGTCCAAATATATAGAGAATAGTAGGTTAGTGCCGTGAATGGGTAAAAATATCTGGCAAGGCTGAAGAATGTCTTTATTTCTCATCAGAAGTATATGAAGTGACCACCATTTGAACCGTCTCGCCGAGACGGTTCAAATGAGTGGTCACGACATATACTTTGGTTGAGAAATAAGGAAAATAGATAGAGAATAATAGGTTAGTGCCGTGAATGGGAAAAAATATCTGGCAAGGCTCAGGAAACGGGATGGGCGAGGCTCTGCCAAGCACATCCCGTTTCCGTGCCGCGCCAGATATATTTTCCCATTCACGGCACTAACCTACTATTCTGTTTATCCCGTCAACACCTACAAATGGCTGTAAAATGCAAAAATATAACCCCAGACACCACACATATTCATTCGCAGTGATTAGGTCGTATTGACAGGATATCAAAAATGTTTCACGGCACCGTGTTTCACGGCACATACGCACTGTGTTGACGGGATAAATGGAGTTGGTGCAACATTACAAGTCGACAGATTCATTATAATTACAGAACACGCCTACCTGGAAATATAGATTTTTTGCTGCAAGGGGGGTAACCTTGATACCAGCTTGAGTCCCTTAATTGATAAACGACGTTGTGGAATAAGCATCTACACATGGCGACATAAACTCCGCAAAAGATCCTACTAAAAGTAGTAGATGAAATATCGTACTTTAATGCATGTTCACGTGGTTACAACAACAACAACGTCGCCCACTCCAAAGTAAGTATTATTTGATATTTTCCTTAATATGCAACGGATTTTGATGGCATATGGCACAGCAATCGCGTCTTCGTGAGCTGCATTTTGGTGGTATATGGAGTTTGGCACAGAATTATGTCGTTTTTGCGAAGAATCGCTTTCCGCGAATCGATTCTTCGCAAAAACGACAGATCTTTTGGCGAAAATACAGAGACCACCAAATGCAGCTTAACAAGACGCGTTTGATGCGCCATATTTCATCAAAATCCGTTACGTAATAAGGATAATATACAATAATACGTACTTTGAATCGGTACTTGTTGTTGTTGTTAGTACCACGTGATCATACACCTTGTTAATGCTACCACTTAATTGCCATCTACATCCGGTCATTAAATCTGAACCAATCCAGCGAATATTTCTGTTAATGCGTACTTTGTTGTACATTTTAAGTTTGTACGACGAACTTGTTGTACATTTTAAGTTTGTACGACGAACTTTGTTGTACATTTTAAGTTTGTGTACGACGAACTTGTTGTACATTTTAAGTTTGTACGACGAACTTGTTGTAGATTTTCAGTTTGTGCTTACGAGCTTTTTAGTCTTACTAAATTTAATGCAACGGTCCACTATGGATACTGTCTCCTAATTCGGATTTAGTATCTCCTATATTAGGAGTTTATTATTTCCTAATTAGGACTTAGCACCTCCTAATTAGGAGTTTATTATTTCCTAATTATGGCTTAGTATCTCCTAGTTAGGACTTATTATCTCCTACTTAGGAGTTAGTATCCCCTAATTAGGAGCTAGTATCTCCTAATTAGGAGACAGCACTTTCTTTAGCATTGACACAGGTAGTAAGTAGTAAGGATACACTAATTTCTAATTAGGAGATACTAACTCTAGGAGATACTAAGTCCTAATTAGGAGATACTAAGTCCTAATTAGTGGACAGTAAGTCCTAGAGTTAGTATCTCCTAATTAGGAATTAGTATACCCTTACTACTTACAACTCCTAATTATTACTTATTATCTCCTAATTAGGACTTAGTATCTCCTAATTATAAGTTAGTATAATATTTTAGCATTGGCACCAGGACGCTTCCATGGTATCCTGATGATTAATATTTTGTGAATACAAAATTGCAAGCAGACGTTTGTACATCCGACCCGTCTCAATCAAGCCCTCTGTCCCGTCCCTCCATTCATCCGTCCCTCCATTCTGGAAACAACCTCGTTGTCACAGTACTGTTAGTACTTTGATTAATTGGTGTCGCAGACCTTGCTAGTACATGTATTGTATTGTATAACATGTAAATATATCAAGTCCATCAATATCCACAAACTGTGCTTATATTTCAGACACATAGAGCACTACTGGGCATACATGGACTACGGCTGTTCTGCCAATTTTCGCGAATTCGTCTGCTCGCTGTATTTACCGCGGTACAACCCGGAAACGGAAGTGGCGGCCGGCCCGTGCAAACAAACGTGCAAAGACGCGTGGCGGAACTGTAAACAGACCATGAGACAGACACGATCACGATGGCCGCGTAACTTCCGGTAATACTGTGATTTCATTACTGTTCGTCATGGTCAAATTTTCGTCATATTCGGCATTGACCTGAATGATGAATTTACAGCCTTGATGAATAATGAACTTACGCAATAACCATAAACCATTCACCCCATTAATGTTTTTTTTTTTCATTTTCTAAATCTCCAATCTTTTCCGATTTAAAAAATATGTATAAAATTCCAATGATTTTAAGTTCTCTCTAGGTCTGTGAAAATTCGTACATATCGAAAATAAGTAACTGGTTTTAAGGATGTTATGTCATGACGTCAAACGTCTATCAAATCACGACTGATAGTCGTGCATGTACTTGCTAAAAGCTAAGCTGCATCTGTTGATATTATAAGTATATATAGTGATAGTAACTGACTGTCTGTTTATATAGCCGTAAAATTTGGGCAGGTTTCGTGAAATAGACAGTAGTCAGATTTGGCATAGTGGTCCACGATGTAGAGCTATTTATCATATGTGCTCGGAGAAGAGACGGTAAGAGCGGTAACATCACATACTTACAATCAAACATAAAGAAAATGAATAAGAATGCATAATTCCAGATGTAAGAAGCTCCCATCGGCGGCTTCATACAGACTGTGTAGCCCAGGTAACGTCGGCAGCCACGGCCCAACTAGCACACATTTTGGTTTTAAAAATATATATATTTTCTTTATTTCTGAATAAAAGTATATATTGCTACCACTCGTTTGGACCGTCTCGTCGAGACGGTTCTAACGAGTGGTGACATATACAGTGTACTTCCAATCAAAAATAAAGAAAATTAGTTTTTTTTCTCAATAATTTCAGATGTAATTAAGGAACTCCCATCAGCGGGCTCAGACACAGACCGTGTAGTCCCGGTAACAGCGGCAGCCAATGCCCCAACTAGAACACAGTTTCTTAAAAAGAATGCCTCATTTCGGGATAAAAGTATATGTTTTTACCACTCGTTTGAACCGTCTCGACGAGACGGTTCTAACGAGTGGTAACATCATATACTTACAATGAAAAAATAAAGGAAATGGGATTTTGTTCTCAATCATTCCATCTGCGAGCGCAGATACAGACTTTGTAGCCCCGGTAACGCCGGCAGCCAAGGCCAACAAGAACGCACTGTTCGTTAAAAAAAATGCCTTATTTTGGGATCAAAAATAAAGCAAATGGGATTTTTTTCTTAATCATTCCAGGTGTAAGAAACTCACATCTGCAGGCTCAGACTGTGTAGCCCCGGTAATAGCAGCAGCCAAGACCCACGTCTCGGCGAGACGGTTCTAACGAGTGGCAACAGCATATACTTACAATCAAACATAAAGAAAATAAGTTTTTTTCTCTCAATAATTCCAGATGCAAGAAATTCCCGTCGGCGAACTCAGACAGAGACTGTGTAGCCCCGGTGACGTCACCAGCCTCGGCCCAACTAGAACACACGTACTGCACGGCGATCAACATCCCGGTATGCGAGGGTCTACAATTCACGCAATCGTCTCTGCCCAACTTCTTCCTGCAACGCTCCACTGTCGAGATCGAGACGGAGCTGGGTTACTACGACGCTCTCAGGGCGTCTGGCTGCTCCCCACATCTAAGGTGCGTATACCAGGGCAGGGATTCCGTTTTTTTTTCGAAAATTGTAATTTTTTATCACTTCGTCCAGTATTTCCGCGACTTATCCAAGTTTATACCCCGATAAATTCCACAAAAATGCCATTCATTCCTATAGTGAAACTCATCCTCAACTTCATTCATTCCTATATTGATTCGTAAATGTGATGGGATATAAGCATAACGTACATGTGGGCCATCTTAGTGTATACATTTTAGTCTACAAAGTTTAGTGAAACAGCCCCCAAATGGATAAAAGTATATGTTGTTACCACTCGTTTGAACCGTCTCGGCGAGACGGTTCTAACGAGTGGTAACATCATATACTTACAATCAATCAAAGTACTGAAAGTACTGAACATAGGGTACTACAATATTAAACTAGATTGATTGATTGTTGGTGTTGCAGTTTCATTAACCCTTAAAGGTACATGCCCACTCAGTAGGTACAAAATGTTCTTTACATCAGAGACATCATCTGAGACATTTCCTGGCAAAATAAGCATTCATGCGCCATTATCCCACGTACTGATTGGCATTATTATACATGTTATATCAGACGAAAATATTTACAACACTGATATCAGGAGCGATAACCGTGTTTGCTTAAAATGTTAACGGACATTACTATTTAATCTCTGTATTTATTTTATGATGTGCAATGATCATACTTTAAAATCTGTCGAAAATATTATTTGTTCAGGTGACGCATTTCTTTAGTATAAATAATTAAAAAATATCATGCCTCATTTGCATATGAAAATAGCCTGATACCACCGCGCGTCACTATCAGTAAAATAAATATTACTAAATGATTATATCTGTATAGCGGGCACTTGAAACGTTTAGAAACTAGTTAGATTTTCTTTTGTCGTATTTCAGTACTTGCATTAATATGGGTATTAATATAAGCTGGGTGTGTTATACTGTCATTAATGTGTTCCCTGACTGTAAGTTATCACCTTAAATACTGACTTATTGACCCCCTTCCCTGAACGTAGAATTGACACTCATGTTGGCGTGTATTGGCCACCATAGACAAATGTCAATCAGGCCGAATTCAGGAATGTCACTAAAATCCACTGTAAATCCATCGATAGAGAGAGAATGAGGATTAAACATCAGTTAGACCTACACGTGCGAGTTTTGTTTCGCACAGGTGTCGGGTGAGTTTAAAAATAGGCTGTCGGAAGGTCAAACTTGATGTAGTTTGTGTGTTAAACGCGTCGCTTGTTTCGAAGAGTATTCGGAGGGAAGTTAACTCTGTTACTAAATTTAGCGATGACCGCAAACGATTTGTGATGCAAATGGGGGGGCCAATCCAACGCGCAACAAAATAATCCGAATGTTTTTTTTTTTTGTACGTAGAACATCCGTTGTCGATATTGTGCAGTGCAAGTAGTTTTTCATAATATTATTTTTAATTAGCGGTTGTGTATGCCAGTTAAACGTTGAGTAACACAATGCATTTTGTTGTTATGGTACATAATAGAAAATCGGTGAGATTGGCTGTTTTATATGCAGATATTCTCAGTTGTATTTCACGGGCGATAAATCATCATTGAGTTTTTTCAAACTGTTCTACGAGTTGTCTCTCTTATATTAGAAAATCGGTGAGATTGGCTGTTTTATATGCAGATATTCTCAGTTGTCAATCACAGGCGTCCGCACCACGGGGGGTCGTGGGCGGGCCAAATGATCCCGCTCGATCGCAATACATACGGATACACATGTACCCTATGTAAAAATAAAGAAAATGATTTGGGTTGTTTTGTCAATGTGATGTGATATAAGCATAACGTACATGTGGGCCATCTTAGTGTATACATTGTAGTCTACAAAGTTTAGTGAAACAGCCCCCAAATGAAATAATTTTGACACAGTTTGTTTAAAAAATGTCTTATTTTGGGATAAAAGTATATGTTGTTACCACTCGTTTGAACCGTCTCAGCTGGACGGTTCTAACGAGTGGTAACAACATATACTTACAATCAAAAATAAAGAAAATGATTTGGGTTGTTTTGTCAATGTGATGTGATATAAGCATAACGTACATGTGGGCCATCTTAGTGTATACATTGTAGTCGTACAAAGTTTAGTGAAACAGACCCCAAATGAAATAATTTTGACAATTTTTTTTTTAATTTTTATTGAAATATTTAGAATTTATAATAAAGGCCCAGGAATGTACTGACTATTAATATTATATTTATCCTGTCTACACAGTGCGTATGTGCCGTGAAACAGGGTGCCGTGAAACATTTTTGATATCCTGTCAATACGACCTAATCACTGCGTACGGATATGTGCGGTGGCGGGGGATATATTTTTAAATTTTACAGCCATGTGTGGTGTTGACGGAATAAATAGAATAGTAGGTTAGTGCCGTGAATGGGGGAAAATATCTGGCGCGGCATGGAAACGGGATGTGCTCGACAGAGCCTCGCCCATCCCGTTTCCTGAGCCTTGCCAGATATTTTTTCCCATTCACGGCACTAACCTACTATTCTCTATCTATTTTCCTTATTTCTCAACCAAAGTATATGTTGTGACCACTCATTTGAACCGTCTCGGTGAGACGGTTCAAATGAGTGGTCACAACATATACTTCTGATGAGAAATAAAGAAATTCATGAGCCTTGCCAGATATTTTTATCCATTCACGCACTTACCTACTATTCTCTATATAGAGAATACCAGGCTAGTGTCTTGATATCAAGTTTATCAGGCAAGGCTAGGAAACAAGTAGGAATTCCGAGACTTGCCGAGGAATTCCTACCGTTTCCGAGCGAGCCTGATAAACTTGATATCAAAATACACTAGCCTGGTATTCTATTTATCAGGTAACGTTTTATGCTCGAAAATGAGTGAGTGAGTGAGTGAATAGGGTTTAACGTCCGCTTTTCTGACATAGAGGTACAAGCCTCAGGGAGTCTACACGCAGACGGGGGTGGGTCAACGGGGTCGAGTCCCGTATCCACCTGTCCAAGGGGGGTAAATCCCAACTTCAGAACTCAATATTTACAATCAAAATATATATTCAGTCCTGAAATTAGAACAACCTGATCTGGTGCCAGGCCCTCGCCACACCAGCATCATTTATCCCATCCCCTAAAAGTTATAGGATTAGTGCTCGAAAATGACCACATATGATATCGTTATATATGAACAGAACGCGGACTTGTTTACATTGCGTCATTACACCGACGTCATTCGGTAACGTCACGTGACGTCATCCGACCAATGGAACGTCAGTTTTCACTTCGTTGTCACCCGGATGTTTATATCACGTCAATGCCCGATACAACAATATGTTATCAGTCAGTATGTATTCGGTCAATACAGGGCAGGTTACCTTATAAAAACATTTCTCATACGAGAGACTTCAACATAAATTTTCGGTTTTGTTTTTTCGCGTCAGCTAGAACTTGTTTGATAATATTATATCAGCCGATGCACACATCTCTAAATATGTTTCTGCATTTCTTCTCGTACTCACTAAAGTACCACTCAGTTGAACCGTCTCGACGCACAGGTTGAAGTAACAGAAGGAGTCTATATGGAGGGAGTAAAAAAAATGTTTTAGCATTTTTTTCTTCATTTATTGATGCTTTTAGGCATATTTATTGTATTTATAGACCTCGGTCCGTTACTTCAACCTGTGTCTCGACGATGGCTAGTGGGGTCGATTAGTGGGGTCGGGGGCATGCACACCAATAATATTTATATGTATAGTTTTATTATTTATTTTTTTATTAAAATATTATTTTATTTACGTATATCACAAATGGCAAAATATATACTACCTACTGGAAATAACAATTTCTACTTGCATAGTCTATTCCATTAATAGTATTTTCTGTCTTAACCCTTACTACACTGAATTAATTTGTGTCGTCTACCGGAAATGTTTTATATTCAATATTTCTCGACAAAATTCTGTTTTGACAGCGCATGAGAATCATGTAATGTCAAAACCGTTTTTTTTTTATTATGAATTAAGGAAAAAATGAAAAACAGCAGACGACAATTTCCGTCTCCAGCGTAGTTCTTGTCAATTCACTTAATAGTCATACTTCGATACGGATTAATGAAAACAAGTTTGAAAGCCGAAACACGCCAAATGCCTGTGGTTTAGTCGTACCATTTCATTTATCTAGCAATTTATAACAATAAGCCCCTCCCCCACCCGGCACACATGCATTACTAAGTAACTATACATCATTCCACATTCATACAATTACCCTCGCTACTGATCGTACGTCTGTTTCTTTTGTGAATGTTTTTGTTTCTCAAATCACCTATAACTTTGCATTCAGCTAATATCTTCATATGGCACACATGTATTACTTAATAATTCCAGCACAAAAATATTTACACAATTCCCTAACATTTGATTGGTCCGTAGCAAGTGACTGTCCAGAATTTATATCCCAGTAAACTCCATGCCGAACTACTTTCCGTAACTGTCAGGCACAGTTAAAATAATTCTTAAGAAAACGGAAAATAAACACATTTTCTTGATGAATTTATTTAAAATGCTGGAATTATAAGGAATGAATGGCCTTTTTGTGGAATTTATCGGGGTATAAACTTGGAAAAGTCGCGGGAATACTGGACGAGGCCTTCCGGCCTTCGTCTAGTATTCCCGCGACTTTTCCAAGTTTATACCCCGATAAATTCCACAAAAAGGCCATTCATTCCTATAATGATACATCCTTTCACATTAATACAATTACCCTCGCTACTGATTGGCTGTTTATTTATTTGAAAGTTGTTGTAACAGTTTCTCAAAAAGGGACCCTACGTGCGTCGACATGCATAATTTTTAGTTAACATCAACGTCATTTATGATAACATTAATTACAATATGGACATATTTTGCTTGATTTACAGTCGAGACCTCTTTTCAAAAATACCGTGTGCCTATATATCCCATTGTTTATTAATAATGGAATGGTCCAAAACATAGCATAGACCAGTCAATGTCACATGTAGGAATAAAAAGAGTTAATTCCAGATTCTTCCTGTGCGGGACCTATCTGCCATTCTGCGTGCACAACTCGTCTCCATTCACCACGCCGTGTCAGGAATTGTGCCTGGAGGTCAGGACCCAGTGCGAGAGCGTGCACGCCATGCTGTATCAGGGCCTGCCCTGGCCCAACAAACTCCAGTGTCATCGCTATCCGCTCGCAGACTCCGGCCGCCAGTGTGTCATGCCCACAGACACTTCATAAAAATGACAACCTTCATCTATGGTTGAATAAGAAACTCCGGTCTGTTTCACGAAACCTGCCCAAATTTTACGGCTATATAAACATTTTATTTTGTGAAATTTTGTCAAATATTGATTTTATTACGAAACATTTATTTGTTTATGGAAGCTGTGGGCGGAGTAAATTTTGTGAAATTTGGTCCAATATTGATTTTATTACGAATAAACAATTTCCCCATGAATTTTTTAGAATTTCAGAAATAGTGGACTGATTTTCAAAATTTAACTTGTTTTCTTAGTTAGATCATTTCCAAGCTATCTAGCTAGGTTTCAGAATCAATTTCCAAAATGTTGTTTTCGTAATAAAATCAATATTTGACCAAATTTCACGAAATAAAAAGAAGGCTCATTCTTAAATTTCAATAAAATTTAATATTATCAAAAACAATTATTGTTTTTGCGTTGTTTATATGGCCGTAATTTGGGCAGGTTTCGCGAAACAGACAGTAATGTGTAAATACTTGCTAATTACATGCATGTCAACGATATATATAGAGAATACAAGTATACTATAGTGTAGTGTACGGAAGGTGTTCGAGCCAATTCCCACCCTTAAATATAAGCAATCAGGCAATGCTAGGAATTCCGAGGCTTGCCTCGGAATTCCTACCGTATCCGAACCGTGCCTGATAAACTTGATATCAACAGACACCAGACTGGTATTCTATGTATCAGCTAATGATGGTCAAATAATGTAAATCCAATAATTGTTTACAAGAACACAGTGTTAATGTCAAATTTACAGACTATAATAATTTTGCACTTACGAACATTTTAGTCCTACAAATTTTAGTGAAACGGCCCCCTGCAGGTCCCTTGACTGCACTGGATCACTTGGCCCTAGGATATAATCCCATTACGGTTCACCGTTAAGATTCACACATCTCAAAACAAAACAGTTGACCAAAACCTACCTACGTATCTGGTAAAAAACAAACAAGGCCTTGAAACAATACAAGGTAAATTTATGTTAACCCTTTCAACACCAAGTAACTTAATGGGCTGTTCCATGCCACTGTTTCATGCTATTTCATTGGTCCATTCAAATTTTCAGGCTATTCCATTCTTCAGAAAGGGTAATTTTTTCAAATTTGATAACTATTAACAGTGGAGATCCTGATGAGACGGCTCGTTACGAGCCGGCTCATCTGGATCTGCACTGTTTGCAAACATTGTCTCTAGAGGTCTGTGGTGTTGAATGGGTTAAGGATGTTTTTGGCATAAATTTAAATTTCCGCCATCACGCTTTTGATAAAAGAAGAAAAATACTCTTACCGTAGTATTAAACTCAGTAAGTGGACATTCATGAACGGATTAAATACTTGAACAAGTCCCCCAATCAGTTTCAATATTACTTCACCAGTATATAGTGTAAAATAGCATACACAGTGTGTTTGTTTTATCACAGAACCACTTTCAAAACCTACCCGCATGCGGACGCTTGACAGAGAAAGAACTTGCTATGGCCCTATGATGTATGTACGTTAACCCGTCAACACAGTGCGTATGTGCCGTGAAATACAGTGCCGTGAAACATTTTTGATATCCTGTCAATACGACCTAATCACTGCGTATGAATATGTGTGGTGTCTGGAGTTATTTTATTGCATTTTAAAGCTATTTGTAGGTGTTGACGGGATAACTAGAATAGTAGGTTACTACCGTGAATGGGAACAAATATCTGGCGCGGCATGGAAACGGGATGTGCTCGGCAGAGCCTCGCCCATCCCATTTCCCAAGCCTTGCCAGATATTTTTTCCCATTCATGGCACTAACCTACTATTCTCTATTTATAACTCCATATGTAAGGAACTGGGGCCCGTTTCACGACTAAAATGTTCGTAAGTGCAAATTTAAGATCGTCTGTAAATTACCATTTATGGATATACATTTATTGAGCATAGGCTGCATATGCAGCCTATGCTCAATAAATGTAAATCCAATAATTGTTTACAAGAAAATAGTGTTAATGTGAAATTTACAGATAAATTTTCATAATTTACAGATAAATTTCATAATTTTGCACTTACGAACATTTTAGTCGTACAAAGTTTAGTGAAACGGGCCCCAGACTTCTAGAGCAAAGCAATAAGCCACCCCTGCTTTTACAAACGGCGGTATAACAATCACAGACTTCTAGTTATTGTCACTGGTAGATACAACTGATACACAGTCTGTTGTATGAGCTCCGCTTGTTCTCCGCTTGTAGACCTTGAATTGGTATTGCACGTCGTCGTCCTCTTGCATTGTACCGTCCACCCTCGGGTCACTGTAACCATGGCAACGGTAAATGTTCATACGTCACAGTAAGGTCAGGTAACAAGAACTGGCATCGTTAAACAAAGCTACTCCCCTCCGGGCCTCGCTGGCAGCCTTGATAATAATAATAGTAAAAAAATTAACTTTAACATGTTTGCCGTACACACAGGATGAACGCAAGTTCTCAGTGACCTTGACCTTGGGCGGTCGGACATGGGTCGCATGCAAATACAAAAATAATTTGGTTGGCTGAGCCTGAGCTGTGTCACAGCTCGGGTTCAGACAATCAAATTGCTCGATTGTGAATTGGCATTGTTAATAGATGTTCACAAACGGTGATAGTCTGGGCAAGATTAACGCAGGCGGTGAGCTGTGCCACAGCGCAGGTTCAGACAATCAAATTGCTTCATTGCATATTGTTACATGGTTTCCGTTGTTTGCACATATGTTTGCACATATGTGCAAACATATAGTGCGTGCTGTTTGCATATGGCTTTAGGCAATGCTCATTCCGGGGCCGCGCGTAGACCAAGTGCCTTCATGACGTCACTACGCGGAAGTGCCTTCATGACGTCACTACTTCATGACGTTCATGACGAGGCCCCGGAACATGAATACCGAAAATTATCTACGTGAATGGGACGATTTATAAAAGGTACTGAAAATACTGAATATAATGCTCAAATTAAATCAGTTTTTTTTGTTGGAAATGTAACAATAACCCGCGGCCTGCGGCCTTGGGGTTCAAACAGTTCCCTCGGGCCACAGCAAACGTTTGAACACGGCTGGACATGATCAAACCTTATATTGGCATTGTTAATACATGTTCAGAACTGTTGATAATCTGGCCAAGATTAGCGACCATGTTGTTGAATGTGTAAGTACTAACCCAATCTCGACATAGTCGTCCGTGAAGGCGGGGAAGAAGGTATCACTGGGGAAGTCAGCATACACATGTGTGGCATAGATATTCTCACAGTACGGGTGGACTACTGCTTCCTGAAATTATTGATTCACTAATTGACTGGGCCCGGTTGTTCAAAACATCCGTTAGCTTAACGGACTGTTAAATCCTTAACTGAATGGTTAAAATCTCTGTTTTAACAGAGATTTTAACCATTCTGTTAAGGATTTAACAGTCCGTTAAGGATTTAACAGTCCGTTAAGCTAACTGGTGTTTTGAACAACCAGGCCCTGGTTGATTGACTGAATTAATTATTGACTAATTGGTTGGTTGTTTGATAGACTGATTGATTGGCATTAAAGGTACATGTCCACTCAGTCGGCACAAACTGTTCTTTATAGGAACTAAACAAGTGTATAATTGTGTCACTATTCCACAGATGCAGCCTATGCTCAATAAATGTAAATCCATCAATTGAAATTTCCAGACAATCCTAAATTTGCACTTACAAGCATGAAATGTGAGGTCAATTTTATGTTTCATCCTTTTACTGATGACCATGTTGCAGCCGTTACAAGTCCAACAATACAAACATCAGCAGTATTCTGTAGTCTGAACATTATGTAGACATGAAATTTCAGCCTTACTTCTGTAATTAGATTGAACATTGTGTTGCGAAAATTCACGGCTTCCAAGTGCAAAATATGTTTATCTGAAATACATACAATTAATGAAATTACACAGACATCACATGTGATGTTTTACCTTCAGACATCTGTGTAATTTCATTAAATATGTTTACAAACTTTATAATATTTTTCATAAATAAATTAAAAAGTAGACAACATTTTCAGAGTATAATTCCACATGCACCAGTACTCTGAAACTTTTGTGAATTTTTGATGCCATTTACGGAAAATATTGTAAATTTTGTGAACGTATTTTATGAATTGACGCAGATGCAATACAATAAAATTGACACCAGAATGTGCGACATCAAACCTTATGACGTCATCACTGTGCATAGCGTTTCTTGTGTCCCAAGGTGGTGCAGTCTTGTACTACAATGCTGGGGCCCGTTTCACTAAACTTTGTGCGATTAAAATGTTCGTAAGTGAAAATTTAGGATCGTCTGGAAATTTCAATTGATGGATATACATTTACTGAGCATAGGCTGCATATGCAGCCTATGCTCAATAAATGTAAATCCAATAATTCTTTACAAGAAAACATTGTCAATATGACATTTAGAGAATTTTGCACTTACAAATATTTTAATATTTTAGTCGTAAGAAGTTTAGTGAAACGCCCCCTAGGTCGTTGAAATGCAGGAAAAATAAACCAAACCCAAGGGCACATCATTTGCATCTAGAAACGTATGCGGTTGGTAGCATGCCAATACAATTGGTGCACAACGGTTTTGGTCGTTTTATTGACAGGATGGAGGTAATATGGTCAGTAGCCTATTTCATCAACATTGCAAAGTATACTTTAGTAGCAAAGTATACTTTGAGGAAGAAATTTTAAATTTTATGATAAATTTATTAATTTTTATTATACTGAATTTATTACATTATCACAGCCAATTTGGCTGTGATAATGTAATAAATTCAGTATAATAATTCTGCTTACTTTTAATCATGAAATATATGCATTTGTTAGTTCTATATGAAATAATGCATTTCAGGAAAAATAAATGATTACTCCCTCAAAGTATACTTTGCTAGTAAAGTATACTTTGCAATGTTGATGAAATAGGCTACTGGTATATCAACCTTAACGCTTTGACCGCTATCTTATTTTTTTTGTCGTCTGCTGTTATTTCCTATTTTCTATTTTTATCATCAAAAACATGCTTTGACAGCACTTTAGAATAACTTACAACATGCTTTGACAGCACGTCAGAATCATTTCCGAATGGAAATGATTCTGAAGTGCTGTCAAACCATGTTTTTATTGAGAAATAAGGCAAGATATAAAAGCAACAGCAGACGACAATTGTTGTGAGTAGCAGTCTAAGGGTTAAATAGGAATTTACTGGAATAAAAGTTTAATCTAGGAATTAACTACAAGTAGTAACATTTATAATTCCATAACAGGTTGCACTTGATTAATCAAACGTGCTTCAAAATCAAGTCAAACATGCAGGTTGATTCGGCAGACATTTTCTTTTTTTGGGGCTTTTTTTTGTTTGTTTGTTGGGGTTTAACGGCCTATCAACAGCTTGGGTCATTTAAGGCCGGGTCAATGGGTTTAGTACTAAATCCAATATAGTACCTGTACAAGTACATGTACAAATGGGGGGAAAATCCCAAAATCAGAACTGAATATTTACAATAAAACAAGAAATGCGTCTGTCGAACGTGGATGCCACCTGCAGCATATTTGAGAAACTGTGACAAAGTGGTTAACCGAAATGTGTGACGGACGGATGGACGGACGGACAGACGGACAGACCAAACACTATATGCCACCCGTTTCTTCGAAACCCGGTGGCATAAAAAACGCTTAATGCATTTGCCTTACAAACAAGGGGCCCAAGTTTCACTAAACTTTGTAAGAATAAAATGTTCGTAAGTGCAAATTTAGGATCGTCTGGAAATTTCAATTGATGGATTTACATTTATTGAGCATAGGCTGCATATGCAGCCTATGCTCAATAAATGTAAATCCAACAATTGTTTACTTACAAGAAAACAATGTTAATGTGAAATTTACAAACTATCATAATTTTGAACTTACGAACATTTTAGTAAATCCAACAATTGTTTACAAGAAAACAATGTTAAAGGTACATGCCCACGCAGTAGGCACAAAATGTTCTTTATAGGAATTAAATAAGTGTATAATTATGTCACTAATCCAGCCCTGAAATCAGAATAATCCTGATCTGATGTCAGGTCCTCGCCACAACCGATGTCATCTCGACGGGCACTCCCAAAAAACAGTAGATCCAGTAATAAGATTCCTACTACTTTTATAATGGGCAATAACCCAATTCAACTCCCAGGTAACAAAAAGTGCCAAAGATAAAAACGTACCTGAGGGCCAAACCAGGCAAATTGTGATTCCTATAAGGAGAATAATCCTGATCTGATGTCAGGTCCTCGCCTGGTAGACATTGGTGCAGTCTATTTTGAGAATTGAGCATATCCATCCATGACCAGTTAATTGAAAGGGGAGATAATCAGGTAACGTTGACGTAATGTCAAAATTGCGCCACCTAGTCACGACTGTACAAGTTCCGTAAGGGATTATATTCGAAATGACACATAATCTATGCATATAAAGTTGAATAGTTATATTGCAGGTATCAATGCCGAAATATGAACATACTAGTATGTATGAAAATTCAAAAGTTACAGCCTCCGTATCAGAACTTTTTGAAGGTCCCTCGTACATGTATCTGGTCAATGCAGGATACGACAACGTGTTATCAGACAGTATGTATTTGGCCAATGCGCAGCTCGTTACCTGATAAATAGAGAATACAAGGCTAAGAAACGCGTAGGAATTACGAGGCTTGCCGAGGAATTCCTACTGTTTCCGAGCCGAGTCTGATAAACTTGATATCAAAAGACATCAGCCTGGTATTCCATTTATCATGTAACGTTTTTGGCTTCATAATGATCAATTATGACGTTGTTTTACGTTGAAAAGAACAACCGACTTTCGATCCGTACGTCATTACACCGACGTCATTCGGTTACGTCACCCGACCAATGGAGCGTCAGTTTTCACTTCTTTGTAGCCTGGATGTTTGTTTCAGGTCAATGCCCGATACAACAATATGTTATCAGTCAGTACATATTCGGCCAATGCACAGCTCGTTACCTGATAAATTCCGGCCCCTCCCATCACCCACACACTGTCTACATGGTCCCGGTATGTGGTATTGTAAAACTTCAAGGCTTCCTCAAAACACGTCACGATCTTCACAACATTCGGATGGCTGCATTCCCTACAAGGGTGGATTCTTACTGTCTGTTTCATGAAACCTGCCCAAATGTTATGGTTATATACCTGATCATCGTTTGATTCAAATATAATTGTTTCATACATGTAATGGGATATAAGTACATGTATGTATAACATATTATGTGAACACTGCCTCTTTACTGTATCCTATGCGACACCTAGGGTGGCCAAGTCGGCCATCTTTGTGTGTTCCAACCATCAGCCAGTTTCAGCAGTTACTCTGTTTGATAATGAACTCAACGTAGCTAATCACATGTAGAAAAGCCAGGAGAATGGACTCCTATCAATTATATTACACCTGTAAAATATGTCAGTTTTCAGAACAGTGCTGATACAATATTTTTATCAATAATATTAATCTTATAAAAATTCAAGAATGAGCCTTCTTCATATTTCTTAATTTTTTGTCGTCAAATATTGATTTTATCACGAAAAAATGGGAATTTAACATGGGGAAAAAATAGCTATAGAACCAGGAGGACGAGTCGAAAAACGATAACATTTGGACATTGAAACCTGGCTATATAGCTTGGAAATGATCTAATTAAGCAAACAAAAGTACAATTTTTAAAATTGGTCCACTATTTCTAAAATTAGAAATAAAATCAATATTAGACGAGGTTTTACGAAATAGAAAAGGTTCAGTCTTAATGTTTCACAACATTCAGATATGAAAAAAACAATTGTTTTTGCATTGTTAACCCTCACTACGCGGGAGACGAAAATGGTTGTCTGCTGTTTTTCATTTTTGCCTTAATTCTTAACAAAAAACCTGTTTTGACAGCACATGAGAATCGTCTCCAGTGGAGACGATTCTCATGCGCTGCCAAAACAGATTTTTAACGATAAATATTTAAAATAAAACATTTCCAGCAGACGACAAAATATATATGAAGTTCCATGCATGTTTAAGGTATAAACTTGCAAAACTCCAAATATCACTGTCGGTGTTGTGATACGGTGGAGAGTTTCCGCGATACGGTGCAGACAGGTTATATACATGTCACCAAGTAAAGATGGAGTAGCGGAATTACAGCAGATAAGTGTCGGTTTAATGAAATAGCTTACAGCTTACAGGACATTATCCGCAACGTATCTGTAGCCCATTTCACCAACATTGCAAAGTATACTTTTCTAGCAAAGTATACTTTGAGGGAGAAATTTTCAATTTTAGGATAAATTTAGTAATTTTTATTACACTGAATTTATTACATTATCACAGCCAATTTGGCTGTGATAATGTAATAAATTCAGTATAATAATTCTGCATACTTTTAATCATGAAATATATGCATTTGTTAGTTCTATATGAAAAAATAATGTATTTCAAGAAAAATAAATGATTTCTCCCTCAAAGTATACTTTGCTAGAAAAGTATACCGGTACTTTGCAATGTTGGTGAAATATGCCACTGGTATGTACAGACGCAGAAATGAATATGATGTCCAACGATCATGCTCACAATACTAATGACAGCATTTTTAATTTTTAATCGAGGGAGCATGATGAAAGTGCCAATTTCTGGACCACAGTTAGAAGTCTCATCCGACAGTTAGAAGTCTCATCTAAGTCTCATCCGACAGTTAGAATTAAGTCTCATCCGACAGTTAGAAGTCTCATCAGACAGTTAGAAGTCTCATCCGACAGTTAGAAGTCTCATCCGACAGTTAGAAGTCTCATCCAGTTGGATGGAAATACTATGAAAGAAGTAGTTGATGCCCGAGTTGAGGTTTGAACCCACAACCTCCAGTCTCCAGATCAGAAGTCAGGTGCTCTAACCCCTAGGCCACAACATATCCCTTATTTTAATTAAAACTTTTTATATTGGGATTTTCAAAAGAAATTGGAAAAAAATTGCATAAAATGTACAATTAAGAAAGCTTGCATAAATATTGATTGGATTATAATTTTTGCATGGGGTTTTCTGCATGTCGTTTGTATTGTCATTCAGACATTATCTACCAGTTTACAGATCTTTAACCTTACTTCATCGTCCGGCTAACAATAATATGGAGAACATTCGGCAAACTCCGTTCTTTCTCTCGACAGCACTCCCAAGTAATACGCCCGCGTATCTGCACAATATTTTTATCTGGAATACACATGGGGAATACTACTTTTTTGTCGTCTGCTGTTTATTTTCTATTTTCCATTTTTATCATCAAACAAATTGCCTTGACAACATTTTAGAATAATTTTCAACATGCTTTGACAGCACTTCAGAATCATTTCCATTGGAAATGATTCTGAAGTGTTGTCAAACCATGTTTTTATTGAGAAATAAGGCAAGATATAAAAGCAACAGCAGACGACAATTGTTGTGAGTAGCGGTATAAGGGTTAATAATCAATGCTAGAATATGCTAGGTGGTACATTTTCAATCTAGGTGCATGATCACGTGGTTACAACAGCAACAACGTCGCCCACTCCAAAGTAAGTATTATTTGATGTTTTCCTTAATATGCAACGGATTTTGATTAAATATGGCGCAGCAAACGTGTCTTCATGAGCTGCATTTGGTGGTCTATGGAGCTTGGCACAGACTTATGTCGTTTTTGTGAAGAATCGATTTCCGTGTCAGAGACACGGAAATAGATTCTTCGCAAAAACGACAGAAGTTTGGGCGAAAATACAAAGACCACCAAATGCAGCAAATGCCATATTTCATCAAAATCCGTTACGTAATAAGGACACTATAAAAGAATACGTACTTTTAATTAGATGGATTCTGGACATTTCAATACTGTCTGTTCCATGTTTTCTGCCGACAAACTTTTGGTTATTAAACATATTAAATCTAAAAAATTATTTAAATGTACATGTATTTTCCATCAATAACAAAAAAGTCACCCTCCCCACCCTCCGGTATTGAAGTCCAATGCTCCACCATTAACCTATCAACCCATCAATCCTGGCTGCTAAAACTGGTTGCATTAGTTGATCAGTTGGTATTGAATTTTACACTTCCAGCCAAAGTATGAATCACATTAAAGGTACATGCCCACTCAGTAGGCACAAAATGTTCTTTAATATATGTTGCTACCACTCAATTGAATCGTCTCGTCGAGACGGTTCAATTGAGTGGTAACAACATATACTTTTGATGAGAAATGAGAAAACTTCCATAAAAAATTGTTTGCATTTTAGGAAAGTTTGAGGTTACAAACACTAACTCTTTCAATCTACTCCAGATGGTACGGGAGCTGATAAATTGGTATTGAATTTTACACTTCCAGCCCACAGGTTGAAGTAACGGACCGAGGTCTATAAATACATTAAATATGCATAAAAGCATCAATAAATGAAGAAAAAAAAAAAAATTTTTTACCCCATCCATCTAATCCCATAAGATAATTTTTTTTTTTCTTCATTTAATGATGCTTTTATGCATATTTAATGTATTTATAGACCTCGGTCCGTTACTTCAACCTGTGTTCCAGCCAAGGTATGAACAAATTAAAGGTACATGCCCACTCAGTAGGCACAAAATATTGTACCTCATACCACCGCGCGTCTCTATCAGTAAAATAAATATTACTACATGTCAATAATTATATCTGTTTAGCGGGCACTCGTAATTTTTAGAACTGGTGGAATAGCAATACACTTATACACTTTAAATTTAATTCCTATATAGAACATTTTGTACCTACTGAGTGGGTATGTACCTTTAACCCTTTCAACACCCCAGGCCTGTATAGTGGTATTGGCAAAAAGTGTAGATCCAGATGAGCTGGCTCGTGACGAGGATCTGCACTTTTTTCAAGCAATTTTCATATTTTTTAGAGCAAAACATCCCCTTATGATAAATAGACTGGTCTGAATATCACTTGGCGATGATTGGATTGGTTGCAAAAGTAACATATCAAAATCCTTTCCAGTTATTTAGCGGTTAAAGGGTTAACCCTCACTATGCTGGAGACGGAAAATGTCATCTGCTGTTTTTCATGTTTGCCTTAATTTTTATAAAACAACAACCTATTTTGACAGCACATGAGAATCGTCTCCAGGAGACGATTCTCATGTGCTGTCAAAACAGGCTTTTGTCGAGAAATATTGAAAATAAAACATTCCCAGCAGGCGACGAAATTTAATTCAGCGTAGTAAGGGTTAAAGAAACTAGAAACTAGGCCTTAACTCTGTGCATGCTGGGAAACTTGTAGGCTATAAATAGTTCAAAACTAGCGGACAAGAATTCATCATGTTTTCTTGTATTTCTCCGCGTAAATATCATGAATATGTCTTGGAATTTCATTAGAACTGAGTCCTCAGGACTCAATTCTAATGAAATCTCAAGATATATTTACAGAGAGAAATAAAACATATACTCCTAATTCGTTTGGTGGATATTTCAAAAAATAAAGTGTGTGTTTCGGGTAACCCGATCCTACCTGACATTTTTATTGATAAAATGCCGACCATACATTTTTTTCCCGACATTTCCGGGTAAAAAAATAAAATCAGTCATGTTTTATGCAATATGATACAATATTAAAGTTGCTAAAAAACAACAAATTGAATAAAAAATAAAATATAAAAAACAAGAAACGAGGCAAAGCCACGAAGGCCAGGTTTTTTCCAAGTATAGACACTTGGATAACATAATTATACCCACTTTTTGTAGACTAGATGGCCGTGGCCTGCATGTCGCGCCTTGGGGCGAGGCATGGACACTAAAAAAATAGATATAGTAGATGGAAAAACTTTAACCAAAAAACTTTAACCGGACACACGGACGAACGGACGGACGTATGCCAAAATGCCGACCATATCACGCTTTCCGCAAGCAGGTGTGACAATGATGATAAACACCCATGTGAAGTATCAAGGTATTGGGTGAAGAACAGTTGCAGAGATATAGTACACAAAAAAACTTTAAAAAAAAAATTCAAAGTAATTGAACTTGACATAGGGCACAGGATCGCGCTTTCCGCAAGCAGGTGCGACAATGATGATAAACACCCATGTGAATATCAAGGTATTAGGGTGAAGCAGTTGCAGAGATATAGTACACGAAAAAACTTTAAAAAAAAAATTCAAAGTAATTTTGACCTTGACATTGGGCACAGGATCGCGCTTTCCGCAAGCAGGTGCAACAATGATGATAAACACCCATGTGAAGTATCAAGGTATTATGAAGCATTGCAGAGATATAGACACAAAAAAACTTTAACACAAAAATTCAAATTAATTTGACCTTGATTGGGCACAGGACGCGCTTTCCGCAAGCAGGTGCGAACAAGAGATAAACACCCACAAAAATTGAATATCAAGGTATTGGTTTGAAGCATTTGCAGATAAATGTACACAAAAAACTTTAACACATTCAAAGTAATTTGACTTGACAGGGCACAGGATCGCGCTTTCCGCAAGCAGGTGCGACAATGATGATAAACACCCATGTGAAGTATCAAGGTATTGGGTGAAGCAGTTGCAGAGATATAGTACACAAAAAAACTTAACACAAAAATTCAAAGTAATTGACCTTGACATTGGGCACAGGATCGCGCTTTCCGCAAGCAGTGCGACAATGATGAAAACACCCATGTGAAGTATCAAGGATTGGGTGAAGCAGTTGCAGAGATATAGTACACGAAAAAACTTTAACAAAAAAATTAAAGTAATTTGACCTTGACATTGGGCACAGGGGTCCGCACGGTTGGGGGTTAGAATGAAAAATATGGATGATGATAAACACCCATGTGAAGTTTCAAGGTAATGGGGCGAAGCAGTTGCAGAGTATAGTACAACAAAAAGTTTTAACCAAAAAACTCTAACCAGACGTACGTTAAAAAGTTAACGTTGAAAATGGCTAAGTCAATTACGTAGAAATAATAGGTGAAGGTAAAAAAATGGTCACATGTTGGATAGTTGTATGTGGTAGGCACCACTTGGTTATGAAGCTGTGAAAGTTTGGTGGTCCTAGGTGGTACAGTACCAAAGAAATGGACTTAAACACGAAAACTTAACATTGTAAACGCGAAAACTTAACATTGAAAATGGCTAAGTCGACTACGCGGAAAAAATGGGTCAAGTTAAAAAAAAAGTAACATGTTGGATAGTGATATGTGGTGGGCACCCCTTGATTATGAAGCTGTGAAAGTTTGGTGGTCCTAGGTGGTACAGTAACAAAGAAATGGACTCAAACACGAAAACTTAACATTGATTGTGGGATGCCGCCCGCCGCCCCCCCGCCCACACCCGCCCGCCCGCCCGGCTTTCGTTTCCAATCCAATAGCCTGGATTTTTTTTCAAAAACCTGGCTTAAAAATGTAAAAATACCTAAAAAAATTTCGAGGCGTTACCCGAAACAAACAATTATTTGTTTAGGCCTAACTGGATAAACTCTTACAAACTTTTACATGTGGGACGGACACATTCAACATGGAACCTCAAAGAGCACCGCATATGCCCCCCTTGCATCACTAGGGGGCATATAAAATTAACATACTGACTGTACGTCCTTCCCGAGTTGATGTCATTAGTCGGTTTTGTAGTGTTCATAGTCCTTTCTAAAAATAATAAATTCATACATATCAGGCCTTGTACGCAGGAAATTAAATTATTGGGTGGTGATTTATCGACGGCGTGCGGAAGAGGGCTAATAAAAAACATTGTTTTATTTTTTTGCACATTCACGGAGGCAGACCTCGCAGATGAACCATTTCCCCCCCTTTACCCCCTAAATAACTGGAATGGATTGTTTTGATATGTTAATTTTGCAACCCATTCCAATCATCACACAAGAGCTCCGCAGAGCAAGATGTCCCGCCTGGCGCAGTTTGATAGTACATAAGGAGCTTGTAATAACCTTGGGGGTTAGTGAGCACCATGGGCTTTCTGTAGAATGTGATGGGGATGTGGGCATTATTGTTTGTTACAAATGCATGTATGGAATATTAAAGCATAAACTGAGCGTTAACTTTTCCAAACACGGAAATTTCTAATTCAGTTACCTTGACCTTTGGGGTTAGCCGGGCTATGGGCTTTCTGTAGAATGATGCGGGATGTTGTTACAAATGCATTGTATGGCAATATTAAAGAAAGCAAAAACTGAGCGTTAAAATGAGCATTAACTTTTCCAAACACGGAAATTTCTAAGTCAGCGACCTTGACCTTTGGGGTTTGCGGGGCACAATGGGTTTCTGTAGAATGATGCGGGTTATGTAATCAAATGCATGTATGGAATATTAAAGCATAAAAACTGAGCGCTAACTTTTGCAAACACAGAAAGGGGGTTTTTAATTCGGTGACCTTGATGTTTGGGGTTAGCGGGCACGGGGACACCATGGGCCTTTCTGTAGAATGATGCGGGATGCTGAATTACAAATGCATGTATTGAATATTAAAAAGCATAAAACTGAGCATTAACTTTTCCAAACACGGAAATTTCTAAGTCAGCGACCTTGACCTTTGAGGTTAGTGGGCACCATGGGCTTTCTGTAGATTGATGCGTGATGTTGTTACAAATGCATTGTTTATGGCATTTATAAAAGCATTCCATTGAGGGAAAAACCAAAGAAGTTACATGAATTAACCTGAGCGTTAAGTTTTGAAAGAGAAACAGAGCTAAACACAAAAACTTAACGCTGGGAATGCATGTGAAAAGAAAAGTATGTCAATGAACCAATGAAAAGTAGGTGAAGGTCACATGGGCTCCCTCTGTGTGAGATGGTTACACCACAGTGTTGATGTATACCGAAGCATTCATCAAGGGAAACAGAAAGTTGTAATACATTAAACCGAGCTGTTAACTTTTCCAAACACGGAAATTTCTAAGTCAGTGACCTTGACCTTTGGGGTCAGCGGGCACCATGGGATATCTGTAGAATGATGCGAGATGCTGTTACAAATACATGTATAGAATATTAAAGCATTCCATTTAGGGAAACAGAAGTTACAATGAATTAAACTGAGCATTAAGTTTTAGAAACAGAGCTAAACGCAAAAAACTTAAAGTTGAATGCATGTGAAAAGTAGGTCAATGAACCATGAAATGTAGGTGAAGGTCACATGGGCTCCCTCTGTGTGAGATGGTTGCACCAGTGTTGATGTATACCAAGTATGGAGGTTGTAGGAGTTATAGTTTTCTGGAAACTGAGCTAAACGCAAAAACTAAACGCGAAATGTTGACGCCGACGCCGCCGCCAACGCCGCGACCGAGGCGGAAAAGCTAAGTCCTATGTCCCCGCTGCTAAAGCAGGCCGGGACAAAAATGATTATCAGACCAGCCCACCCATTTTATGAACATGAGTTGTTTTTGTTCTCAAAATTATGAAAATTGCTTGCAAAAAGTGCAGATCCTGATGAGACGGCTCGTTACGAGCAGGCTCATCTGGATCTACACTTTTTGTTAATACATGTATCACTATACAGGCCTATGGTGTTGAACGGGTTAAGGGGGTGCGTATGCACCCGTCGCAACCCCTCTGCTGAAACTGGAGACCAGGGGCCCGTTTCACTAAACTTCGTAAGACTAAAATGTTCGTAAGTGCAAATTTATGATCGTCTGGAAATGTCAATTGAGCCTATGCTCAATAAATGTAAATCCAATAATTGTTTACAAGAAAACATCTTTATGTGAAATTTACAGAATCATCATACTTCTTCACTTACGAACATTTTAGTCGTACAAAGTTTTAGTGATGGGCCCCCATTGGGCCCCAGTTAGGTCGGGTCATGTCGAGCCCGCCGAGACATTGGAATGGTCACAGTCAGTATATTTTTATTTGGAAGTTGAATTAAGGTTTTGTGAGAATATTTAAGGTAATTATAAATAAAAGAATTATTTTGAAAGTTTGAAGTAAATCTGAGTACGTGTTGTGGATATATAAGGTATGTAAAAACTTTAACACAAATTTCATTTGACCTTGACAGTGGGCATGTGGACCACATGGGCAGGCTATAGAATGAAAATATGTATGATGAAAAGGAAGTATTGGGAGTTTGAAGTAAATTGGAGTAGCGATTGTGGAGATATAAGGTATGTCAAAACTTTAACGCAGATTGACCTTGACCTTGGGGTACAGGGGCCCTATGAGTGGGACACAGAATGAATATATGGATGATGACCAATAAGCATACAAAGTTTCAAGCAATTCTGACTTACAGTTACAGAGATAGTAGGTATCTGAAAACTTTAACGCAAATTTGGACAAAAAGATTTAACGCAAGCTTCAAAGTCATTTCACCTTGGGGCACAGGGGCCGCATGAGTGGGACATATAATGAATATATGGATGATGGCTAATAAGCATATGAAGTTTCAAGTCAATGTGACTTAGGACTGCAGAGACATAAGATATTTAAAAACTTTAACACATATTTCGGACGGACGGACGCAGACACCCGGACGTCATTGTGATCACTAGGTCTTGCTTTCCGCAAGCGGGCTCGACAAAAATCATGGGGCTTATGGGTTTTCAGAGCAGTGTAGACACAGTACAGCCTGTGCATCTGCACAGTCTGATCAGGATCTGCACCATTCACCATTCCATCAATGAAACATGTCATGCTTCTAACAAACACTATAGATCGCTACGAGGCTACAGGAGAGTGCTATTTGATCAGGAGCTACACTGGTCATAAATCCCATAAGCCCCATTTCTCCTGTGACAACCACATGTAATACTAACCTTTCAATATTGAATTCCACATGATGGCTTAGATTGATTGATTGATTTATTGGTTTTTAACGGCCTATCAACAGCTAAGGTCATTTAAGGCCGGGCCAACGTGTTTGATCCCGCATTTAACCTGCTGCCTTGGGGGGAAAATCCCAAAATCAGAACGGAATATTTACATCAAAATAAATATATATTATCACATCTTTGACACATTTCCGGGTGTTGTTTCTGTATTAACACAGCTCGTGTGCAAGGTATGTGCACGAGGATGTGATAAATAAGTTATATCACGTTTGTCCACATGTACGAGCGATAATCCCCTCGCTAAAGCTCGCGGATTATCTCCTCGTACATGCAGACGAACCGTGATCTAGCTTACATGCATACTTCAGCCTTGAAATTAGAATAACCTGACCTGGTGCCAGGTCCATACCACATGAAAGTCACTTGGCCCCTCCCTAAAAGTAATACAGATAGGATTACTCTTATAAGGGGTATAACCAGATTCAACTGTCACATACAATAATGCTAAAGACGTACGTACGTGTGGGTCAAACCAGGGGGCTGTTTCACTAAACTTTGTAAAACAAAAATGTTTGTAAGTGTAAAGTTATGATAGTCTGTAAATATTACATTAACAATGTTTTCTTGTAAACAATTATTGGATTTACATTTATTGAGCATAGGCTGCATATGCAGCCTATGCTCAATAAATGTAAATCAATCAATTGAAATTTCCAGACGATTCTAAATTTGCGCTTACTAACATTTTAGTCGCACAAAGTTTAGTGAAACGGGCCCCAGGTCACCAGTCGGGATTCCGGTAAGGATAAATCCCGATCATTAAATTACCCATCGCATGCTCCCAACCAACCACCACATGATGGCTTACAAATGTTTGTTAACCTTCGGCATAAGATATAGCAGACCTTCAAAATCAATTTAAACTAGAAAATGTGTTCACAGAACATGGATGCCCCACCTACCGCTTTGAAAGTAAACAAACCCAAAAGTAAACAAACCCAAACGAGAGCTTTAACCTACACGACTTCTACAAAGGCTTATAACAAAGGCCTATAACAAGGCATACAGGCTTTAACAACAAAAACCTATAACAAAGGCTT
>CM055275.1:3056354-3118378 GCA_029237695.1 Conchocele bisecta
TTGGTTGCAAAATTAATATATATGTAGTTAATTAAAATGTTACTGGGTATGAATGTGTTCCATATGCTCACATGTATCAAATGTCCAAATATTAAAGTAATCCGTAAATAAATGTTAAAGTTATATCATGATCAAGAAACTTGTACATTGTTGATGGAAAAAGAGGGCATGAAAAAAATATATCGAACATGTGTTTTATTGCAACGTTTGAAAGTGAAAGTGAAAGTAAAATCTCTGTTGACTGTTGTGAGAATCCATGCCTAAAATACGCGGTAAGGTGATCTGCACACGCGTATTGGTGTGACATCATGTCGTACAACAAGACAACACAATGACGTTAGACTTAGCTAGAGTAAGCAACGGGACATCAAACAGACAAACTGCGCCAATTCCAACAGCAAGGATGCCCAGACTAAGGGAAGTCACTCTAAGTGAAGCTACTCTAAGGAAAGTTACTTGTGACTTTCCAAGTTCATCGTTCGATAACCCATGTACATGACTGGTACAGTGCAACCTCTCTACAACAGCCACCCATGGGAAGACGCAAAACTGGCTGTATAAGAGGTGGCTGTTGTAGGGAGGTTAATACTGAATTAAATTTTGTCGTCCGCTGTTTATTGCCAAAGCAACAGTAGACGACAATTTTTGTGTTCAGCAGTCTAAGGGTTAGATGATCCATTTGGGATATAAAATAGCGGCTGTTATAGAGAGGGTGTTATTGTAGAGAGGGTGTTGTTGTAGAGATTATTTGGGTGCATGTCTGTTAATTTGTTTGTTTGTTGGGGTTTAACGGCCTATCAACAGCTAAGGTCATTTAAGGTTCGATAACCCATGTACATGACTGGTACATACAATACCTGTTGCTAATCGCTCTATTTCTTCCTGTGCAAGTCGTCCAATCTCTGGCCATATTATACTGTTTAATAACTCGAGTTGGCTCTGGAATATGGACATGGAATCAGAAGATTGATAGATTGATTACGATTTTACATCTGTTCACCAGCAAGGTCATAATATGCAAATGGAAATATCTGATTGGTGTTTTATATTCATTCAACAGCAAGGTCATTTATAGATGGGAATATTTTATTTATATTTTGTGTTCGTTCAAATGCAAGGTCATCTACAGAAAGGAATATTATTGATGGGATGCTATGTCCCATCAGTATAAAGTTTGTTGGATGGCATGCCATTTATAGGATGTCAAGCCATTTATATGTTTATTCCCAAAACGAACAAGAGTACCGGAGGTCACAATATACGCCCATCGAGGCAAGGCCAGTCAACAAGGGGAGATAACACACTGAAAACTAATAGGGTTCTTCATCTTGACATGATAAACATGTATACCGAATTTGGTTACGATCGGTGAAGTAGAACTTGAGTTAAATGCATGGACAAGGATACAGAGTGCGAAAATTAAAAATGTCCGCCAAGGGGAGATAAGTCATCGGAAAACTTTCAAAATCAATAGCCTTCTTTGTCTTGCCGTGATAAACATGTACATGTATACCAAATTTGGTTACGATAGGGGAAGTAGAACTCTAGTTATTGCGTGGACAAGCTGTGCCCTCCGCCCGTATAAGGTGAATACATAATACGTATAAAAATGAAAGAGAATGAGCTTTACATCACAGCTTGTGTCATGTAGGGATGGAAGCTCGGTTTCAATTCTCATCCGAAGGACCAGAGGTATGGACACACTATGGAAGTATTTTTCACACCTAGGGTAGGATTGAACTCGCAACCTCTGTAGGATAAATTTATTAATTTTTATTATACTGAATTTATTACATTATCATAACCATTTTGGCTGTGATAATGTATTACATTCAGTATAATAATTCTGCATACTTTTAATCATCAAATATATGCAGTGGTTAATTGGCTCACAGGTATTGATGTGCAGTGTGCTAACATCTAGGTCACAATCCATCGTTTTCAAAACAAGACATCTATTACAGTAAACATTAGTAGAAGTCTGATACTATATACATATATCTCCTAAAGTAGCATCAGAGCTCCAGATAAGCTGCGTATTTGCATAAATACCCAATTAAAATTGCCAAAAATTGATGTGTAAACAGTAGTGTGATTTGATTAAAATTCTGAAATACCCAATTGCTTCAGAAATGATGGAGTTAAAATACTCAATTACTAATTCCTTATCTGGAGCCCTGTAGTATACATGTACACATGTCTTAATTATCTTTTTGACTAAGTCATGAGAATTATTGCATTATCACACAGGCCCGTACGCAGGATTTTCTATTGGGGTGTGCATCAGGGGCGAGCCCCACGTAGTGGAGCGAGTACACTAGGGGGGTCAGTGGGCATGCTCCCCCTTAAATTTTTTAAACCTACAGTAGAACTTCGATCGCTCGAACCAGCAACGGAATCGAGTTTGAGTTCGAGCGATGCATAGTTCGAGGGAATGAAGTTTCAAAAATGTACTGTCACATTCAGTCAATAAAATCACTTATGTGAATATATGAGATGACCGATGTGACATGCCATTGTATATGCATTACATTTGGAGGGAGAAATGAAAAATAACAAATACAATTGTAAAGTTGCTGTTTTATTCAATATTTACATGTAATTATACGTCAAATAAACCGCTATGTTCCGCTTTGCGTCTATACATAATACTGGTAGTCCCAGTGTCTAAAAATAGCACATAGCACAGTGATTGGAATAAATATACAAACGGAAAATATAAACGAAACAATATCAGTATACAATTATAAACACTATAAATTAACGCCTGAAGAATTCCATGATCTCGGTTTGTTTGGTATTGGCACATCTTCTGTCAAAGTTAAATTTAAGTAAACGTTTGTTCATGACACATAACGCATTCAAGTCCTTTTCATAACGCCCGTAATTCACGCCGCTATTGTTTGCGATTCGTGATTTAATGTCATCCCGCGTCAAGGGAAACTACTCAACGCGACCGCCCGCAATGGTGGAATTCGCACCTCGTTAGACAAACAGCTGATCACAGATTTACCTGTTTGAGTTATTAGCGGTAATTACCACTGTTTGACCGTCCACGGGACTAATCCACAGGTTCGACTGTTCGAGTAATTCATAGTTCGAGTTTACGGTGTTTTATTACATGAATTATATAGGAAATTTGCCAGGACTGTCGAACCAGTTCGAGTTTTCCATGGTGTTCGAGCCAGACCTGTTCTACTTATCGAAGTTCTACTGTAGATGGCCTGAAATGCACTCATTTAAATTCAAATTTCAACGGTGGTAAATTGTGACATTTTCATGCAAATTACCTGTATATTAATGCATTTCAAGATTTGTTGAGATTAGTGTTTGAAAAATAGCAGACCTCGGCGTATTTAGGGGAGTGCGTACGGAATTTAGGGGTCGCACCCCCCCTGCGTACGGGCCTGTCACAGAACTATTGCCGAATTCTATTTTGTAAACTATATTTACATAAATTTCCATAAATGACCTTAGAACTTGACGCATAGTATAAATGATGTCATTTACTGAAGATAACGCATATCAATTTCAGAGAATTTTGATAATCTGGAGGCTGTTTCACTAAACTTAGACTAAAATGTTCGTAAGTGCAAATTTAGGATCGTCTAGAAATTTCAATAGATGAATTTACATTTATTGAGTATAGGCTAGCTTATGCTCAATAAATGTCAGTCCAATAAATGTTTACAAGGAAACATTGTTAATGTGACATTATTTATCATAATTTTACACTTACGAACATTTTATCGTAAAAAGTTTAGTGAAACGCCCCCCAGGCACACTTGCCCATATATTTGTGCTGTACCAACCTTGTCAGAGAATACACGTGCCCCGAGCTTCTTCCTATCTATTGCACCATCGTCGCCGACAATATCTCTCCCAAACGCCCCCACGACCTTCTCATGACCTCGTGTGCCCTGCATATACGCCTTATGTCCTACAGTATATAACAAAGAGCTCCAGATAAGGTGCGTATTGGTGTATTTTACTCGCTTATTTTAGTAGCTACAATATTTCGCCTATGATAGCCGAGGGGAGAATATCGCAGTGAGGTAGCAATTTTGTTTCTATTATTTTAGCTGAATACACTTGATTTTCAAAAGTGGGAGTACACCATACGCACAGAATACAGTAATAACGTTGAAATTTACTTAGATGCGTTGCAAAAAGCTCAAATAAGTGAATTTTTAAATGTGTTTTAAACTTTTTTATCATTTGTTCCCTATTTAATAAGGAAGAAAATCAATAATACATTTGTAAAAGTAAAATACACATTGAATTTGAAATCTGGAGGAATAAAACTCTTTAGATACACAACTTATCTGAAACTCTGTTAGTACCAAACATGAAAAGTCATGAAGATAATAATATAATAATAACCAGAGTATAAACAGCTAAGGTAATTTAAGGCCGGGCCAACGTAAAAACATTGTTATTCCGTGCTGTAACCGCTGCATCACCATAATTATGTATTTGTATTTTGCGCCAACGTTATGTCAAATTAATACAAGAATTCCGCCACAGAAGTTTTGTCGCGCCCGCCGAGGCATTAGACCGTAACATCATTATGGACATGTGCTTAAAACACGAAAAAAAGGTTGCAGGAACTTTTTTACGTAATAAAATGACTAAGTGTTGCCACAAACATGTAAAGGTCAAAAAAGTCAAGGTCATATTAATGGGGGCATAAGAGTGTTCCAAATGCTGAATGTATCAAGTGTCCAAATATTGAAGCAATCCATCAAGTAACATTAAAGGTATATGATGATAATGGCGGCATGAGTGTGTTACAAATGCTTACATATATCAAGTGTAAAAATATTGAAGCAATCAGTCAATTAATATTAATGTTATACGATGATGAAGAAACTTGTACAAACTTTTTGGCACAAAGAAATGGCTACGTGTTTCCGCAAAAATGTGTAGGTAAAAAAGGTCAAAATCATGTTAATGGCGGCAAGAGTGTGTTCCAAATGCTCATATGTATCAAATGTCCAAATATTGAAGCAATCCGTCAAGTAATATTAAAGTTATACCATGATGACAAAGCTTGTACAAACTTGATTAAAACTATTTTTTCTGTGGAGATTTTTAACTACATACATGTAGATGCGAAAATAGTCGATGGCATCTGCTCACTTAAACGTATCAGATAATTATCTCCATGTTGGCTACTCTTTGGCCAGTGAAGTCATGTGATAAACAGAATCTCAAACTCGTTTCCATTTGATATGAGATTTATGAAACTCGTCCGCAATTTTATGAACATCACGAGAGGCTCGGTGCATAAACTGGCTCGGCTCGGAAACGGTAGGAATTCCTCGGCAAGCCTCGGAATACCTACACGTTTCCTAGCCTTACCTGATAAACTTGATATCAAAAGACACTAGCCTGGTATTCTCTATTTGTATGCCGGGGGTGGGGAGGGGGTGGGGGGTATACTAATACTCCTATTTACAGGGAGTAACACATTTGTGGTAAAATGGGGCTTATGGGACTTGTGACCAGTGTAGCTCCTGGTCAAACAGCATACTACAGTAGCCTAATAACGATGTATATTGCTTGTTGAAAGCATGATGGATGTTTCATTGATGGAATGGCGAACAGTGCAGAGGCCCGTTTCACTAAACTTTGTACGACTAAAATGTTCATAAGTGCAAATTTATGATAGTCTGTAAATTTCACATTAACAATGTTTTCTTGTATACAATTATTGGATTTACATTTATTGAGCATAGGCTGCATATGCAACCTATGCTCAATAAATGTAAATCCATCAATTGAATTCTTCAGACTATCCTAAATTTGCACTTACGATCGACTGGATCTGCACTGGTCGCAAAACCCATAAGCCCCATTTCTCCAGTAACAGCCACATACAGTTAATAAGAGTGCCAAAGGTCACAATACGCCAATTGAGGATGGCCAGTAAACAATGGGAGCTAACTGCCTACTGTCTGTTCCACATTTTCCTGCCTACGAACATTTGGTTATTAAACACATCAAATCTAAAAAATATTACTTTTGTAAGTACTTTTGCATCAATACATCATTTCCCCAACTTTTTTTCCCCAATAAAATCAATATTCCTCGGCAGCAAAACATGGAACAGACAGTAGAAAACAATAGGAGTCTTCAACTTGGAAATTAGCGAACATTATAAATGGCAGGCACAGCGAGATAGATCCTTGTAAATGTTTGAAAATCAGGAGCATATAGAGAATAGTAGGTTAGTGCCGTGAATGGGAAAAAATATCTGGCAAGGCTTAGGTAACGGAAAATAGAATTTATTTATTACTCATCAGAAGTATATGTAGTGACCACCATTTGAACCGTCTCGCCGAGACGGTTCAAATGAGTGGTCACAACATATACTTTGGTTGAGAAATAAGGAAAATAGATAGAGAATAGTAGGTTAGTGCCGTGAATGGGAAAAAATATCTGGCAAGGCTCAGGAAACGGGATGGGCGAGGCTCTGCCGAGCACATCCCGTTTACGTGCCGCGCCAGATATTTTTTCCCATTCACGGCACTAACCTACTATTCTATTTATCCCGTCAACACCTTCAAAATGTTTCACGGCACCGTGTTTCACGGCACATACGCACTGTGTTGACGGGATAAACATGCATACCAAATTTGATTAAGATCCGTCAAGTAGGACACTAGTTATTGCATTGACAAACTATGCCAGCCTGCCCACCCACCACCAGCCTGTATTATGTGAAAACATAATACGTCATGCTGTGCCACACCCGCTTGCCAATCCACACACTGACCTAGTTTGTCACAGTCGACAATGGCAGCTCCGAGTCGATCCAGTCGTGCACAGACAGACGACTTGCCACTCGCTATACCGCCCGTCAGTCCGATGACGAAGGGTCCCGTGCTCCACCGTAGTCTGTCAACCTGTACATGTAGTCAGAGCTCCAGTAGCCGATTTCACCAACATTGAAAATAGCTTATTTCACCAACATTGAAAATAGCCTATTTCACCAACATTGAAAATAGCCTATATCACCAACATTGAAAATAGCCTATTTCACCAACATTGAAAATAGCCTATTTCACCAACATTGAAAATAGCCAACATTGAAAGTAGCCTATTTCACCAACATTGCAAAGTATATTTTTCTAGCAAAGTATACTTTGAGGGAGTAGTCATTTATTTTTCCTGAAATGCATTATTTCATATTAAACTAACAACTGCATATATTTGATGATAAAAAGTATGCAGAATTATTATACTGAATTTATTACATTATCACAGCAAAAATGGCTGTGATAATGTAAGAAATTCAGTATAATAAAAATTAATAAATTTATCATAAAATTGAAAATTTCTGCGTCAAAGTATACTTTGCTAGAAAAGAATACTTTGCAATGTTGGTGAAATATGCTACAGATAAGCTTTGTTTCTAAAGAGTATTGTACCCCCTGATTTCAAGTTCAATGCATATTTTATTTTCACAAATGGATTATTGATTTTCTTCATTATTAAATAGGGAACAAATGATCAAAACATAAAATAAATTTAAACAATCACTTTATAGTTGATTGTATTATTACTTATTAACTTATGTATACTACGCAAGTAAATTTTCAACTTTATTACAGTATTTCCACTACTCAATTTGAAAATCAATGTGTATTTTCACATTGCTGTGAGTATTTTGTACTCCCACTCTTTAAGCAGAATATGCAATGATTATCAAAAGTGGGAGTACAAAATACTCACAGCAATGATTATCAACAGTGGGAGTACAAAATACTCACAGCAATGAGAAAATACGCATTGATTTTCAAATTGAGTATTGAAAATACTGCAATAAAGTTGAAAATTTACTTTTTGCAACTCAAATAAGTGAATTTTTAAATTAGTTATATTTTTTATCATTTGTTCCCTATTTAATAAGAAAGAAAATCAATCATATAGTTGTAAAAGAAACATACGCATTGAATTTGAAATCTGGGGGATAATACTCTTTACATACAAAACTTATCTGGAGCCCTGTTATTGTAAATTTAAATTTTGCACTTAAAACTTCTTAGCTGGAAGAATGGTAGCTACAAGAGTTATGATAGTAATCCTTGTGAGAGATAGCGTAGCGGGGTAGCTATTTTGTTTCTAGAAGAATGGGGCTAATGGGTTTACAAGTGTAGATACAGATCAGCCTGTGCATCCGCCACATCACGAGACAAAGAGACTCATAGAGAATAGTAGGTTAGTGCCGTGAATGGGAAAAAATATCTGGTAAGGCTTAGGAAACGGAAAATATAATTTCTTTATTACTCATCAGAAGTATATGTAGTGACCACCATTTGAACCGTCTCACCGAGACGGTTCAAATGAGTGGTCACAACATATACTTTGGTTCAGAAATAAGGAAAATAGATAGAGAATAGTAGGTTAGTGCCGTGAATGAGAAAAAATATCTGGCAAGGCTTAGGAAACGGGATGGGCGAGGCTCTGCCGAGCACATCCCGTTTCCGTGCCGCGCCAGATATTTTTCCCATTCACGGCACAAACCTACTATTCTATTTATCCCGTCAACACCTACAAATGGTTTTACAATGCAAGGAAATATTCCCCAGTCACCGCAAATATCCATACGCAGTGATTAGGTCGTATTGACAGAATATCAGAAAAGTTTCACGGCACCATGTTTCACGGCACATACGCACTGTGTTGACGGGATAAATGCGGTTTTCGACCAGTGTAGCTCCTCAGCTGGTACGCACGTACCCAATACTCAAAATGATACACTCAGAATTCCAGATAAGGTGCATATTGGCGTATTTTACGCACTTATTTTGCAGAATATGTATATATTATCAAAAGTGGGAGTACAAAATTTGCACAGCAATGTGAAAATATGCATTGATTTGCAAATTGAGTAGTGAATATACTGTAATAAAGTTGAAAATTTACTTAGTTGAGCTGCAAAAAGCAAACTTTTTGCAGCTCAAATTTTGCAGCTGAAATAAGTGAATTTTCAATTTTTAATTTTTTTTTTATTGGTTGTTCCCTATTTAATAAGGAAGAAAATCAATAATACATTTGTAAAAGTAATATACACATTGAATTTGAAATCTGGGGGTATAATACGATTTATATACAAAACTTATCTGGAGCTCTGCACACTGACAGTGTTATGCCAAGAGCCAACCCTAGAGAAATATACCCACCAAAGTCCTATAAGACATAAGACAAACCATGTCATTTTGTACCTAAGAAGATGTGCCATTTTTCATATTTGCTCTGAACATTTCATCATCTTTGGACGTCGTTTACAGAAAATATCATAAATTTTATAAATAAATTTCACGAGATATCACACACCTTCTTAGGTACAAAATCACACGGCTTGTCTCATATAAGGAATTACATTTATCATTGGCCCACACACGGAAATTGTGTACCCTTATACTACACTTGCGCGAAGTTCTACTTGGTCACCCACTGTTTGGGATGTTTTTAAACAAATACCTGTAGCCTATTTCTCCAACATTGCAAAGTATACTTTTCTAGCAAAGTATACTTTGAGGGAGAAATTTTAAATTTTATGATAAATTTATTAATTTTTATTATACTGAATGTATTACATTATCACAACCAAAATGGCTGTGATAATGCAATACATTCAGTATAATAATTCTACATACTTTTAATCATCAAATATATGCAGTCGTTAGTTCTATATGAAATAATGTATTTCAGGAAAAATAAATGATTACTCCCTCAAAGTATATTTTGCTAGAAAAGTATACTTTGCAAAGTTGGTTAAATCGGCTACAGATGCAATCAGTATACAAGGTGATTTATATGTAATATTAATCAATTAGAAAGTATACTTTGCAAAGTTGGTGAAATCGGCTACAGATGCAATCAGTATACAAGGTGATTTATATGTAATATTAATCAATTAGAAAGTATACTTTGCAATGTTGGTGAAATTGGCTACAGATGCAATCAGTATACCAGGTGATTTATATGTAATATTAATCAATTAGAAAGTATACTTTGCAATGTTGGTGAAATCGGCTACAGATGCAATCAGTATACAAGGTGATTTATATGTAATATTAATCAATTAGAAAGTATACTTTGCAATGTTGTGAAATCGGCTACAGATGCAATCAGTATACAAGGTGATTTATATGTAATAATTAATCAATTAGAAAGTATACTTTGCAATGTTGGTGAAATGGCTACAGATGCAATCAGTATACAAGGTGATTTATATGTAATAGTAATCAATTAGAAAGTATACTTTGCAATGTTGGTGAAATTGGCTACAGATGCAATCAGTATACAAGGTGATTTATATGCAATATTAATCAATTAGAAAGTATACTTTGCAAAGTTGGTCAAATCGGCTACAGATGCAATCAGTATACAAGGTGATTTATATGTAATATTAGTCAATTAGAAAATATACTTTGCAATGTTGGTGAAATCGGCTACAGATGCAATCAGTATACAAGGTGATTTATATGTAATATTAATCAATTAGAAAGTATACTTTGCAAAGTTGGTGAAATCGGCTACAGATGCAATCAGTATACAAGGTGATTTATATGTAATATTAATCAATTAGAAAGTATACTTTGCAATGTTGGTGAAATCGGCTACAGATGTCATCAGTATACAAGGTGATTTATATGCAATATTAATCAATTAGAAAGTATACTTTGCAATGTTGGTGAAATCGGCTACAGATGCAATCAGTATACAACGTGATTTATATGTAATATTAATCAATTAGAAAATATACTTTGCAATGTTGGTGAAATTGGCTACAGATGCAATCAATATACAAGGTGATTTATATGTAATATTAATCAATTAAAAAGTATACTTTGCAATGTTGGTGAAATCGGCTACAGATGTCATCAGTATACAAGGTGATTTATATGTAATATTAATCAATTAGAAAGTATACTTTGCAAATTTGGTGAAATTGGCTACAGATGCAATCAGTATACAAGGTGATTTATATGGAATATTAATCAATTAGAAAGTATACTTTGCAATGTTGGTGAAATCGGCTACAGATGTCATCAGTATACAAGGTGATTTATATGTAATATTAATCAATTAAAAAGTATACTTTGCAATGTTGGTGAAATTGGCTACAGATGCCATCAGTATACAAGGTGATTTATATGTAATATTAATCAATTAGAAAGTATACTTTGCAAAGTTGGTGAAATTGGCTACAGATGCAATCAGTATACAAGGTGATTTATATGTAATATTAATCAATTAGAAAGTATACTTTGCAAAGTTGGTGAAATTGGCTACAGATGTCATCAGTATACAAGGTGATTTATATGTAATATTAATCAATTAGAAAGTATACTTTGCAAAGTTGGTGAAATCGGCTACAGATGTCATCAGTATACAAGGTGATTTATATGCAATATTAATCAATTAGAATGTATACTTTGCAAAGTTGGTGAAATCGGCTACAGATGCAATCAGTATACAAGGTGATTTATATGTAATATTAATCAATTAGAAAGTATACTTTGCAATGTTGGTGAAATCGGCTACAGATGCAATCAGTATACAAGGTGATTTATATGTAATATTAATCAATTAGAAAGTATACTTTGCAATGTTGGTGAAATCGGCTACAGATGCAATCAGTATACAAGGATGATATGTAATATTAATCAATTTAGAAAGTATACTTTGCAATGTTGGTGAAATCGGCTACAGATGCAATCAGTATACAATGTGATTTATAGTAATATTAATCAATTAGAAAGTATACTTTGCAATGTTGGTGAAATCGGCTACAGATGCAATCAGTATACAAGGTGATTTATATGGAATATTAATCAATTAGAAAGTATACTTTGCAATGTTGGTGAAATCGGCTACAGATGCAATCAGTATACAAGGTGATTTATATGGAATATAATCAATTAGAAAGTATACTTTGCAATGTGGTGAAATCGGCTACAGATGCAATCAGTATACAAGGTGATTTATATGTAATATTAATCATTAGAAAGTATACTTTGCAATGTTGGTGAAATCGGCTACAGATGCAATCAGTATACAAGGTGATTTATATGCAATATTAATCAATTAGAAAGTATACTTTGCAATGTTGGTGAAATCGGCTACAGATGCAATCAGTATACAAGGTGATTTATATGCAATATTAATCAATTAGAAAGTATACTTTGCAATGTTGGTGAAATCGGCTACAGATGCAATCAGTATACAAGGTGATTTATATGGAATATTAATCAATTAGAAAGTACTTTGCAATGTTGGTGAAATCGGCTACAGATGCAATCAGTATACAAGGTGATTTATATGTAATATTAATCAATTAGAAAGTATACTTTGCAATGTTGGTGAAATCGGCTACAGATGCAATCAGTATACAAGGTGATTTATATGTAATATTAATCAATTAGAAAGTATACTTTGCAATGTTGGTGAAATCGGCTACAGATGCAATCAGTATACAAGGTGATTTATATGTAATATTAATCAATTAGAAAAGTATACTTTGCAATGTTGGTGAAATCGGCTACAGATGCAATCAGTATACAAGGTGATTTATATGTAATATTAATCAATTAGAAAGTATACTTTGCAATGTTGGTGAAATCGGCTACAGATGCAATCAGTATACAAGTGATTTATATGTAATATTAATCAATTAGAAAGTATACTTTGCAATGTTGGTGAAATCGGCTACAGATGCAATCAGTATACAAGGTGATTTATATGCAATATTAATCAATTAGAAAGGTAGTGTAGAAAACATTTTATTAATGCATTATGCGATCACTCTAAAATAATTGATTAAAGTTGACCACCCATTAAAATTCACACAAGTACAAAATTACCAAGTAGAATGGCTAATACCGCGTGTGGACTGCCATTCTACTCGGAAATGTGATTTTTGTGAATTTTACATGTGAGGGTGGTCGACTTTGATCAATTATTTTAAGAGTGATCGCATAATACATTAATACAATCTTTTCTACACTCCCTTTCTAATGAATTAATATTCCATATAAATCACATTTTATACTGATTGCATCTTGTATTTGTCTAAAAACATCCCAAATAGTGGGCGACCAATTAGAAATTTGCGCAAGTGTAGTAGGTGAGATAAGCTGGGTGTCCAGTTTATGGAGGTAGACTATTACAGACAAGACAAAATGTGCTCACCTTTGATGGATTAACTAATGTTCCAAGCAGCCGTTTTCTGTATGAAGATGAGCTGATTTTCTCTTCTTCGTACGGATTGTGGCAGGTATCTTCCATCAGCTCTATCACATACTGTTGCATAGTGCTGAAACCCTGGAAATACAACCACGCAGAGCAGTAGATAAGCCGAGCAGCAGATAAGAAGATAAGCCGAGCAGCAGATAAGCAGATAAGCCGAGCAGCAGATAAGCGTATTGGTGTAATTTACATACATTGTATTTACATTAGCTGAATATGCACTGATTTTCAAACGTTGGACTTCAACGTGCTCATAACAATACTTCAAATTGAGTAGTAACAAGAAACGAGGCAAAGCCACGAAGGCCAGGTTTTTTCCAAGCATAGACACTTGGATAACATAATTATACCCACTTTTTGTAGACTAGATGGCCGTGGCCTGCATGTCGCGCCTTCGGGCGAGGCATGGACACTAAAAAAATAGATATAGTAGATGGAAAAAGTTTAACCAAAAAACTTTAACCGGACACACGGACGAACGGACGGACGTATGCCAAAATGCCGACGATATCGTGCGTTCCGCAAGCAGGTGTGACAATGATGATAAACACCCATGTGAAGTATCAAGGTATTGGGTGAAGCAGTTGCAGAGATATAGTACACGAAAAAACTTTAACAAAACAAAATTTTTTAAAGTAATTTGAACTTGACATAGGGCACAGGATCGCGCTTTCCGCAAGCAGGTGTGACAATGATGATAAACACCCATGTGAAGTATGAAGGTATTGGGTGAAGCAGTTGCAGAGATATAGTACACGAAAAAACTTTAACAAAAAAATTCAAAGTAATTTGACCTTGACATTGGGCACAGGATCGCGCTTTCCGCAAGCAGGTGCAACAATGATGATAAACACCCATGTGAAGTATGAAGCTATTGGGTGAAGCAGTTGCGAGAATATAGTACACGAAAAAACTTTAACAAAAAAATTCAAAGTAATTTGACCTTGACATTGGGCACAGGATCTCGCTTTCCGCAAGCAGGTGCGACAATGATGATAAACACCCATGTGAAGTATCAAGGTATTGGGTGAAGCAGTTGCAGAGATATAGTACACGAAAAAAGTTTAACAAAAAAATTCAAAGTAATTGACCTTGACATTGGGCACAGGATCGCGCTTTCTTTCCGCAAGCAGGTGTGACAATGATGATAAACACCCATGTGAAGTATCAAGGTATTGGGTGAAGCAGTTGCAGAGATATAGTACACGAAAAAACTTTAACAAAAAAATTCAAAGTAATTTGACCTTGACATTGGGCACAGGATCGCGCTTTCCACAAGCAGGTGCAACAATGATGATAAACACCCATGTGAAGTATCAAGGTATTGGGTGAAGCAGTTGCAGAGATATAGTACACGAAAAAAGTTTAACAAAAAAATTCAAAGTAATTTGACCTTGACATTGGGCACAGGATCGCGCTTTCCGCAAGCAGGTGCGACAATGATGATAAACACCCATGTGAAGTATCAAGGTATTTTGGGTGAAGCAGTTGCAGAGATATAGTACACGAAAAAACATTAACAAAAAAATTCAAAGTAATTTGACCTTGACATTGGGTACAGGATCGCGCTTTCCGCAAGCAGGTGCGACAATGATGATAAACACCCATGTGAAGTATCAAGGTATTGGGTGAAGCAGTTGCAGAGATATAGTACACGAAAAAACTTTAACAAAAAAATTCAAAGTAATTTGACCTTGACATTGGGCACAGGGGCCCATGTGAAGTTTCAAGGTAATGGGCGAAGCAGTTGCAGAGATATAGTATAACGAAAAAGTTTTAACCAAAAAACTTTAACCAGACGTACGTTAAAAAGTTAACGTTGAAAATGGCTAAGTCAATTACGTAGAAATAATTGGTAAAGGTGAAAAAATTGTCACATGTTGGATAGTTGTATGTGGTAGGCACCCCTTGGTTATGAAGCTGTGAAAGTTTGGTGGTCCTAGGTGGTACAGTACCAAAGAAATGGACTTAAACACGAAAACTTAACATTGTAAACGCGAAAACTAACATTGAAAATGGCTAAGTCGACTGCGCGGAAAAAATGGGTGAAGTTAAAAAAAAAAGTAACATGTTGGATAGTGATATGTGGTGGGCACCCCTTGATTATGAAGATGTGAAAGTTTGGTGGTCCTAGGTGGTACAGTACCAAAGAAATGGACTTAAACACGAAAACTTAACATTGTAAACGCGAAAACTTAACATTGAAAATGGCTAAGTCGACTACGCGGAAAAAATGGGTCAAGATAAAAAAAAAGTAACATGTTGGATAGTGATATGTGGTGGGCATCCCTTGATTATGAAGTTGTGAAAGTTTGGTGGTCCTAGCTTTTGCAGCTCAAATAAGTGTATATAAAATTCACTTATTTTAGCTTTTGCAGCTCAAATAAGTGTATTTTTCAACATTTTTTTTACGTTTTTGCTCATTTATTCTCCGATATATTGGGAAAACATTGATTAACCCTTAGACCGCTACTCACAACAATTGTCGTCTGCTGTTGCTTTTATACCTTGCCTTATTTCTCAATAAAAACATGTTTTGACAGCACTTCAGAATCATTTCCAATGGAAATGATTCTGAAGTGCTGTCAAAGCATGTTGTAAATTATTCTAAAGTGCTGTCAAAGCATGTTTTTGATGATAAAAATGGAAAATATAAAATAAACAGCAGACGTCAGACGTTAATTAAAATATGTGCCAAGTTTGAAATCAGTAGGTACAATACTTGTACTCTTTAGACACAAAGCTTATCTGGAGCTCCGAATCCCTCATTTATAAACAGATGGCCAGCCTATTGAGGTACAATACTTGTACTCTTTAGACACAAAGCTTATCTGGAGCTCCGAATCCCTCATTTATAAACAGATGGTGCTGATAGCATGTCCAGCCTATTGAGATATTTAAAGATACATGCCCACTCAGTAGGCACAAAATGTTCTTTATAGGAATTATATAAGTGTATAATTGTGTCACTATTCAACCATTTCTAAAGATTACGAGTGCCCGCTATCCAGGTATAATCATTTAGTAATATTTATTTTACTGATAGTGATGCGTGTTGGTATCAGGCTATTTTCATATGCAAATAAGGCATGGTATTTTTAATTATTTACACTAATTAAATGTGTCACCTGATAAAATAATATGTTCTACAGATTATAAAGTATGATATTTGCACATCAAAAAATAAATACAGAGTACAAATGTATAAATAGTAATGTCCGTTAAGATTTTAAGCAAACACGGTCATCGCCCCTGATATCAGTGTGGAAAGTTACGCCTGATATATAAAGTATAATGCCAATCAATACGTGGGGTAATGGTGAATGAATGTTTGTGTTGCCAGAAAATGTCTCAGATGATGTCTCTGATATAAAGAACATTGTGTGTCTACTGAGTGGGCACGTAATTTTAATAGAAGTCCAAGGTGCAGATATGATTGAAAGATATACGTTTCATAAAACCTAATGTATTTTGTAAAAACTTTAATGTCGGTGAATTTATTATGATTTTCAATACACTTTGTTATTACCATGATTACACTGTGAATCCAAATTAATACAATCAGAGCTCCAGTTAAGGTGCGTAATTTGGAGGTAAATTTCTTATTTCTCCATCAAAAATGGCAAGTTGGGAGTGCTTTAGAATCGTCTCAATGAGACGATTCTAAAGGACTCCCAACTTGCCATTTTTGATGAAGAAATAACAAAATGTCACCCCAAATTTGTCAAATTACGCAACTTAACTGGAGCTCTGACAATATATAGGTTAATCTGTTGCCCAAACTCACCTTTTTTGTCCTTTCTGAGTTCACTATCTCACCACCTCGTTTCGTTTCCTCACTTACGACTATAAGGTCGAGGTCAGGGTCGGTAATCGTCGGACCAAACATGTCTGTGATCGGCACGACGCGATACTCGAGACTCGGTTTCACATCGCGCAGGAAGTCACGCAGTGTCGCGATCCTGTCGTCCGTAGGCTGCATTAGTTCCCACAATGTCTTCTCTACAAAGAATTATGTTTTTTATTTAACCTGTATTTAGTAACTGCAATGGATTTTGATATGTTAATTTTGCAGCCAATCCAATCGTCACAAAATGATTTTCAGACTAGTCCATTTATAAAAAGAGGCTATTTCTTGGTCTCAAAATATGAAATTTACTTTCAAAATGTGCAGATCCTGATGAGACATCCAAATTACTATTTATTCTCTGTATTTATTTTTTGATGTGATATGATCATACTTTATAATTTGTAGAAAATTAAGAGTGCCTGCTATATAGATATAATCATTTAGTAATATTTATTTTACTGATAGTGAATCGAGGTGGTATCAGGCTATTTTCATATGCAAATGAGGCATGACATTTTTTAATTATTTATACTCTAATTAAATGTGTCACCTGAAAAATTTATATTTTCGACAGATTATAATGTATGATCATCGCACATCAAAAAATAAATACAGAGAATAAATAGTAATGTCCGTTAAAATTTTACGGAAAAAACGGTTATCGCCCCTGATATCAGTGTGGAAATTTACATCTGAAATAAAATGTATAATAATGCCAATCAACACGTGGGGTAATGGTAAATGAATGTTTATTTTGCCAGTATATGTCTCAGATGATGTATCTGATATAAAGAACATTTTGTGCCTACTGAGTGGGCATGCATCTTTAACACAACTCGTTTGATGCGCCATATTTAAACAAGAGGGCCATGATGGCCCTAATTCGCCCTGAATCGGAGGAACTTCTGAAGGTTTCAGTAATTGTTGTTGTCAGGGCTCCAGATAAGGAATTAGTAATTGAGTTTTGTCACTCCATCATTTCTGAAGCAATTGGGTATTTCAAAATTTTAATTGGGTAAAATAAAATCACACTACTGTTTACACATCAGCAGACCACAATTATTGAATAGTTTCCTTCTAAATGAAAACATATCTTGGCATTTCATTAGAATTGTCTCCTTGGAGACAATTCTAATGAAATACCGAGATGTGTTTTCATGGAAAAATAAGAAAATATATGCTATATTTGTGGTCTGTTTATTGTTTTCTGTTGCATGATAAAGGTACCACAAATTTTTCATTGCTTTTTGATACTCACTACTTCTGATTTCAATTGGGTATTTAAGCAAATACGCACCTTATCTGGAGCTCTGGTTGTTGTTGTTGTTGTATCCACGTGATCATGCACCTTGTGAAAGCACGTGCGATTGAATACGTTACTTACTTGCATTCATCTGTCCATCAGTGACACCCACAGTTAATGAAGCATCCGCCAGCAAACAGCCTTCTGATAGCAGCAACTTGTGCCCAGCGTGCAGCCGGTCAAAGGTGCCACCCAGTACAACATTATTGAACGTCTGTACAAGCTGGGTACCAGGGTTGTCAATGTCAGAATAGGACATTTCACCGAATTCCTTTTGACAGGTTGCAGGATGTTCATTTTTACTTGCTCCATCTGCAGGTATAAGGTGAATCACTGCATCAGGAGACAGCTTGAATTGTTTGCCAACAGTTTCAAGGAATGCCTTTTCAATTTGGGTAAATTCTGCGTCTGCTAATACAACATTACACGGGTGGGTAAGGTTGAATGGCTGGGGATTAAATGGTATGTCTGTACTTCCTATCTGCCCCAGTAATATTCGCACGTCAAGTGAACTGCATAACTTTGCACTTGAAGAATAAACGTCTTTCACAAGGTTTCGAACATCTGCAGTAAACGGAACCATAACAATTTCAAACCTTGAAATGTTTACAGGTTGGCTGACAATTTCTGGCTGAATGTGAATATACACGGTATTAGTAACCAGCCGTCCAACTTCAGCCAGATATCCTGGAATCCTGGCGCGTATCTGGTGCAATGGCTGCGTCAGTATCAGAAGTCCCGTCGTAAACATGGTAACGCTTCAGTAGCCAATCAAAAGCCGAGAAACTTATCTGCGGTGTGACAAATTTCTTTATTACTAACCAGAAATATATGTTGTTTCCACACATTAGAATCATCTCATCGAGACAGTTCCAATGAGTTGTAACATCATATACTTTGGTTGAAAAATAAGAATTGTAGATTCCTCAGCCGCCAGTGTTAACAGCATACTCATCAACCATACCAGTAGCCGATTTCACCAACATTGCAAAGTATACTTTTCTAGCAAAGTATACTTTGAGGGAGAAATTTTAAATTTTAGGATAAATTTATTATACTGAATTTATTACATTATCACAGCCATTTTGGCTGTGATAATGTAATAAATTCAGTATAATAATTCTACATACTTTTAATCATCAAATATATGCAGTCATTAGTTCTATATGAAAAAATGCATTTCGGGAAAAATAAATGATTACTCCCTCAAAATATACTTTGCTAGAAAAGCATACTTTGCAATGTTGGTGAAATAGGCTACTGGTTACATGTACGCAACTTATGTAGTCAACTGAAAATCACAAAATAAACACCATAATAACCCTAAATATACAGACTCAATTTATTCTAGGACAAAGCTCCAGATAAGCTGCGTATTTGCTTAAATACCCAATTAAAATTTAAAAAACAACAACAATTGAAATCAGAAGTAGCGAGTATCAAAAGGCAATAAATTTGTGGTACCTTTATCATGCTGCAGAAAACAATAAACAGACCACAAATATGGCATCCAACAAGACAAGTCTAATGAAACGCGAAGACATGTTTTCATTTTGAAGCAAACCATTCAATAATTGCTGTCTGTTGATGTGTAAACAGTAGTGTGATTTTATTTTACTGAATTAAATTTTTTAAATACCCAATTGATTCAGAAATGATGGAGTGACAATACTCAAATGCAAATTCCTTATCTGGAGCATATTAAGAAACACATTTATCAGGTAACCTGCCCTGTATTGAACGAATACGTACTGACTGATAACATATTGTTGTATCAGGCATTGACCTGATATCAACATTGAACATCCGGGTTACAACAAAGTGAAAACTGACGTTCCATTGGTCGGTTGACGTCACGTGACGTTACCAAATGACGTCAGTGTAAGTACGCAACTTAAACAAGTCCTCGTTCTGTCCATAGATAACGACGTCATCTGTGGTCATTTTCGAGCATAAAACGTTACCTGATAAATAGAATACCAGACTAGTGTATATTGATATCAAGTTTATCAGGCTCGGCTCGGAAACGGTAGGAATTCCTCGGCAAGCCTCGGAATTCCTACGCGTTTCCTAGCCTTGCCTGATAAACTTGATATCAAAAGACACTACATAGGTAGTCTCTATATGAATATCTAGTTTCCCACAACAAAGAGTGTTGTCCCCTTGGCTAGGGTTAGTATGGTTGTTTATCGCAATATAAATATATAGAGAATAGTAAGTTAGTGCCGTGAATGGGAAAAAATTATCCGGCAAGGCTCAAGAATTTCTTTATTTCTCATCAGAAGTATATGGTGTGACCACTCATTTGAACCGTCTCGCCGAGACGGTTCAAATAAGTGGTCACAACATATACTTTGGTTCAGAAATAAGGAAAATAGATAGAGAATAGTAGGTTAGTGCCGTGAATGGGAAAACATATCTGGCAAGGCTTAGGAAACGGGATGGGCGAGGCTCTGCCGAGCACATCCCGTTTCCGTGCCACGCCAGATATTTTTTCCATTCACGGCACTAACCTACTATTCTATTTATCCCGTCAACACCTACACATAGCTTTAAAATGCAAACTAGATGGCCGCGGCCTGCATGTCGCGCCTTGTGGCGAGGCATTGACACTAAAAAAAGAGATATAGTATAATGAAAAACTTTAACCAAAAAACTTAAGCAAAAACTTTAACCGGACAAACGTACGTATCTACGTACGCCAAAGTGCCGACCATATCGCGCTTTCCGCAAGCGGGCACGACAAAAAATGACCCCAGTCACCGCACATATTCATACGCAGTGATTAGGTCGTATTGACAGGATATCAAAAATGTTTCACGGCACCGTCATTCACAGCACATACGCACTGTGTTGACAGGATAAAGTTAGCCAAACAAAATAAAAACACAACATAAAGTGCACAAGTCCAATTGATATTGGCGCGGCGCTGTTGTCGGAGATTTTTCAGCCTTCCTGATGGACGTATATTTATCCTAACTATTTAAAATGCAGTAAAAATGGGTATGGGTGGAAGGGTTAAATCACTACAACATGACGATGCAATGTACTTGTATAAATATTATTTTTACATATGTTTTGCTGGGTATGTTACAGCTCTGTTCATGCGAATTAGACAGGGTTTATTTATTCACTTTGAATATTTTTAAATTTCCACATATTTTAAGTAATTCTAATGTTAAATATTAAATGCTATTTTGTTGTTAAAGATTTATTATTACTTCTAATTTTAAATATTAAATGCAAATTTGTTGTTAATGATTTATTATTATTACTATGGCATTTAATACAATTGCACTGGTTATAACAGAATGATTATAACCTCTCTCTCTCTCTCTCTCTCTCTCTCTCTCTCTCTCTTCAGCACCTAAACCTCTGTGTCTATGGTCCGAGATTAACTGGGCCGAAATAACTTTAGTCCGATACAAACGAAATAACTTTGTGGTCTGATACAAATTAAAATGACGCACTTCCGTTCGCGCGCGTCTAAACTACTGCTTCGCGTAGCAGATTTTGAATACGCACGTCCTTTCTGCGCCGACTTCCACAGAGTGAGCATCAAAAACTTGATATCCTTTTTGAAAAAATTGTTTTCAGACAATTTGTGTTAATTCAGGTAATTTATTGACAACATAATACATATATTGTAACTAGAAGATTAGAAATGTACAAATTTAGTTGATAATATTATTCATTTTATGTATTCGTGAATATTGAAATTTAGGGATAAAATATGACGAAATATGACAAAATTCATAATGGTTTTAATATTTCCATTCATTAACCTGTAATTCTAATGTAATGTGAACAAATTATTATATTTTTTTATATTGTGGTAATAAAATTTGTAATATTGTTGTGTTTACCATTTTACACGATAGATGTTAAATAGGTGCAAACTATGCAGTGTGGGTTGTTTAGTTATTTAGTATTCACTATACAGTGTGGGTTAGTTTAATTATTCAGTATTCAATATTGAGCTGACCCTTATGCTATTCATCTCCTACTTTTGACTGCTGATATAACCCTAGTACTATTCACCCCTAAGACCTAACCATACCTGTGTTACTAGAGACATTCCCTACAATTATAACATTTTTTGGACTAGATACCCTAACTTTGACTGCTGACCTAATCCTTAATTTTGAATGTTAATAATCCATAGCAGTTTTCATACTCTAAGGCTTATCCCTAATTTTAAATGATAACTAACCTGAGTGCTAGTCATCCTTATATGGTACTAGATACATCCCTAGGACTTTAAAAAACAATGTCACCACTTTGTGTATAATTGTGTGTTAACAGTGTAGATCCTGATGAGCCGGCTCCCTAAGTGCTATCTCAGCTGGATCTGCAGTGGTTTATCTTATTATTTTTTGATGCAGGAATCAGAAACACATTCCTCTTTTCTAAATTAATCGGGATATATATATAATTAATATGGTTGTAAAAAATAAAAAATTAAAAATTAAAAAATGTTTGTAAAAAAAATTTTAATTAAAATATTTTTTTAAAAAACTTTATTATTATCATTTTTTTATTATAACATCAGGGGTGGTGATATTGTAAACTTGCAATTTGAACCATTGTATGCATTGTTATATATTTGTTTTTAGCCATGTTATATTGTGTATACACGATAGATGCTTAATAGGTGCAAACTATGCAGTGTGGGTTGTTTATTTATTTAGTATTCACTATACAGTGTGGGTTAGTTTAATTATTTTTCAGTTTTCAATATTGAGCTAACCTTATGCTACTCATCTCCTACTTTTGACTGCTGACATAACCCTAGTACTACTCATCCCTCAGTCCTAACAATACCTGTATTACTAGACACATTCCCTACAATTATTACTATTACTTAACATTTTTGGACAATACACCCTAATTTTGACTGCTAACCGTACCCTAATGCTTTCAATCCCCTAAGGCATATCCTTATTTTTAAATATTGAACCTAACCCTACCTATATTACTAGACACATCTTAGGATTATTATTATTACTCACTTAAATTTTGACAAGATCCCCTGTTTTTTGAATGCAGACCTAACCCCAATGTTGATGTTAACCTAACCCTAGCACTTTTCATACTCTAAGGCTTATCCCTAATTTTGACTGCTAACTAACCCGAGTTAGCTGTCGTCCTCTTAGGATTATCCCTACCTTTGGTACTTGACACATCCTAGGATTATTATTATCATTACTAAACTACTTTGATAGAGATTCCTAATTTTGACTGCTAACCTAACCTTACCCTAACGCTTTCCATCCCTAAGGCTTATCCATATTTTTTAAATGTTAAACCTATCCCTACCTATATTACTAGACACTACCGATATTACTAGACACTACCTATATTACTAGACACTACCTATATTACTAGACACTACCTATATTACTAGACACACACTACCGATATTACTAGACACTACCTATATTACTAGACATTACCTATATTACTAGACACTACCATATATTACTATTATTGTTGTGTTTACCATTTTACACGATAGATGTTAAATAGGTGCAAACTATGCAGTGTGGGTTGTTTAGTTATTTAGTATTCACTATACAGTGTGGGTTAGTTTAATTATTCAGTATTCAATATTGAGCTGACCCTTATGCTATTCATCTCCTACTTTTGACTGCTGATATAACCCTAGTACTATTCACCCCTAAGACCTAACCATACCTGTGTTACTAGAGACATTCCCTACAATTATAACATTTTTTGGACTAGATACCCTAACTTTGACTGCTGACCTAACCTTAATTTTGAATGTTAATCTAACCATAGCAGTTTTCATACTCTAAGGCTTATCCCTAATTTTAAATGATAACTAACCTGAGTGCTAGTCATCCTTATATGGTACTAGATACATCCCTAGGACTTTAAAAACAATGTCACCACTTTGTGTATAATTGTGTTGTTTAACAGTGTAGATCCTGATGAGCCGGCTCCCTAAGTGCTATCTCAGCTGGATCTGCAGTGGTTTATCTTATTATTTTTTGATGCAGGAATCAGACAACACATTCCTCTTTTCTAAATTAATCGGGATATATTTTTTATAATAATTAATATGGTTGTAAAAATAAAAAATTAAAAAGTTTGTAAAAAAATTTAATTAAAATATTTTTTAAAAAAACTTTATTATTATCATTTTTTTATTATAACATCAGGGGTGGTGATATTGTAAACTTGCAATTTGAACCATTGTATGCATTGTTATATATGTTTTTAGCCATGTTATATTGTGTATACACGATAGATGCTTAATAGGTGCAAACTATGCAGTGTGGGTTGTTTATTTATTTAGTATTCACTATACAGTGTGGGTTAGTTTAATTATTCAGTTTTCAATATTGAGCTAACCTTATGCTACTCATCTCCTACTTTTGACTGCTGACATAACCCTAGTACTACTCATCCCTCAGTCCTAACAATACCTGTATTACTAGACACATTCCCTACAATTATTACTATTACTTAACATTTTTGGACAATACACCCTAATTTTGACTGCTAACCGTACCCTAATGCTTTCAATCCCCTAAGGCATATCCTTATTTTTAAATATTGAACCTAACCCTACCTATATTACTAGACACATCCTTAGGATTATTATTATTACTCAACAAATTTTGACAAGATCCCCTGTTTTTGAATGCAGACCTAACCCCAATGTTGAATGTTAACCTAACCCTAGCACTTTTCATACTCTAAGGCTTATCCCTAATTTTGACTGCTAACTAACCCGAGTTAGCTGTCGTCCTCTTAGGATTATCCCTACCTTTGGTACTTGACACATCCCTAGGATTATTATTATCATTACTAAACTACTTTGATAGAGATTCCCTAATTTTGACTGCTAACCTTACCCTAACGCTTTCCATCCCCTAAGGCTTATCCATATTTTTAAATGTTAAACCTATCCCTACCTATATTACTAGACACTACCGATATTACTAGACACTACCTATATTACTAGACACTACCTATATTACTAGACACTACCTATATTACTAGACACACACTACCGATATTACTAGACACTACCTATATTACTAGACATTACCTATATTACTAGACACTACCATATATTACTAGACACTACCTATATTACTAGACACTACCGATATTACTAGACACTACCTATATTACTAGACACTACCGATATTACTAGACACTACCTATATTACTAGACACTACCTATATTACTAGACCCTATATTACTAGACATAACCTATATTACTAGACACTACCTATATTACTAGGACACTACGATATTACTAGACACTACCTATATTACTAGACACTACCTATATTACTAGACACTACCATATTACTAGACACTACCTATATTACTAGACATTACCTATATTACTAGACACATCCCTAGGATTATTATTATTACTCAGCAATTTTTGACTAGATCCCCTAATTTTGACTACTGACCTAACCCTAATTTTGAATGTTAACCTAACCCTAGCGGTTTTCATACTCTAAGGCTTATCCCTAATTTTAACTGATAACTAACCTGAGTGCTAGTCGTCTCTTATACGTATCACTACCTATGGTACTAGATACATCCCTAGGATTATATTACAAAACTATTTTGATGGAGATTCCCTAAATTTGACCGCTGACATAATCCTAATGCTTTTCATTTATCTTAACATTCAGAAACATAGTTTTGCACCTGTTTGGATTATTTACAATGTAATTGTATTATTTACAATGTAATCAGTTTTATTTTCTAACTTCTGGTGATTTTGTAACTGATTCAGTGTGATCATGGTACATTAAAAACTTTTCACTACACCTGCATACTAATGTTTAATATCTTCTTACGGTGGCGTGGAGGGTTCGTGCACGTATAAAACGTTTGAACACGCCATTTTTGTCTCCAAGGACAAAACCGTATACATACATGTATATGTTATTGTTCTCAACATAATATTACCATATATTGTGATATTGTACGATATTTCAAATTTGGATATGTTATGTGAGAAATGCTACTAATTTACATAGGAATTTCTGACCTTTACCATGAACACAGAAGCAACAGAAGTGAAGTTTATATTATTTTGACATTATATTATTGTAACATACAATATATTATAATCTATGATGTGAGTTAGTAACGTGTTTGTTCCAGCATTTAAAACCTATTTCAATCCTAACCACCTGATATACAGTATGCTAATTTACAATACTACTCACCGTAAATGTTGACAATACAACATGCAACTCCTGCTAACATTGTACATTTTCAAATACTAACTTTGATTGACCATCTTTAACCATTATTTATTTGTTCACATGGCATTGTACCACCGTATTTACTGTTATGCCACTTTTAAACATAATATAGTATCTAATTTTATCTATAATACACCCTATTATACATATTTGGAACAGTTGCGTTGCGGGTTCACTTTTGTGATGTTTTGTTTTGCAACTAGAAATGTAATTTCAATTATTGTGCTCATACCTCATGTGACAAATATGATATTGACAGCGAAGTAGTTTTGGTTTGTTTTGTGCATGTGTTGTGAGTGGTTGCTATGGGAACCTAATATAATTCATGCACAGAGCTTGGCAATTACACTGGCTGATAATACATATTTTTTATTTTATCATATAGCCATGCACCTTTGATTTGTTATTGAGTCACATTGCATATATGTAGACAGTTTTATGTTATAAATGAATTATAATATCAAATTTCCATAATAAAGTTGTCGGTATAATATTATTACACACCTATTTGTTGTGTTAAAACCCTTTCTATGCTCGTGTGGACAGACTGTATTTTGATAATAATATATTATGATTTCACTATTATTGGTAGACAAGGGAACAACTTTCCTGGGCTTGTCAATAGCAGATACACTCATTGACTTGCTTTGGGTAGCGCATAGGTACTATCGCCGTATACCGGCTTAAAGTTAATATATGATTGTGCCGGTGCTTGCTACGTGACACATGTCTGGCTGAAGTCCGAGATAATTAGTTAGCCAAACAAAATAAAAACACAACACAACAAAGAGTGTCCCCGTGGTTAGGGTTAGTATGGTTGTATGGTTTATCGCAATATAAATATATAGAGAATAGTAAGTTAGTGCCGTGAATGGGAAAACATATCTGGCAAGTCTTAGGAAACGGGATGGGCGAGGCTCTGCCGAGCACATCCCATTTCCGTGCCACGCCAGATATTTTTCCCATTCACGGCACTAACCTACTATTCTATTTATCCCGTCAACACCTACACATAGCTTTAAAATGCAAACTAGATGGCCGCGGCCTGCATGTCGCGCCTTGTGACGAGGCATTGACACTAAAAAAAGAGATATAGTATAATGAAAAACTTTAACCAAAAAACTTAACCAAAAACTTTAACCGGACAAACGTACGTACGTACGCCAAAGTGCCGACCATATCGCGCTTTCCGCAAGCGGGCATGACAAAAAATTACCCCAGTCACCACACATATTCATACGCAGTGATTAGGTCGTATTGACAGGATATAAAAAATGTTTCACGGCACCGTCATTCACAGCACATACGCACTGTGTTGACGGGATAAAATTGGATACACTTTGGAAATCCCTATCCAAATATAAATGGTGTCTGAATATTTACGGTTATTGCGATACAGTTGAGCCAGTAGTTAAATTACACCACATGTTTCTGTAGACAGAGCTTCAGATAAGGTGCGTATTGGCGTATTTTACGCACTTATTTTAGCAGAATACGCATTGATTATCAAAAGTGGGAGTACTAAATACTCACATAAGTGTGAAAATACGCATCAATTTTCAAATTGAGTTGTGAAAACACTGTAATTAAGTTGAAAATTTACTTAATTGAGCTGCAAAAAGTTTTTGCAGCTCAACTAAGTAAATTTTCAACTTTATTACAGTATAAATAAGTGAATAAGTAATAATACATTCAAATAAGTGAATGTTTAAATTTGTTTTATGTTTTTTTATCATTTGTTCCCTATTTAATAATGAAGCAAATCAATAATCCACTTGTGAAAATAAAATACGCATTTACTTTGAAATCAGGGGGTACAATACTCTTTAGACACAAAGCTTATCTGGAGCCCTGTAGAGAGTACCAGTAGTTTCTGCCACTCTTGTGGAGAAATAGCATCAGTGACATCAAAAATGAGCTCCAGATAAGTTTTGTATCTAAAGAGTATTATACCCCCAGATTTCAAATTAAATGTGTATTTTACTTTTACAAATGTATTATTGATTTTCATCCTTATTAAATATGGAACAAATGCTAAACAAATAAAACAAACATAAAAATTCACTTATGTGAGCTGCAAAAGTCAAACATGGTTTGAAAAAAAATTAGGTGGTGGGGGGGGGGGGGGGATTTCAGACTTGGTGGTGGGGGGGGGAAGTTGACTAGTTGAAAGTCCCACCGGGGGCCGGGGGGGGGGAAGGGGGGGGGGGGGGGGGAGTTCAGGCCGGCCCCAAAGTCCCCCCAGGGGGGGATTTCAGGCTAGCCCAAACTCCCCCCCTGGGGGACTTTGGACGGGGGGATTACTGACCATTACACCGGTATGTGAGCTGCAAAAGTCAAACATTGTTTGCTTTTTGAAGTTCAACTAAGTAAATTTTCAACTTTAATACTGTATTTTCACTACTCAATTTCAAAATCAATGCATATTTTGACATTGCTGTCAGTATCCTATTAATTTATTGCAAAAATCTCGAGACTTCTTGAAATCCCGATCTGGTTTGTTCAGTTTAGTCTTGAGAATTTGAGTGAAATCATGATACGAACTCGTGTCCGACCTAGCGTAGTCGGGTGACTTGTGTCAGGTTTTCAGGCTGGTACAGCTTCTGTGTGTAAAATGATGATTATGTGTCGGTTTTATTAGGTGCCGGTGAGCCTTAGGTCTGTGTAGGCACTAGGAATAATAGGATTTTATGAGAAATAGAAAATATATTACTTCTTGAAACTGTAGTTACAGCCTGTAACTCTGTGACCCTCCTGTACCGTACATACCAGGATTACAGTTCCTCCCATAGCATTGTCATGCAGAGCGGCTTTACTTAGTAATTATGACAGTTTTAAAATATCTTTCAATTGAAATCTGTGTTAGAATATCTATAAATATGTCTTGGAATTTCATTAGAATTGTGTCCTCCGGATTCAATTCTAATGAAATTCCAAGACATATTCATGATATTTACAAGGAGAAATAAAAGAAAATATGATGATTTTGTGTCCGCTATTTTTTTAATTATTTATAGCCCACACATTTCACAGCATGCAAAGAGTTAATATTAGGAAACTGATATAACACTACCGTAACACTTCTAAAGTAGTTTTTATCCTTACAAAATTGGATTTACATTTATTGAGCATATGCAGCCTAGGCTCAATAAATGTAAATCCAACGCAATTGGCGATAAAAATAAACAGTTGGCGATAAAAAATTACAATTTTCGAAAAAAAAAAAAAAAAAAAATTATATATCCAGGGATTAACATGATTAAAGTTTGTCTACTTAGAAACGAGGGCCCAACAAAAATATTTCATGTGAGTTTTGGCTGGTACTGATTGGATCTCTAGTAGATTCTAGCTAAAATTTACTTAGTAGGTCTTGTGCATTGGTAAATTTATGAAATATTTAATGTAATATGCTAGTTTCATAATACTGACATTTACTTCATATAACAAATATAGAAAAGTGCTCACAACTAACATTTGAAGTTCGAATCAGATCTGATTCGCTACTCTGCAGGGGAATGCTATGGGAGTAACTGTACGTATGTACGGTACTAGTTCTGTGTGACAAAATCTCAGCAACATTAACAGATTGCAAAAATAGATTTGCAGCCGTTCTATCACATAGAACTAGTACGGTACGGGAGGGTCACAGTGTTACAGGCTGCAACTATTGAAACTGGTGATGGTGAAATTTAGGCACATTTAGTTCAAAGCCTTGATTATAAATAAATTTACAAAGTAATGACAACATTTTAATTTCTTTTCTACATGTCTAAAAAGTATAATACACTATCCTATCAACATGTCGATCATGGCCCGATGGCCTGTGCAATAAACAGTATGTATAATTCTATATAGTGTAAATCGACAGACCTTCACCGAATAAACTTAAAATATGTCCACACCCATAATTAATTTATACAGTTTGCAAGGCGTTTTTATTTAAAAGCAACCCCAGAAATATTGAATAACCGACTACTGGTACCAACCGAGTATAGACCATCCTTAAGTTCAGACTTGTGTAACCAGTAACTTTATGACTATATAATTAATTTCAGAATGATTTTATGTAATAATTATATACTACATGGTGTGGGTAACTGATATAAAGTAAATTAGACAGCTGTCACTTGCCTGATTAACAACACTTATACTTTCTCCAAGACTTGGCAAAGCAAATGGCGATGAACTGCCCACTGAAACAAGGGGAATAACCGGGGATAACTACCATGGCCGCTGCTGTGCAGGCGAATACGGCCCCAGTCCCAAACGGCCCGAGTACAAATCGGTCACATAATCGTAAAATTAGTAGAAAAAACAACAACAAAAAAACACACACACACACACGCACGCACGCACGCACGCAACTATCATTGTACTATACTGAGAAAAATAAAAGAAACTATACTGCCGTTAATTGGCTACACCGTTTGTTCTATTACATGTATACACTTGATATATGGGTCGGATTGCATGTTTAGAGGGCAGCTACCTGGCTAGTCTCCGATATTTGCTCACGGGACAAGGTGTTTCGGTTGACTGGGTAAAAACAGGTTTTCAGCGATTTGCACGTGCTCGTGACAGGTACAGTTCTGCATACCAGTTGGCTTTTGAGACGGTACCTGAACAGACAGAGCATTCAGAAAAAAAGTTATAAAACACATTAGTTTTCATTTAGAAAACACTGCCGCGTTTATCTGAAGCCCAGCGAAATCAGGCCATAGTGATGTTGCGCGCTGGCACTACTCCCGTTGCCGTCAGTCGCTTATTATTTGGTTGCACCCGGGCAACCACTTTTGCCTTGATCCGACGTATGAAGCAGACAGGGGACGTGATTTAAGTTGCAGTCGTGTTTCCCTGGGCTATTCGATCTACTGTGTGTACATTGTATATACTCACTACTTCTAATATTCTAATTAAACGGTTATAAACCATAACTCGTCATGTTAAGTAAAGAAAACGAAAACATTTTAAACGGAAACTTAAATGCGGTTGTGAACATTTCATTATCAGTCGGCTTATTAGCAGCCTCCACAATGAAATACATTGCTGGGGTATAAAATCGTCTAACTTTAGAACATGAGGCACGTTTGTTATGTCTCTGAATTAGAAGGGAAACACACACAAGCAAATATTACTATCTTTCTAGGAATGTGAATACATAAAATAGCCCGACGAGTCAATGATAAATATAATGTATCTACAACCACATTAAAAGTGCAAGCACGCCAACGCAAACAGTCTCCAACAAGCTTGGATTTGTATATATTCACTGTATCATTCTGAGTGGGGTGACCACGTAATGCAGGTTATATGCATTTCCTAAACAATGCCATCTACCGCGTTGAAATTCTTATATATGAAACAGTCAGGTTATGGTTATGGACAAAATAGACGGTATACCAATCCTGGTACAGCTTAGCAACACGGAGTAAATTCTCAAAACAACGGCATTGATTTGTTATTATTATGACAGAGATACATAAAATGTAGGTGACAACAAAGGTATTTCTACGCCAAACATAATTTTATAATATTTGCATGGTGCACATGCTGGAGATCTTTTTGGCCGAAACATTGGGATGGTGGTGTTCAGATGTTAATGACCGTCCAAAAGTGAAAGTAGACGGTACCGCCATATATATAGGGAATCTTCACATACACATCAAGCCGCATGACCCCGTGTTTGCTATATACCATACTGGCACCTTTATGTGAATGTAAGGCTATGGGAGATGTATTAGCTGATCATTTCATATACCTACGTCGTAATATAGTGTTTATATTGATGTTCATTTCATTCATAATTATCATTACCGTAGTTTACCTCTGATTGTAAATACGTTTCCATATTGAAAACACACCACGGACATGAATGTAGTCGAGTGCTCATTAGGCTAAAATCAAGCGAAACCTCTCAAGCTCATACGCAATGGGGACCTCGTACGGTGTCCTTGTAATGGAAGTATGTGTAGATAACAATGAAATAGTGTTGATGCGCACACTGATCTTACGCTGTGTTGGTCGCCCAATAAAAAATAATATTTTATGTAAGAAGTAGTAACACAAATTAAAAACAAAATATGTTTGGAAGGATTGGAACTCATCCGTGTAGGGACGAATGATGATCACATGTAGGCAATACCTGCACGGACCCATTGCACCACGGTGTCGAATAAACTATCACCTAGGTAAAAATTGTTAACGGGAACGAATTGATACTTCGTGGGAACGAATTGTTAATTCGTCGGAACGAATTGTTAAATTGAGGGAACGAATTGTTATTTCGTTGGAACGAATTAATAAAACAAAGAATTCTACGTCTCCTGCGGGGCTCCGTAGTATTAGACCAGCCATTGGAACGAAATAACTAGAGACTACCTATGCTAGTTTCTTTTTATATCAAGTCAATCAGGCAAGGCTAGGAAACGCGTAGGAATTCCTACCGTTTCCGAGCCGAACCTGATAAACTTGATATCAAAATACACTAGCCTGGTATTCTATTTATCAGGTAACGTTTTATGTCGAACGCACTAATTACATATTTTAAAGAAATACATATTTTAGCATCACGACAGTGTACCAATAGAGGATCTTTTGCAGTTATGGTTTATGGACTACACTACCATTGTTTTTACTTCATAATGTATCAAATTTACATGACACGATATTGGTGCGACAAAATCGTACATATTGTCATTATTTGTGAGGATTGTCGCACCAGTAATATTTATTGGTGCGATAATGTCGCACCAGTCGCACAAAGGTTTACGCCCGTGGTTGTAATATAAGTACATGCAATAGTTATAGTTCACATATTGAATTTTTAATAAATTTATTTATTAACTAACTTATTTTTAGCAATCGCATGCTCATGTTACGTTTGAACGGAGCGCCGCCCTGATTACAAATCTACATCAGTTTTGGTTTTTAGCTCGCCTGCACGAAGTGTAGAAGAGCTTATGGCATACCCCCGGTGTCGTTGGCGTCGGCGTCGGCGTCGTCGGCGTCGGCGTCGGCGTCGGCGTCGGTGTCGTCCACAAACTTAACGTTGGGGTAAATGTCTCATAACTTCTGTTTCCTTTCATGGAACACCTTGTTATTTCATACATGCATTCCTCAGATGACCCTCTATCGTACTATAGCAAATCCATGACCCACCTCCCACCCCTTTCCCCAAGGTCAATGTCACAAACTGAGCACATTCATAAACTTAACGTTGGGGTAAATGTCTTATATAACATCTGTTTTCTTTCATGGAACGCCTTGATATTTAATACATGCATTCATCTGATGATACTCTATTATGCTATAGAAAATCCATGACCCACCCCTTACCCCAAGGTCAAGGTCACAAACTTAGTACATTCATAAACTTAACGTTGAGGTAAATGTCTTATAACATCTGTTTCCTTTCTTGAAACACCTTGATATTTCATACATGCATTAATTTGATGATAGCCTATCGTGCTATCTCAAATCCATGACCCACCGCCCACCCCTTACCCCAAGGTCAAGGTCACAAACTTAGCACATTCATAAACTTAACGTTGAGGTAAATGTCTTATAACATCTGTTTCCTTTCTTGAAACATCTTGATATTTCATTACATGCATTAATTTGATGTACCCTATCGTGCTATCTCAAATCCATGACCCACCGCCCACCCCTTACCCCAAGGTCAAGGTCACAAACTTAGCACATTCATAAACTTAACTTTGGGGTAAATGTCGTATAACATCTGTTTCCTTTCATGGAACGCCTTGATATTTCATACATGCATTCCTCAGATGACCCTCTATCATGCTGTAGCAAATCCACAACCCACCACACAACCCTTACCCCAAGGTCAAGGTCACAAACTTTGCATGTTCATAAACTTAACGTTGGGGTAAATGTTGTGTAACTTCTGTTTCTTTACAGGGAACGCTTTGATATTTCACACATGTATTATGTGATGATCCTCTATTGTGCTACAGCAAATCCATGACCCACACCCCACCTCTTTCCCCAAGGTGAAGGACAGAAACTTAGCACATTCATACATGCATTCCTCATGTGAATAGCTATCATGCTGTAGAAAATCACCAAATTAGTGCGTTCATAAACTTAAAGTTGGGTTACATTTTGTTTTACTTTTGTTTTCAGGGAGCGCATTGATATTTCATACATGCATTCATCTTAATATGCTATATTATGCTATAGCAAACCCACGACCCACCTTGCACCACCTTGCCAGTTTCTACTATCTTACTTTTTTCTTATGTCAATCAGTCTCATTTAATTTCGTGGCTGCCATCTTGAAAGTGTATGAGGCAATGTATTTTGTTCAGTTGTCTTCCAACTGGCTAGTTTTATTTACCACTGTCGTATTGTTTTGTATTTTAGTATTTACAGTGCCACACACGGAGTACTATGTGCTACAAATCATTCATTGAGCATTGTAGACAAGATATACTAAGCCTTTCGATATCCAATGTGCAAATTAATACATGTACCTACGTCATATACTATTGACAGTCATACTTATATTGATTTATTTATTTTACTGAATTGTACGTAACGACCTAAGATCTAGCTAAGATCTAGAGTAATACTTATATGTATCAGAGAAGTTCATATTAGGATACACACAATGGTAATCATGGTAATTGTCTTGGTTTCATACATATGAAATGGACCTATAGAGAGACGAACACATAACTAATATGGTTAACTAATATACCGGTTTTCGTAGCTACACATTTATATGGACTTTATATAAGTAGTTGGCAGCGTAGAAAGTAAGACAAGTTATCAGGTAACATGCCCTGTATTGACCGAATACGTACTGACTGATAACATATTGTTGTATCAGGCGTTGACCTGATATAAACATCCGGGTTACAACGAAGTGAAAACTGACGTTCCATTGGTCGGATAACGTCACGTGACGTAAATAGAATACCAGACTAGTGTATTTTGACATCAAGTTTATCAGGCTCGGCTCGGAAACGGTAGGAATTCCTCGGCAAGCCTCGGAATTCCTACGCGTTTCCTAGCCTTGCCTGATAAAATTGATATCAAAATACACTAGCCTGGTATTCTCTATATATGGACCTTATATAAATAGCTGGCAGCGTAGAACGTAAGACAATTTATTACATGTAATACAGTCATTGTAACCTTAATGGGTGGGGAATGGTTAAACCACTGTGTTTTACCATTATGTCATCTGCTGTAGACATTATGTAATCAGAATAAGGGCATTGTATACCATGCAAACACTACTGCAAGGTGTATGATCACGTGGTTACAACAACAACAACAATGGCTGAAAGTCTTGAAAGCGCGACCACTCCAAAGTAAGTATTATTTGATATTTTCCTTACTATGCAACGGATTTTGATGAAATATGGCGCAACAAACGCATCTGCATGAGCTGCATGTGGTGGTTCGGCACATACTTCGCAAAAACGACAGAAGTCTGGGCCAAAGTACCCAGACCATCAAAATGCAGCTTAACAAGACGCGTTTGATGCGCCATATTTCATCAATATCCGTTACATAATAAGGACAAAATAAAATAATACGTACTTTGAATCGTTGGGCTTCTGAAAGTTTCAGTACTTTTTGTTGTTTTTGTTGTAACCACGTGATCAGACACCTTATATTGGCTAACATTACCATGATGAATTTAGTCGTGCCTAAGTAGTTATATATATATATATGGGCCGCGTTCTGTGAAAACCAGCATTAATGACAAGATTTTCGATTTGCACTTTTTTACATTTTGTGATGCGGACACCTTTCAAAAACAATATTCTGAAAAGAAAATGCAAATATGTTTCATAGTTTTTGTGCTATCTCACTTTTTGTAGCACCATGTGAATCACGCAAGAAAAGAAAATTAACGTCATGAAGAAAATGACGTTATTGAAACACCGACGTTGTACAATGCAATACAACAGCCTACAGTAGAAATGCTTGTCCATAGACTCATTGACTGTGCTTGCTGTATACTGTATTTGCTGATAAGTTACACTAAATGTATTTACAAGTGTTAGTATATTTTCAAACATTGAACATAATAAAACTATGACATGTACATGTAGTGAACAAACCAAACGCACCACTATCGATTTTAAATATATAATTAGCCGACCTGTGACTTCTTAATTTGCTACCATCGCCAACTATCATAGAGTATGCATATACAGGTACCGTCAGAAAGATACATTGTCATTATTTGAGAATTTAGTTCAGAATCTAATTGACGTCATTTAACAGTTAATTGTGACGTCATTTATTGATGTATACATTACGTCACTCACCAAAGACCAAACAACCAAACGACATTCCTGGTATTTGACATTAAACATTATATGCACATCGTATCGGTGATTGAAACAAATGCATTTTTTCTGTAAAAATGAATGACCTGAATTTGGTTATAATTTGGATAGGCCTACGCCTGCACATATCAATGACTTCAGTGCCCGATGTTGTCTAGAGGGTAATCGGACACTCCCGGGGAGTTTTAAATAAATTACAAATCGACTGTCCATTCCCGACTCTCGGAATTCAATTTACATCTCAGAAAGCGGGATGAAGTTATGTACATGCACCCCGAACTAGCAGGAAGCAGGTACAGTAGAACCTCCCCGAACGGCCACCTCTCTACAACAACACCCTCTCTATAACAGCCACTGTTTTATATCCCAAATGGATGATTTACTCTGTATCTAACCATTAGACTGCTGAGCACGAAACTTGTCGTCTGTTGTTACTTTTGCCTTATTCTCAATAAAAACATGTTTGGAAAGCATTTTAGAATAATTTCCATTGGAAATGATTCTAAAATGTTGTCAAAGCATGTTATTAATGAGAATTATTGAGAATAAAATAAACAGAGGACGACAACATTTTGTTCAGCATTGACCTCCCTACAACAGCGACCTCTCTACAACAGCCAGTTTTACGTCTTCACATGGGTGGCTGTTGTAGAGAGGTTGCACTGTATATGGGCAAATGCTGCGATGACCCCCCCACTCCCTAGGCTGCCCATCGCCGCCATTGCCACCACCCCCCCCCCCCGCCACACCACAGACACCCGAGGGCAGATATTGTTAGGTGTGTCCGCTTAAAGTAAGTTGTACGGGCTACCCGTCTCGATCATGTCTATGAATGTACTGCCGGTAATGATTTTTTTAATATTCTTTCTTCAAATTGTATAAATGTTAGCATTTATCAACCGTACTATGTAAATTCCTTCATATGTTTGCTACAGAACATTCAGAGCAAAATTATCCATTACTGTGTATTTTTAAATTTGTGTGGGTTTGAATTGATAATGGGTTTATCATTTGAAAAATAAATATATACATAAACCTGTCAATGTCGGGAAAATGCGGCGAAGGGACATACATGATTGTATAATTGTTACAACATGTCGCGATAAAAATACCGGCAATAAACATAATAGTACTGGGGGCCGTTTCACTAAACTTCCTACGACTAAAATGTTCGTAAGTGTAAATTTAGGATCGTCTGGAAATTTCAATTGATGGATTTACATTTATTGAGCATAGGCTGCATAATGCAGCCTATGCTCCAATAATTGTTTACAAGAAAACATTGTTAATGTGAAATCTACAGACAATCATAATTTTGCACTCACGAACATATTAGTCGTAAGAAGTTTAGTGAAACATTTTAGCCCCAGGTGCGTGTATATGTATATTCTCTCGTCGGGAATAATAATTGAAAACGAAATTTACTATTTAATTTTGTTGTATTACACCGTTTTGTAAACAAAGAAATGAGTGGCCAACCAAGCCATGCTAAAAAGCACCGTGGCGTACGTACATGTATTTTGAATTCATGTCTGCGCACTATAATCCAGTCACACACCACACAATTGATTTCGTTGTCATGACGCCGTACGAACTTGAGCCTGCGACATGTGTTTGAAGCGGTTCGTTTTAATTTAGACACGTTGAATCTGCAAATCTGGAATTTGTGTATTTGCTTTATAAATATTATTTACACGCCACCGACTAGAACGGTCCTTTGATCATGTTGATTAAAACAATAAAGCACACAGACGTTCAGTGTTTAGTAGTAAATAAATTAACAACGATCTAAAGTCGGAATTCTTAAATTTGTAAATGTTGGACACCTGTGCATCTGCGCAACCTGATCAGGGTCCGCAATGATTGCAAATATACTTGTAAAAATATATACTATACATTCATATAACGATATTTACTACAAGTGGTCATTTTAAAGAATATTTAACAGTTATCAAACGGCAACCGTACGGCTGATGCAATCATGTGATAGTTATGAAAAGTCGCTACAAATACGTGAAAAGGTACATGTAATTGGTAGCAGATACATATACAAATCAGTCGGTTAGCACGTCTCTGTGGCCCGTTTCACTAAACACAAGTGCGAAATTATGATAGTCTGTAAATTTCACATTAACAATGTTTTCTTGTAAACAATTATTGGATTTACATTTATTGAGCATAGGCTGCATATGCAGCCTATGCTCAATACATGTAAATCCATAAATTGATATTTCCAGACGATCCTAAATTTGCACTTACGAACATTTTAGTCGTAAGAAGTTTAGTGAAACGGCCCCCTGGTGGACGCAGTAAATATTCATGTGACACAATACCAACACACTAAATACTAAATAATAAAACATGTTTGGCCCAGTGTCAACATGATGCGATATGCCAGCAGCCGCGTAATTAGCACTACCATATTTTTTTAACTGTGATACGATTATTTTTCTGACAATTTCCAAATTGTATTTTATGTTGATTTTCGAAATATTCAACAGGTGAACCAGACAATAAACTAATTAAGGCCTACTGTCTGTTCCACGTTTTTCTGCCGACGAACTTTTGGCTATTAAACACATGAAATCTAAAAATTATTTAAAAGTAAGTACTTTTCTATCAATAACAAAAAAGTCACTCTCACAACAAAAATTATTTGATGAAATTCCGTCAAATATTGATTTTATTGTGAAAAAACGATTTTGCTATGGGAATTTAAAATGGGAGCTAAAAATAGATTTTTTTTTAAATATTTTTTTTTATTTGTGGACCGATTTTCAAAATCTAACTTGTTTTCTTAGTTACATCATTTTCAAGCTATCTCGCCAGGCTTCGGAGTCAATTTCCAATTTTTTTGTTTTTTTGATCCTTCAGAATAAAAAACGAAAAATTTTGGAAATTGACTCCCCATGTTAAATTCCCATAGGAAAATCGTTTTTTCACAATAAAATCAATATTTTATCAATATCATCAAATAAAATTTTCTGGGGAGGGTGACTTTTTTGTTATTGATAAAAAAGTACTTACTTTTAAATATTTTTAAATGTTCGTCGGCAGCAAAACGTGGAACAGACAGTAGGCCCAGTTATCTGTGGCCAATTTTATCCAGAATACGTGTCCCAGTTAATGAACAAATATTTTCTTTAATAAAAGTAACGTTTGCGGGAATCGCAGTCCAATATCCGCACGTCCACGTAATCTGAACTGGACCGTTTAGTACAATTATTAAAGAGCGCCGCATGCGCCCCGGGTTCGATCCTCAATTTGTAAGTTCATGTATATCTGATGTTGGTTTTTAGAAAAGAAAATTATTCGTATCTCTGTATGCAAAACTAGATAACTAGATATGGGCCGCGCCATACGAAAACCGGGCTTAATGACAACGTCATGAAAAGCGGTAAACGACGTCCGAAAAACGACGATTCAAATTGTCTAACGTCGCCGTAAAATTTCACATTTTGCCCTCCCATTTACGTTTACTGGTGTCAGTTAACATTAAGTGTGAACAGAAAACGGAAAATTATAACTTATTGAAACTTTCACTAATACGAGTACACATATTATGACGTCATGATGTGACATCACTGAACGTGAATCCTTGTTTGACGTTATGGCCATGGTGTCGTGACAAAATATTATAGCAAGGATACTTGCACGAGTTCCTCGCAGCATCAATGACTTAGAAGTTATTTATATGATCTAAATACATGTAAGTGTATAATTGTGTCACTATTCCACCCGCTATACAGATATAATCATTTAGTAATACATGTATTTATTTTACTGATAGTGACGCGTGGTGGTACCAGACTATTTTCATATGCAAATGAGGCATGACATATTTTAATTATTATACTAATGAAATGCGTCATCTGAAAAACTAATATTTACGACAGACTATAAGGTATGATCATTGCACATCGAAAATTAAATACAGAGAATAAATAGTAATGTCCGTTAACATTTTAAGGACACACGGTTATCGACCCTGATATCAGTGTGGAAATTTGCTTCCGATATAAAATGTATAATAGTGACAATCCATAGGTGGGGTAATGGTGAATGAATGTTTATTTGCCAGAAAATGTATCAGCTGATGTCTCTGATATAAAGAACATGTTGTGCCTACTGCGTGGGTATGCATCTTTAATGCCACTCATTTTATCATAAACGGAGGTAAACACGCAGCTATATAATAACATATATATCCGGGGTTTGTATTGAACTTGGAAAAATAAATGCATCAACATCTCTCTAATAGATTTAGAATCAGTGATTTCAATGCAGCTTCTTGATTTGTTGTGTATATGCAATACATAATGCACAAAACACACAGTGAGGTCGGTGGAATTTTCGAAAATTCTTGCAATTAATTGGAAATTTGATGGACATAAACTTGCTTTTCGCACGATTTGTAGTATCAAATTATCAGATTATCACATGACTGCATAATAATGTATGTCTGAATCAGGCGATGGTAATCCGATCCTCAAGAAAGACACACGGCGACAATTATAAGGTATCACGCTACAAAATCTGCCCGACGTCGTGTTTTGTCACAAAGTTAATGTCTTAAGCGGCCTACTGATTATATATCAAAGTACTGAACGTACTGGAATATGTTATCTCCACAAAAACTGATCGGTTTGTGGGGTAAGTTAACTTTGTAAATCACACTGGTGTAACTTGCTGGGTCAGTACAGAAATAAATATAGAAAATCGTTCACCCCCCCCCCACCCCAATAACGTATTAATAAAGAACATACACATGCATACATTGGTTATTTTACCGTCTCAAGGTGTTTATCTGACATTTACATATTTTATATATCTTGTAAATTTGAAAGCTTCATTTCGTTATGTTGAATGTTGAACACCAATTAGAGAAAAGATGGATTCCATGTTCTATTATTTTTGGCAATTTACTAGTTCTACATCAAATATTATTTGTTTAAAGGTATAAAATATACAGTTAACTAAATTTTGACATTTTTGAATGGGTCAAATTGTAGCCGTAGATAACATATCGGAGGCGAATAATTGTAGCAAGCTCCGTATGTACTGTCCCGTGAGACTTAAAGATAATAGCTGCTGTATTCATACGCACGAAATGTCTTGATTCGTATTTTCCAAAATTTAACTAATAAACTGAGCCTAAAACTGTGAAACCATAAAGAATATTATATGTAGAGTTTTAGATACAATGCAAGACGGACCAAAACGCCATATGAAAAGTTGGCACAGGGCACTATTTTCTTGGTCGTACTCGCCGTTTATGCGCAGCACGACAATGGCTGACCCCATATAAATATGCGTGACATAATATGCTATCTCCAAGGACTTTACTACAGGTGGAAGACTGGGACCTAGGACCAAATAAATGGCTCATTTGTTAACCGTTATCCCACCAAACAATTTCCGTACAATAGACACCGGAAACGGGTGGGTGGAGTAACGTTTTTCAAATGAGCCATTTATTGGGTCCTAGGTCCGAGTCTTCCACCTGTGGACTTTACATGACGTCAGAAATATCATTTACCGGCGACGTGTGCCGTTGTAGCGAATTGTCATTGTTTCTTATACAATGTACTATTTATAAATTAAATATAAATGTTTTGAAATATCGCTAAGTATATATTAATAATAATATACATGTAGTGGATACATATGTGCATTGTGGTGAAACGAAGAGAAGTTTCTGTGTGAGTACAATTGAAGCACGAAAACGTCACGACTCGTGCGGTCCGCTGTCCGCAAATCATAACGACGACGTAACGTACGTATTGTCAAAACAACGTCAATGCGACAAAGTGACTTCAGATGTGTATCTTTGTTGGTCTAGAAAGATGGTTTATCAGTTGAATACAACATTGGTTTATATCATATTGTTCGAGAGATATCAAATTTTCTAAGCCTGTTGAAAACTAAATTTTTCGCATTCTTGACCCATAAAGGAGGTTTTCGCTTGGCGCGTCACATATTATGTTCACAGTTTTGATGAGTCACGGTGGTTATCACATTATAATTCCAGCACAAAAATATTTACACAATTCCCTAACATTTGATTGGCCCGTAGCAAGTGTCTGTCCAAAATGTATATCCCAGTAAACTCCCACGCCAAACTACTTTCCGTAACCGTGAGGCGCAGTTAAAATAATTCTTAAGAAAACGGAAAATGAACACATTTTCTTTATGAATTTATTTCAAATGCTGGAATTATAAGGAATTAATTCATTCATTCCTATAGTGTGTAATACAATTCCTTCGTTACTGATACATGCAAGAGTTTACCAAATACGAAATTGTATTCACTAAATGCAATCTAATACACATAAATGAAATTAAATCAGAAACAGATACGCGTATAAAGCAAGGGAGACGCTATGTAACGTGTACTGTAACGTCTACGACTACATGTACGTTTAGCATTAAATAACATTTTATCCATATAATATCTCGGTAAACGATATACTAACTCAAAAAGAAAAACATTTATCGGGTCCATACGCGAACTGGGCTGCCGACACCACCAGCTCACATGCTACTCCACATTACTCGTTTCCGATCATTTATTTTCATAAAAACCCTGAGAACGTACATTTATATTTTGGCATAAAATGGTAATTAAAATAGTCAAAGGTCTATATACAATTGGTTTGTTTCGCTAATGGTACACCGACTAGCATACGATAATACACTTTTCTAATGCACTCTATAAATATCACGCAATCTGATTGGCTGATGGTCATACATTGCAGGTATATCATTGTTGATGAACGGTCGCAAATTATTTCAATATGTATTCCTACACCAATACTAAGTTTGAGGTCGGTCAATTTACTCTGCCACATAATGACGACCAAAACATGGGATAACTCACATAAAATGTCCCAAGTGGTATTCTGGTATTTATGTAAAAGACACAGATGGCTTACATATGAAACGTCCTGGTCCGAAACGTCCTGGTGACCTGGTCGGAAAGTTGCATGGTCCGAAGTGTACGGCGAAACACAATACAAATATCCGTTGATCACGTTTCATATGTTTTGCAGTAATAAATAGATCGTTCACACAAAGAGAAAGTATTATCATGTGCACTCTTGCATTTCAAATGGTAGTATATCACGACTGATTAGACGAGTTATCACAATAAGTATCAACATAAGGGAAGTTTGACAGGTGGCCGCCATTGAAATATTGTTGCTAAGAGATCGCACTGGAGTGACATTAAATGCGCAAAGTAGTAAATAAGGCAATTATAATTCTAACGACGAATTTATTGCTTTTATTATTGAAAAATAATGAAATCAGCAACATAAACGTATATACATTCATGCAAAAAAGCTAATATGTTGTAATTGTGTTGGAACTATTTTCTTCGTAGAAAATATTGTTTGTGTGATCCGTCCGGTTTGACCTGCTCAACTAGCTTGCAATCCGGTACGATTTTCCAACGAGACTCACTAAAGTTTGCAAAACAGTAAAGGAGTGCATTAGAAGTAGGTTAACCGCATTGTAATTTTGAAATTTGCGGCGTATATCAGAAAATGATAGGTCGGAAAACATGTTTAATGGCTCCGCTAGCCCGTCGCCATTAAACAGATTTTCCGACCTATCATTTTCTGATATACGCCGCAAATTTCAAAATTACAATACAGTTAACCCTATAATATCGTCTGTCATTACCAGCTGTCAACAAAGACGTCAGCTATGTCAAAAGCGTAAATGAACTGATGTTTCCGACCTCATTTACTCGATAACGTCATTTTCGCCATAATGTACACATTCGCATGACGCGGCTCATTTAATGTTTGATGAGGTAAGCCCATATGCACACTGGTAGTCTACGTTGAGGGTGTATTTGTGACATATTTGTGGGCATTTTAATAAAATATACACGTATCCCAAAAAGGGCGGACAATAATAAAGATCAGGGTCTACACCATGTACACTGATACATACAATAGGTTATACACATTCTGATAACGTAAGGAGAGCATACACTGATATAATATGTTTGAGGGTGTATTTGCATGTATTTCCCATATGATTTGTGATTCAATGTGCAAATCGAACATATGGCCAATTTAACATATTTATTTGACTATATATGTCATAATTATGATATGTTTTGTGTCAATATATGCTTTACACTACTATTTGACACTATCTAGGGTGTATTTGTGGTATATTTATATATATTTAGACTATATTTTGGTGTATGTGAGTGTATTTGAGTGTTTCGTGTGTAACCGTTCCCCGGACCCCCCTAGTATTATCACGAACTTTGCTCGTTCGATGGTATGGCCGCACCACTTTTCAATACCCTCCTACTATAAGCCGCTGAAATGTTATTTCACGAGTCGTATTATTATATTATACAATTTATTTGCAATGGGCCTATACCCATTTGTATAAAAAATAATCGATAAAATCGCTACGTGTTTCCTTGAAGGAAACCGAAAAAATAGATATCTATATGAACGACTATGAAAACAACTGTACAATTCTGCCACGCGTATCCAACATTACAATATGTTATCAATTTGGTGGATGAGGAAATAAAACATGCAAACTTCTTCATTCGAATTACTTACATTTATTGCTGCTTTTATGTATTTGTAGACCTTGGTCCGTTACTTCAACCTGCGGCAACATCTTGTACACACTGTAAGCCGGCCACTGATCAAATCGAGATAAATAGGGCGTATAATTAAAGGTGGATACAAACATTTGAAATGATTCTTAAATGCTGTCAAAGCATGATTTTGATGATAACAATAAATCATAAACAGCAGACGACGAAATTTAATTCGGCATTGTAAGGGTTAAAGGTACATACCCACTCAGTAGGCACAAACTATTCTTTATATCAGAGACATATCTCAGACATTTATTGGCAAAATGGACATTCATTCACCATTACCCCACGTATTGATTGACATTATTATACAACATTTATATCAGACGTAAATTTCCACACTGATATCAGGGGCGATAACCGTGTTTCCTGAAAATGTTAACGGACATTACTATTTATTATCTGTATTTATTTTTTAATGTGCAGTGATCATACTTTATAATTGGTTCCGAAACTATTTTATTTTTTTAGGTGACGCATTTAATTAGTATAAATAATTAAAAAATAGCATGCCTCCTTTGCATATGAAAATAGCCTGATACGACCGCGCGTCTCTATCAGTAAAATACATATTACTAAATGATTATATCTGTATAGCGGGCACTCGTAATTTTAGAACTGGTGGAATAGGGACATAATTATACACTTATTCAGCGCTCCAGATAAGCTGTGTATTTGCTTAAATACCAAATTAAAATTTCCAAAAACCCAATTGAAATCAGAAGTAGCAAGTATCAAAAAGCATTAAGAATTTTGTGGTACCTTTATCATGCTGCAGAAAAACAATAAACAGACCACAAATATAGCATATGATTTCTTATTTTCCATGAAAATACATCTTAGTATTTCATTAGAATTGTCTCCAAGGAGACAATTCTAATGAAATGTCAAGACATGTTTTCATTTCGAAGCAAACTATTTCAATAATTGCTGTCTGTTGATGTAAACAGTACCCAATTAAAATTTTGAAATACACAATTGCTTCAGAAATGATTGAGTGAAAATACTCAATTACTAATTCCTTATCTGGAGCCCTGTTTATTTAATTCCTATACACATGATAAATAAGAGTTTGTGCTTACTGAGTGGGCATGTACCTTTATCAAGGTGCATGATCACGTAGTTACAACAACAACAACGTCGCCCACTCCAAAGTAAGTATTATTTGATATTTTCCTTAATATGCAACGGATTTTGATGAAATATGGCGCAGCCAACGCGTCTTCATGAGCTGCATTTGGTGGTCTAGTGAGTTTGGCACAGACTTATGTCGTTTTTGCGGAAATCGATTTCCGTGTCGGAAATAAAGAGACCACCAAATACAGCTTAACAAGACGCGTTTGATGCGCCATATTACATCAAAATGCGTTACGTAATAAGGACACTATAAAATAACTACGTACTTGAATTGGTACTTGTTGTTGTTGTTAGTACCACGTGATCATACACCTTGGTTATGATCATATTCTAAAAAGGTGTTCTATTTGTTGTAACCGGCGACGTCATTTGCGGATGTTGAAAATACAATTAGAGGATATTATGTATGGTATGCAATGGATGAATAATCTCGCGACGGCGATATCACGTAGACATAATGATCATACGATAGCACGATGTCGAATCTACGAGTGTACGATTCTATGGTTGAGATGCCATAAGTATGATGATAGTACCACAATAGCACTATTATATCAATTGTATCACCATCATAATATCGTACTATCGTCATCGACATTGTACTATCGCACTATTGTAATCGTGATATCGTAGTATCGCCATCGCAATATCGTCATTGAGATGTCGTAGTATCGTGATCATATTATCGTACTATCGTCATCGTGCTATAGTCATCATACTATTGAACTATCGTCATTGTGATATATTATTATTATCATCGCAGTATACTATCGTATTATTGTAATCCTTCTATCGCACTATCGTCATCGGGATATCGTCATCATACTATTGCACTATCGTCATTGTGATATTAGTATTTTGCCATCGCAGTATACTATCGTATTGTCGTAATCCTTCTATCGCACTATCGTCATTTTGATATCGTAATATCGCCAGCATAGTATCATACTATCGGCATCGTGTTGTTGCACTATTATCATCGGGATATCGTAGTATCGTCATCGCAGTACCGTACTATCGTCATCGTATTATCGTACTATCGTCATTGTGATATCGTACTATTCTCACCGTACTATTTTCACCGTACTATTCTCACTTTCGCACTATCGTCATTTTGATATCGTAGTATCGTCATCGTAGGATCGTACTAGCTATATCGCACTATCGTCATATCGTATTGTCCTGGTTAAATGATCGTACCGTCTTCATTGTGTTATCGTAGTATCGTCATTGCAGTATCGCACTATCGCGTCGTCAGAGTATCGACATGATGGCGATATTACGATGACCATAACGGGTCACCGTAAACTAGTCCATATTATAAGTTTTTGTGATTCTACACAGGCTATATGGTGTATATTGCCCGTTTGGAGGTATGTTCACCCGAGGCGATAGCCGAGGGTGAACATACCTTCAGACGGGCAATATTACACCATATAGCCTGTGTAGAATCATAATAACGTATTTGTCATACCGCAGATCCTGTATTTGGCCGTATAAACATATCTCTTCTTTTGATCTTTGCATTTTTTCAGGAAAAAAAAAATCCGAGATTCGATTTTCTACCGTAATTCTTAATATAAAGGCGTAAATGAACATTTTGTTTTTTTATTAAACGAAAACAAACTAAATATGGAGTAAGAAATCCATCGAAAACGACTTTATGACAGTGTTTTTATATCGTGTAATTTAATTTATATTCCACTGCTCTATCGATCTGCTCTCCCTTTGGCGCCTCTAGAATAATGCGACTGGTTCCCAAACATTCGCTGTCATTGCTACGCCGCGGTTTCGTACATGGAACCCATAGTTTGTGACCTAAATATAGCCGTGTCACGAAGGCAAGCGCTTTGAGATTTGAAAAGCAATTTTCGTTATTTTGGCTAATTTTTCGCTCATATTTTGATGAGCGAAGAATATTTATGGAAAAATAAACAATATAGACTGGTTTTGAGTGTACAATTTGTTACTTGTATTGATAAATTCGGGGTTTTATTGTGTTTAGTGAGGAATACAATTCGCAATCGGTAGACGCTTGCAAAATGTTCTTCATTGGACGCGAGGCGCCGGAGGGGAATCGCAATTCCTGTATGTCCGACGGCCTTGGCAGGTCATATAATATATATGACCAGGCAAGCTAGCCAATCAAAAGCCGAGAAACTTATCTGCGGTATGATAAATTCATTTGTTGTTTATGTGGAAGCCGACTTACAATTGGGCTACATTTCCCATTGTTTAAAATGTAGGATGGAATATCATCTATATGTTATGGAGCCCCGCATGGGATATAGCATTCTTTTTGTTATTAATTCGTTCCCACGAAATAACAATTCGTTCCCTCAATTTAACAATTCGTTCCCGCAAATTAACAATTCGTTCCCTCAAGTTAACAATTCGTTCCCACGAAATAACAATTCGTTCCAACGGGAACGAATTGTTAATTCGTGGGAACGAATTGTTAATTCGAGGGAACAAATTGTTAATTCGAGGGAACGAATTGTTTAATTGATGGAAAAAATTGTCATTTCGTGGGAAGGAATTGTTAATTCGAGGGAACGAATTATTATATCGTGGGAAACGAATTGTTAATTCGAAGGAGCGAATTGTTATATCGTGGGAACGAATTGTTAATTCGAGGGATAGGAATGAATTGTTAAATTGAGGGAACGAATTGTTATATCGTGGGAACGAATTGTTAATTCGAGGGATAGGAATGAATTGTTAAATTGAGGGAACGAATTGTTATTTCGTGGGAACGAATTAATAATAGAAAACGAATTCTACGTCCCCTGTAGGGCTCCGTACAGTCGGGCTTAGTTTCCCATTGTTCAAAATGTAGGATGGAACATCATCTATATGTCATGCACATGAATTTTTGTATAATTATCTCTTTTTTCATCTCTCGTGTAATTTAAAAATATCTGTGCACGTTTATGGAATGGCTAAATGTCACTAATGATATTTGAAACCATTAAAGGTGCATGCTCACTCAGTAGCACAAAATGTTCTTTATAGGAATTAAATAAGTGTATAATTGTGTCACTATTCCACCAGTTCTAAAAATTACGAGTGCCTGCTATACATATAATCAGTTAGTGATATTTATTTTACTGATAGTGACTCGCGGTAGTATCAGGCTAGTATTTTCATATGCAAATGAGCATGCTATTTTTTAATTATTCAATGTATTATGCGTCATCTGAAAAATAATATTTTTCGACAGATTATAAAGTATGATCATTGGCTTTAGTGACGTCTCGGCCCTAAGAAGACAAGTCGCCCTACGACACCTCGGCCCTAAGACACGTCCGCCAGACACTTCGGCCCCTGACACTTCGGCCCCAATATTTTTTTACAAAAATACATTCTTAATCGCCAATTAACTAATGAGCAACTTCGATTACTGCAATTACTGGTAACAACGGTGTAAGGACTTTACCAAAATTGATAAACTGCTAATTATATGTAAGTGATTATACTTTAATACACTTCAATGGGATTATGATCACAATTGGACGAACTTTGTATGGTTGGAGTTTCTAATGTAAATGGTCATGGTGCACGACTTTAGTTTGAGCTGGCGATCAGCTATCGGCCAAATATGACTGATAAATCCACGCCGGACGGCCTCCGATTCTGTGTGAGATTCTTTCGTACACGCAAATTTCGCTTTGGATGGGGTATACAAAATGCGAATAACTGAATAAATGCTGGAAACAGCGATTTCAAGTGAGTATATTCACACACCTAATACCTTTATCGATTGCCAGCGACAGAAGTCATACATTTAATCGATGTTTATTGTGTTTGTGCGAGCCGGAAAAGAGAGGGCTCTTTCTATAATAGCCGTATTGATACTCATCTTTATAAATAGAATATGGTACTGTACGAGACCAAGTGTGTGGGGTAATGGGATTGTTTTTAATAGGCATTTATTTGGTGTCATTGGTCCGAGTCTTCCACCTGTGACCAAATGCAGCTCATTAAGACGCGTTTGCTGTGCCATATTTCATCAAAATCCGATGCCTATTAAAGGAAAATATCAAATAATACTTACTTTGGAGTGGGCGCGCTTTCAACACTTCAGGCATTGTTGTTGTTGTTGTAACCACGTGATCATGCACCTTGAAGTTACGGATGCTTAAGTACTGCCTGATATATGAAACACGCCATGCGAGTTTGTACCTAAAAACATGTTCGTTATCTTATGAAAAACATGTACTGCATTTGCGATATTTTCCGTAAAGGACGTCGAAAGATGACACAATTTTCATGGCAACTCCGGCATTTGCTATGAAAATTTCGTGATATTTCGACATCATCTCAATTATGATTTCATACCTGTGCGATTTTGTATGACACTATGTCCAAGATTTACTATGATGTTCATAAATAACCTCGAAAGTTATAGAGAATAGTAGGTTAGTGCCGTGAATGGGAAAACTATCTGGCAAGGCTTAGGAAACGGGATGGGCGAGGCTCTGCCGAGCCGCGCCATATATTTTTCTCATTCACGGCACTAACCTACTATTTTATTTATCCCGTCAACACCTACAAATGACTGTAAAATGCAAAAATATAACCCCAGCCACCGCACATATTCATACGCAGTGATTAGGTCGTATTGACAGGATATCAAAAATGTTTCACGGCACTGTGTTTCACGGCACATATGCACTGTGTTGACTGGATACAATAAAATATTCACAGCCGATGCGGTATAGAATTGCGAAACTTTCGACGTCATTTACAGAAAACGGTGGCATAACCAGGCACTTGTGAAAGGGGGTGCGACCACAGGTGGAAGACTCGGACCTGTGACACAAACAAAATGCCCATTAAAAAGTTCCATCGTACAAGTACTGTGTTCTATTTTATATAACATAGTACATGCTACCGTACGATACCAAGTGGGTGGGGTAATTGACTTTTTTAATGGGCATTTTTGTGTGTGTCACAGGTCCGAGTTTTCCACCTGTGGGTGCGAATGGTATATCGAGTGGAAAGTCTACACTGGTCGCAAATGCCATAATCCAAGCTTTACTTAAGGAATAAAAGCCGTGGGCTGTTTTACTATGTATTATGAACAACAATTGATCTGAACGAATTGTTAAATGAGTGAACGAATTGTTAGTTAGTGGGAACGAATTGTTAATTCGTGGAAACGAATTGTTAAATTGAGAGAACGAATTGTTATTTCGTGGGAACGAATTAATAAAAAAAAGAATTCTACTTCCCCTGCGGGGCTCCGTACCATCCATTATACAGTAGCGCTTTTCTGCAGGTCAGCTATACGTACTATACCAATAGTATACGCATACGATACCAATACGATATGTTTTCTATACGATATACATATAGTATAAACGTACGGTATGTTCGCACCGTACATACCAACCAATATCGTATAGATTTACCATTCATTTATACGAAGTTTATACATGTGTATAATTCTGGTACGTTTCGGGTACGTACAAACACATCATATTCAGCCCCGTACGCAGGAATTATTTTAGGGGGTGCGTTATCGACGGCGCGAAGGGCTAAACATTGTTTTTGCACATCCACGGACAGACCTCGGTAGATTAACCCTTTCACCCCTAAGTAACTGGAATGGATTTTGATTTGTTAATTTTGCAACCAATCTAAATCATCACAAAATGATTTTCAGACCAGTCCATTTATGAACATGGAGTGTTTTTGTTCTCAAAATTATGAAAATTAATTACAAAAAGTGCAGATCCTGATGAGACGGCTCGTTACGAGCCGGCTCATCTGGATCTACACTGTTTGCCAATACCACTATACATGCCTGCGGGTTAAGAGTGAAAGGGTTAAGTGGGGTGCGTACGCACCCGTCGCACCCCCAAAACTCGCGTACGGGCCTGATAATTCTGGTACGTTTCTATCGTACAAACACACCATATTTGTGTACGGTATAAATGTACTATAATAATAGGACAGACATTTACCGTAAATGTATACACTTTTAACGGTGTTGTTGTATACTATTTGCCCCCCTAATAGTTGGCTTACAGTCAGTACGACCCCTGTTCGAAATCGCACAAGGTTTCTGTAATTTGATGAAAACGGCATATTCTCAAATTAAATTCATCATAAAGCCAAACTATAAACTTTTATTATATACCTACCCATAAATACATAGTTATACGATGTAAATAAAAGTCATAATGTTTCTCATCGATGAAATAAACAACTCCAGTGAAAATACGACTACTTCCGCTATCTATATTCATAAAATCTATGTTCGGGAAAACAGCGCAAATAGGCTGCGAATACACATTCATTACCGTATACAATCTGAAGAAAACTGCTAATTTCTATGGAGCGGTATATAATAAATAGAATATTCATATTTTTGTAACGAATATGAACATATATGTTCATCTCGTGGTGTGAAATGTCCATATGTCACTCGTGCCTAACGGTACTCATGAACTATGGACATTTCACACCACTCGATGAACATATATGTCATATTCGTTGCAAAAATATGAATATCCTCTATGTATTTTGTGCCAAACAATGTTAGTGTTGTTTCCCTGACTGCGAATGCGCAGGCTGGTCTAACTCTACGTTAGTGACATTGCACACCAGCGCCACACAGGCACAAACACAGGCACACACCTGTCCAGAAAACTGACATAGTGCACTGTTTGGTGTAATATAATTGCTAGGAGTCCGTTGTCCTGACTTTTCTACATGCGATTAACTACATTATATCAATATTTTCTACTACACCATTTTGCGTTTTTGTGTCAAACGCCAGAACAGGTGAAAGTGACTGATGGCTTGAACACACACATATCGCGGCCGAGTTCGCCTGTCCATGTGCCGGATTGGATGTAGTGACGATGCAGTGTTCACATATATGTTATACATATATTCCATCACATTTACGAAGCAATTATCTTTGAATCAAACGATGATCAGTAGCCGATTTCATCAACATTGCAAAGTATACTTTTCTAGCAAAGTATACTTTGAGGGACAAATTTTCAATTTTAGGATAAATTTATTAATTTTTATTATACTGAATTTATTACATTATTACAGCCATTTTGGCTGTGATAATGTAATAAATTCAGTATAATAATTCTGCATACTTTTAATCATATATATATGCAGTAGTTAGTTCTATATGAAATAATGCATTTCAGGAAAAATAAATGATTGCTCCATCAAAGTATACTTTGCTAGAAAAGTATACTTTGCAATGTTGATGAAATAGGCTAAATGTATAGAACGGGTCCTTAATCATGCCCTGGCCATCATTGTGTCTGAACATGTATTGGCAATACAGTCGAATTTAATTTTATGAAATGTTTCATTGCAATTTACCTCTATTGATAATGCCTGTTCATGATCGCAAAGCATCCACGCGTTTCTTGAAATAGTCATCTGTCTGTTTGACAGTGGAACCTCCCAGGGTGTCCGGTTTAGAGAGGTTCCACTGTACATGTACCAACTCGCAATCGAGTAATTTGATTGTCTGAACATGAGCTTAGCCAATCAAGCCGTTTGATTTCAAGCGCAATATTCAAGTATTTTGAAATAAGAAATTGACAAATATCAGTCGAGAGTGTAATAAACACATAGGCATTTTTTTTTTTAAAATGTACGCTTGTAACATATCGGGTTAAAGGGCAGGTATATTTCTCACGTGTAAAGTGTCAAGTTAATTGTTGTAGCGTCATTCTTACGTGTCGAAAGTACAGTGTGCATTTGTTACATAAATGTTTGCGTGGAAAGGAACGATGCAATCAGTAGGAATTTAATTTTGATATTTTTGTGGACATCGACCGGGACAGTTGTCGTGTCACAAGTAAACGGTAGTATGCCAATATACTGTGGGTAGAATGTGGGTAGCATGTTCATATGTGGCTGTGAGTGGATAAATGGGGCTTATGGGAGTTGTGACCAGTTGATCTCCTGATCAAATACCACACTCCTGTAGTGTGCTAACGATATATATATATATATACTACATCATGTAATATTAAATGATGATGAAGAAACATGTACAAACCTTTTGATGTAAAATAAATATATATATTGCTTGTTAGAAGCATAACGTGTGTTTCATTGATGGAATGGCGAGAAGTGAAGATCCAGTAGTAGTAAGGGAGTCAAAATGATATCATTTATAACCCCCTATAATACCCCCACCACCCCCGAAAATCAAACAATTGGTTAACGAGGAAAATTGGGTCTCCCGACAGCAAATTTATGAATTTTTGGAGAAAATAATTTTGAAAAGAGGGAGTCCCAATTATATTGGTTATAAGAGTATAAAAATCGCTCCGACAACAACGGTTTTCGACAACCACAATCCATAGAAAACCACAGCAAGCGTTTCTGCAACCAAATTCTAGCTATTTGTAGTACTTTTTTTCTCGCATGGGAGGGTTTGGAAGATTCTATCGAAACAACTTCCCACCAACATCGAAATATTCTAGAACAACCAATTGAACATATGTTGTTGTATATGTATTCGACAACACATTTTGAAAACTGGCATATATGTATACGACAACTTTCCAAGAGATGGGTATCCGAGCAGCGAAAAGTGTTTCCAAGCATTTGCTCTTGGAGAACGCATTCGAAAACAATCTGGTGTCCGACATTCGAGGGGTAGACTACCTCGAAAGCCACGAGGGACAAACAAATTTGCAACCTCTAGAAGGTTTGCCAGCATTTGTAGACGATTTGTACGTGTTTGGCTATCTAGATAGAGAAGAATGTGTAGTAGTAGGAAACAAAGCATCTTGCACAACAGGGGAAAAGGGGTCTGCGAAAAATTGCGTGGGTAGGATAGCAATTGCATCTAGAGAAACAATTGGAAGGGATAGCAAACCACTGCACACTACAATCTATTATACATTACATACATTATTATTATTTACGGCACAGTTACAAACACTGGGTTTGGGATATGCATAGACAGTGATGAAGTAGATTAGGAAATAAAGTTTAACTGTATATTAAATTGTGTATCCTATTCCTGAACCCATGTAGATGTGACATGAAACAAGGGGAGATAACTCACTGAAAGCCATAATGGTACTTTATCTCGCCCTGATAAGCATGTATATCGAATTTGGTTACGATAGGTCAAGTAGAACGCCAGTTATTCCGTGGACAAGGATATAGAGGGACAAACCGGACACACATGTTTAGAGAGGTTTCACAGTATATGTAACCTGAACCATTGTATAATAATAATAGACAAGAACAATAGAATACCAGAGTAGTGCATTTCTGGCGGAAAACATACAACTTTGTATACAGTGGTTTTCGAGTACGCTGCAAAAAAATGAGCCGTGGAGACAATCAATACATGGGCTCTTCCGGTTCAAAATGGCGGATAGGAAACTTGTTTTGCTCATTTATTAATATGTGTGACTCATTGATACTTATTATTGTACAAATTCAATACTAAGAACAATAGTAATACTACCTACTAATGTTATGATGAATAAACTGTTGAATTTTAAAATGGCCGCCGTTCAAGCATGTTTTGCTCATTCTTTTCACAAAAGGCACATACTTACACATGTTTACAGAGACAAGAAACACACTATTAATAACAAAATAATTACTATAATGCTTATTCAGTTTGCCAATGAATGCTATTTTCAATTGCAAAATGGCTGCCAAATAAACATGTGTGTTATATCTCTGCACAATAAATGTTTAAAATGTAGCAGATAATTATGTATATTAATATTACACTAAGTAGATGTTATTTATGTAATTATCATTGTACATTTGGCTATGCATTTGTATTGTGTGAATTGTAGCTCGAAGTATTGAAATTCAAGATGGCCGCCACAAATGAAAGTAAATGAGATTGTACAACTGTTACCCAAATTACATTTATTCCATAGAACATGGCGTACTATGCCATTTTCATGCAAATTTTCATTTTCATGTAAATATTTGAATGCAAATCAAAATTATATTTTGGCATTTTCACATTCAAAATGGTCGCCGGTTATTCAGAATAGCAAGAAAATGACAACGAATGTTGAACTGCTACAACATTCTATACTATGCCATTTCATGAAAACATGAACATAGAGGACACATTGTCACCATTTATGTAGTTTTACATAACATCATGTTTTTTTAAATACCCAATATGACCACCATTTACTAACACAGGCAAGTATAATTGGTTTACTGTAGGGGATAAGACAATATACTGGAGAATGATAATATAGTGAACATCTCAGAGAGTAAAGCAATGTAAGAATACCATGTTCGTACGTGTCCTTAAAACTGATCAAGCTTTAATAAAACATCAGTAGCACAAATTTACTAAACGTGTGAAATTGTATTCACGATAATAACATTTATTGCAACGTAAACAAGTCCGCGTTCTGTCCATAGAATACGACGTCATCTAATGTCATTTTCGAGCATAAAACGTTACCTGATAAATAGAATACCAGGCTAGTGTATTTTGGAATTCCTACGCGTTTCCTAGCCTTGCCTGATAAACTTGATATCAAAAGACACTAGCCTGGTATTCTCTATGTGCCCGATCTGGGTATGCATTTCTGTCGTTTGCATACCGCTAGCTAATGTTATTGACACCATTCTGTTTACATGTTTGAAACGTAATTAGGTTTAACTAATATTCATGTATACAAGCACCATACATAATACCCCCGTACCTCTACGTAAAAACTAATACTCATGTATACAAGCACCATACATAATACCCCGTACCACTACGTAAAAAGTAATATTCATGTATAAAAGCACCATACATAATACCACCGTACCACTACTTAAAAACTAATATTCATGTATACAAGCACCATACATAATACCCCCGTACCACTACGTAAAACTAATATTCATGTATACAAGCACCATACATAATACCCCCGTACCACTACGTAAAACTAATATTCATGTATACAAGCACCATACTAATACCCCACCCCCGTACCACTACGTAAAAAACTAATATTCATGTATACAAGCACCATACATAATACCCCCGTACCACTACGTAAAAACTAATATGCATGATACAAGCACCATACATAATACCCCCGTACCACTACAGTAAAAACTAATATTCATGTATACAAGCACCATACTAATACCCCCGTACCACTACGTAAAAACTAATATTCATGTATACAAGCACCATACATAATACCCCCGCACCACTACGTAAAAACTAATATTCATGTATACAAGCACCATACATAATACCCCCGTACCACTACGTAAAAACTAATATTCATGTATACAAGCACCATACATAATACCCCCGGACCACTACGTAATTATAAATAGGTCATCATCAAATACTCGTCATGTCCACATGAGACGAGGGATGGAATGATTGGGTTTTAATTCTTTTCCATGCGACTGGTCTGCAATAACACCAAAAATAAGCTATTACAGGCCCGTACGCAGGAATTATTTTAGGGGGGGTGCGTTATCGACGGCACGAAGGGCTAAACATTGTTTTTGCACATCCACGGACATACCTCGGTAGATTAACCCTTTCACCCCTAAGTAACTGGAATGGATTTTGATTTGTTAATTTTGCAACCAATCTAAATCATCACAAAATGATTTTCGGACCAGTCTATTTATGAACATGGAGTGTTCTTGTTCTCAAAATTATGAAAATTAATTCCAAAAAGTGCAGATCCTGATGAGACGGCTCGTTACGAGCCGGCTCATCAGGATCAGCACTGTTTGCCAATAACACTATACATGCCTGCGGGTTACGAGTGAAAGGGTTAAGGGGGGTGCGTACGCACCCGTCGCACCCCCTCTGCGTACGGGACTGTATTAGTAATAATATCCACACGGGTAGGTATATACATTTCTGAGCACATATGTATATGTGAATCCATGAATGGAAACATTTCTCTCAGTCGTTTAGTTTTATCAGTCCAAATATGTCTTTTCGGTGGGTTATTGGGTTCTCTTTTCTTCATACTGGTTATATTTGACGCTTATGAACGATATTGTGAGCCGGTTTGATCTATACTATCTGGTACTCTGGTATGTAGTGTGTTATTACGTTTGATAGTTTCTTAGCAATACCATTATAAATACGTTACTAGTAATCTCTGTTTCATAGGAAGAAATGTAAGTCAGATTGAACTAACCAACGTTCGGTGATTGTTACCACAACTGGAACAAAATGGCGGTGTAGGTGATTTACAACATTGCAAATTCATTCGCGGGCAGCTTCGGCGAGCTATGCAGTTTAATTCACAAGGTAGTCAAATAATTATGTAGTATATTGTAGAATATATCTTTGACAATGCCAATTCAATACTGTTAACGACAAAATAATGGCTCTAAATAAACACTACCTTGGGAAACATAGATAAAACGCAACGTATCCCTATTAATTTGTTGATCATAATACAGTATCAACAGTAAACACGAAGCTATCATATATGAATTCAAACTTCTGTGTATAAAATTTATATTATATGTCATGCTAATCCGGAGATTGGTATTCAGAAACATTATTTTGAAATAACCATCTCTATAGGCATCCATTGTATGTTAATAATTCAGCAAAGTGTAATCTAGCCTGGTTCATTGTCTCGCTTCTCGCATATCGAACCCTATGTCGAGTACATGCAGCAACAGTCATAGATTGTATTGCATTGGTACATGTCACTGACGGATCAATATCCACTGTACAAAGACAGTATGTAACGATGAAAACATCTTTAATTACTATAGCTGTCCTACAAGTTTTGAGAAAACGCGACCGCACAGACCTCCATTAAAGGCACACTTATATATAATGCATGCAGTTTGTAAATGGTGAATAGCGACAATATATTAACAACACATTCGTATCCGTGGACACAGTTCCAGTTCTCCATGAAAAGATTACTTGACATTTCATTAGAATTGTCTCGTGAGACAATTCTAATGAAATGCCTAGGTATGTTTTTATCGCGAAATGATCGAATATTCAGCAATGTCCATCCGCATGATTGTTGTCTGCAGCAGGATAAGGGTTAAAGTGAACTAAATCCCTGCTATATGATTCCATCGAGTAACGAATCGCACCATAAATGTATGGCAAAAATATATGTGAAAGTATAATAAAATACATTTTCCAGCCAAAATATGTGTTTATTACTGATCAGGTACCAAACCAGGATATTGATTAGTTGATCCAGAGTGAAACTGCAGATCAAGTAATCAATGCAAAATAAAGTTTTCTAGACGATAAAACCCGACATTGAATTGATGTCAGAACCAGACGTTGGATAAAGGTCGTTTTCTGACGTCGGATAGACGTTGGATTATATTTGAAAATGAAAGTGTTTTAGACGTCGGAATCCGACGTTGAAATGACGTCAGAATTAGACGTCTATACAACGTCGGATCCTGACGTCCGTCCGACGTCGGATCCCGACGTCCATTATCCCGACGTCCGTTCGACGTCGGATTCCGACATCCGTTCGACGTCGGATTCCGACGTCCGTTCGACGTCGGATTCTGACGTCTAAACAACTTTCATTTTCGAACATAATCCGACGTCTATCCGACGTCGGAAACCGACGTCAGTCCGACGTCTATCTGACGTCAGTGCCCACTGGGTCGGTGTGTCTGAAATGTATTTCATATTGAAATGAAAATAAAAAGAAAGTGAAAGTTATTACTTGATCTTTTTATCACTTCTTTCTGTAGTAATTAAAATAACACCACTTTGTCATGATATGAAAGTCATTCGTCACACATATCTAAAATGAGCTTCCAGCTGTGGCGGATTTATATGGGGGATGGGCATCCCATATGCATAACCTGCAACTGCAACATCCAATTATGTATTATAATTACGCGGTTTGGGTTATGGTCCCGCGGGATTTTCAAGCACAATATGTACATAAAGGTGTACGGTCACTCGTGTGGCTAATGTTGAAACTGCCAACACATCACATTATTACCAGCCACCGATCATCGCGGATATGTTGCTTGTAAGAGTTTTTCGATTTCCAGTGTTGTTGAATAACCAGTATTATTATGCTGCAACATCCAGATGCCCTGGGTTAACTCAAAATTCACATCCATGATGATTGATAAATGCTTCATCGATTTCATATGCACAACTCATCATTAATATATCATAGGAAATTGTATCGTTACCAACACAACGTCATCACGCGATATGGGGCCCGACGTCAAAATGACATTATGTTATTGTTATGCTCCATATTGTTCAATGGAAGAACATGTCCTTGCTTCCATTCGTGCTCGCACAATGGGTTATTATTTTTCAAAATAAACGGTACAACATCTTTTATTTTTTTTATACTACAAGCACTTCCGACAGCTAAGTCAGGCAATGCAATTCACCTTTGTTCAAACATACTACCTGAAATACCAGCAGTAACATTATTGACTGCTGATGTTGTCGAAGTAGATTCACTTTATGCGGCTGTTCGTGTACGGTATTAACAAATGAAATCACATGGGGCAACATTGGGCGAATATGGACGATTGAATAACGACTCAATCGACGATATTTGATATTAGATTCTTCCACTGTAACCACTCAATTGGAAAAATGTACAGATGTCATTTCAACTATCCTAAAACCTCAGATAAATTGGTAACTCGTCTGGCCTTCTGCTACATGTTCACCATCATCGGTATCCATCTAGCCATATGTCTCCTCATATTTAAATCTTTTTAATCACACAAGTCAAAGATGCGAAATTGAGTTTTCAGCATATTTAGAAAATATGATCCCTCTCGAACAATATGATATATAAACCAATGCTGTATTCAGCTGATAAACCATCTTTCTAGACCAACAAAGATACCCATCTGACGTCACTTTGTCGCAGCGACGTTGTTTTGACATGACGTACGTTACGTCGTCGTTATCAATATTTTCGGACGGCGGACCGCTCGAGTGTTGACGTTTTCGTGCTACAGTTGTTCTCACACAGAAAGTTCCATCACAATGCACATATATATCCATTACATGTATATTATTAATATATACTTATACTAGCGCTATTTCAAAACATTTATATTTAATATATAAATAGTTACAGGTGAAGGTCTCGATAGCTGTAGAGATCATAGCGGTTTATAAATAGACTGGCTTTAGCGTATTTAAGACTCGCCATTTCTGTTGATTTTAAAATAAAATAAAGAAACCATGCACTGTGGTTATCCGTG
>CM055275.1:3118878-3171498 GCA_029237695.1 Conchocele bisecta
AATACCCAATTGCAAATTCCTTATCTGGAGCCCTGTTAGGAAACACATTTATCAGGTAACCTGCCCTGTATTGACCGAATACGTACTGACTGATAACATATTGTTGTATCAGGCATTGACCTGATATCAACATCGGTTTTTTTTTTAACATCCGGGTTACAACAAAGTGAAAACTGACGTTCCATTGGTCGGTTGACGTCACGTGACGTTACCAAATGACGTCAGTATAAGTACGCAACTTAAACAAGTCCTCGTTATGTCCATAGATAACGACGTCATCTGTGGTCATTTTCGAGCATAAAACGTTACCTGATAAATAGAATACCAGACTAGTGTATTTTGATATCAAGTTTATCAGGCTCGGCTCGGAAACGGTAGGAATTCCTCGGCAAGCCTCGGAATTCCTACGCGTTTCCTAGCCTTGCCTGATAAACTTGATATCAAAAGACACTAGCCTGGTATTCTCTATATGAATATCTAGTTTCCCACAACAAAGAGTGTCCCCGTGGCTAGGGTTAGTATGGTTGTACTGGTTTATCGCAATATAAATATATAGAGAATAGTAAGTTAGTGCCGTGAATGGGAAAAAATTGTCCGGCAAGGCTCAAGAATTTCTTTATTTCTCATCAGAAGTATATGGTGTGACCACTCATTTGAACCGTCTCGCCGAGACGGTTCAAATGAGTGGTCACAACATATACTTTGGTTCAGAAATAAGGAAAATAGATAGAGAATAGTAGGTTAGTGCCTTGAATGGGAAAACATATCTGGCAAGTCTTAGGAAACGGGATGGGCGAGGCTCTGCCGAGCACATTCCGTTTCCGTGCCACGCCAGATATTTTTCCCATTCACGGCACTAACCTACTATTCTATTTATAGCTTTAAAATGCAAACTAGATTGACACTAAAAAAAGCGATATAGTATAATGAAAAACTTTAACCAAAAAACTTAACCAAAAACTTTAACCGGACAAAACGTACGTACCACAAAGTGCCGACTATATCGTGCTTTCCGCAAGCGGGCACGACAAAAAATTACCCCAGTCACCGCGCATATTCATACGCAGTGATTTGGTCGTATTGGCAGGATATCAAAAATGTTTCACGGCACCGTCATTCACAGCACATACGCACTGTGTTGACGGGATAAAATTGGATACACTTTGGAAACCCCTATCCAAAAATAAATGGTGTCCGAATATTTAGGGTTATTGCGATACAGTTCAGCCAGTAGTTAAATTACACCACATGTTTCTGTAGACAGAGCTTCAGATAAGGTGCGTATTTTATGCACTTATTTTAGCAGAATACGCATTGATTATCAAAAGTGGGAGTACTAAATACTCACAGAAATGTGAAAATACGCATCGATTTTCAAATTGAGTAGTGAAAATATTGTAATTAAGTTGAAAATTTACTTAGTTGAGCTGCAAAAGGTTTTTGCAGTTCAACTAAGTAAATTTTCAACTTTATTACAGTATAAATAAGTGAATAAGTAATAATACATTCAAATAAGTGAATGTTTAAATTTGTTTTATGTTTTTTTTTATCATTTGTTCCCTATTTAATAATGAAGCAAAACAATAATCCACTTGTGAAAATAAAATACCATTTACTTTGAAATCAGGGGGTACAATACTCTTTAGACACAAAGCTTATCTGGAGCCCTGTAGAGAGTACCAGTAGTTTCTGCCACTCTTGTGGAGAAATAGCTTCAGTGACGTCAAAAATGAGCTCCAGATAAGTTTTGTATGTCAAGAGTATTATACCCGCAGATTTCAAATTAAATGTGTATTTTACTTTTACAAATGTATTATTGATTTTCATCCTTATTATTAAAATATGGAACAAATGCTAAACAAATAAAACAAACATAAAAAATTCACTTATGTTAGCTGCAAAAGTCAAACTGGTGAAAAATGATATTAGGTGGGGGGGGGGATTTCAGACTGGTGGGGGGGGGAAGTTGACTAGTTGAAAGTCCCACCGGGGGGGGGGGGGGGAGGGTGGGGGGGGGGGGGAGTTCAGGCCGGCCCAAAGTCCCCCCCCCCCGGGGGGATTTCAGGCTAGCCCAAACTCCCCCCCCGGGGACTTTGGACGGGGGGATTACTGACCATTAACACCGGTATGTGAGCTGCAAAAGTCAAACACTGTTTGCTTTTTGAAGTTCAACTAAGTAAATTTTCAACTTTAATACTGTATTTTCACTACTCAATTTCATAATCAATGCATATTTTCACATTGCTGTCAGTATCCTATTACTTTATTGCAAAAATCTCGAGACTTCTTGAAATCCCGATCTGGTTTGTTCAGTTTAGTCTTGAGAATTTGAGTGAAATCATGATACGAACTCGTGTCCGACCTAGCGTAGTCGGGTGACTTGTGTCAGGTTTTCAGGCTGGTACAGCTTCTGTGTGTAAAATGATGATTATGTGTCGGTTTTATTAGGCCCCGGTGAGCCTTAGGTCTGTGTAGGCACTAGGAATAATAGGATTTTATGAGAAATAGAAAAAGATATTACTTCTTGAAACTGTAGTTACAGCCTGTAACTCTGTGACCCTCCTGTACCGTACGTACCAGGATTACAGTTTTCCTCCCATAGCATTCATTTCCCCTGCAGAGCGGCTTTACTTAGTAATTATGACAGTTTTAAAATATCTTTCAATTGAAATCTGTGTTAGAATATCTATAAATATGTCTTGGAATTTCATTAGAATTGTGTCCTCCGGACTCAATTCTAATGAAATTCCAAGACATATTCTTGATATTTACAAGGAGAAATAAAAGAAAATATGATGATTTTGTGTCCGCTATTTTTTAACTATTTATAGCCCACACATTTCCCAGCATGCAAAGAGTTAATATTAGGAAACTGATATAACACTACGGTAACACTTCTAAAGTAGTTTTTATCCTTTATCCTTGCAGAATTGGATTTACATTTATTGAGCATATGCAGCCTAGGCTCAATAAATGTAAATCCAACGCAATTGGCGATGAAAATAAACAGTTGGCGATAAAAAATTACAATTTTCGAAAAAAAAAAAAGAAAAAAAAAATATATATCTAGGGATTAAAGTTTGTCTACTTAGAAACGAGGGCCCAACACAAATATTTCATGTGAGTTTTGGCTGGTACTGATTGTGTCTCTAGTAGATTCTAGCTAAAATTTACTTAGTAGGTCTTGTGCAGTGGTAAATTTATGAAATAATTAATGTAATATGCTAGTTTCATAATACTGACATTTACTTCATATCAAAAATATACAAAATTGCTCACAACTAACATTTGAAGTTCGATCTGATTCGCTACTCTGCAGGGGAATGCTATGGGAGTAACTGTACGTGACTGGTATGTACGGTACGGGATGGTCACAGCGTTCCAGGCTGCATGCAACTATTGAAACTGGTGATGGTGAAATTTATGCACATTTAGTTCAAAGCCTTGATTATAAATAAATTGACAAAGCAATGACAACATTTTAATTTCTTTTCTACATGTCTAAAAAGTATAATACACTATCCTATCAACATGTCGATCATGGCCCGATGGCCTGTGGAATAAACAGTATGTATAATTCTATAGTGTATATCGACAGACCTTCACCGAATAAACTTAAAATATGTCCACACTCATAATTAATTTATACAGTTTGCAAGGCGTTTTTATTTAAAATCAGCCCCAGAAATATTGAATAACCGACTACTGGTACCAACCGATTATAGACCATCCTTTAAGTTCAGACTTGTGTAACCAGTAACTTTGTCTATATAATTAATTTCAGAATGATTTTACGTAATAATTATATACTACACGGTGTGGGTAACTGATATAAAGTAAATGAGACGGCTGTCACTTGCCTGATTAACAACAATTATACTTTCTCCAAGACTTGGTAAGAAAGATTGCAAAGCAAATGGCGATGAACTCAACTGCCCACTGAAACAAGGGGAATAACCAGGGATAACTGTGCAGGCGAATACGGCCCCAGTCCCAAACGACCCGAGTACAAATCGGTCACATAATCGTAAAATTAGAAAGCAACAAAGCACGCACGCAGGCACACAGGCACGCACGCAGGCACGCAGGCACGCAGGCACGCACGCACGCACGCACATCTGAAGCGCAGCGAAATCAGGATATTGTGATGTTGCGCGCTGGCACTACTCCAGTTGCCGTCAGTCGCTTATTTGGTTACACCCGGGCAACCACTTTTGCCTTGATCCGACGTATGCAGCAGACAGGGGATGTGATTGAAGTTGCAGTCGTGTTTCCCTGGACTATTCGATCTACTGTGTGTATATACTCACTACTTCTAATATTCTAATTGAACGGTTATAAACCATAACTCGTCATGTTAAGTAAAGAAAACAAAAACATTCTAAACGGAAACTTAAACGCGGTTTTGAACATTTCATTATCAGTCGGCTTATTAGCAGCCTCCACAATGTAATACATTGCTGGGGTATAAAATCGTCTAACTTTAGAACATGAGGCACGTTTGTTATGTCTCTGACTTAGAAGGGAAACACACACCAGTGGCGGATCCAGGATTTCATCAAAGGGGGGGGGGGGACACATGTAACTTGAACGAGGAGGTATATGCTCGTTCGTCGACTGAGCGGTGCGAGGGAGTTGGGTAGGGGGTCCGGGGCATGCTCCCCGGATGTTTTTTGAATTGGGGAAGCCATTTCCTGCATTCTACGCTCAATATTTCGTAAAAAAACAAAATAAAAAAATCGGGAAAAATCTTTGATTTCTGAGGGGGGGGGGGGGGGGGGGGGGGGGGGGGGGGGGGGGGGTGGGGGGGGGGGGGGGGGGGGGGCGGCCCCGGCGGCCCCGGCCGGCCATGAATCCGCCGCTACTGCACACAAGCAAATACTATCTTTCTAAGTCAATGCTAAATAGAATGTAACTACAACCACATTAAAAGTGCTAGCACGCCAACGCAAACAGTCTCCCAACAAGCTTGGATTGGTATATATTCACTATATCATTCTGAGTGGGGTGTCCACGTAATGCAGGTTCTATGCATTTCCTAAACAATGCGATCTACCGCGTTGACATTATTATATATGAAACAGTCAGGTTATGGTCATGTACAAAATAGACGGTATAAAGTCCTGGTACAGCTTAGCAACACGGAGTAAATTCTCAAAACAACGGCATTGATTTGTTATTATTATGACAGAGAGATACATAAAATGCAGGCGACAACAAAGGTATATCTATGCCAAACATAATTTTATAATATTTGTATGGTGCACATGCTGGAGATTTTTTTTTGCGGAAACATTGGGATAGTGGTGTTCAGATGTTACTGGCCGTCCAAAAGTGAAAGTAGACGGTGCCGCCATATATATGGGGAAATTGCACGTACAAATCCAGCCGCATGACCCCATGCTTGCTATATGCCATACTGACACATTTATGTGAATGTACGGCTATGGGAGATGTATTAGCTGATCATTTCCTATACCTACGTCGTAATATAGTGTTTATTGATGTTCATTTCATTCATAATTATCATTACCGTATTTTACCTCTCGGAGTGATTGTAAATAAGTTTACATATTGAAAACACACCATGGACATGAATGTAGTAGAGTGCTCATTATGCTAAAATCCAGCGAAACCTCTCAAACTCAGACGCAATGGGGACCTCGTACGGTGTCCTTCTAATGGAAGTTCCCTGCGTTTCCTAAATATCCAGGTTTCATGTGACTTTCGAGGTTGATTTTGTTTGTATGCATACGTCGTAATACAGAGTTTCGTAATGGCGAACAGTATATGTTGATACAAATCAAACAGTGTTGATGCGCACACTGATCTTACGCTATGTTGGTCGCCCAATAAAAATGAATATTTTATATAAGAAGTATATTAAAGGTCACATGACAAACTATCACTTATTTTCTTCAAAACGCGCTAAATACAACAACGGCGACCCTAATAACCGATTTCCGGTTCGTTTGTATTTTTCGTGATATTGAGATTTCTCATATCGCACCTTATCTGACACCTATATAGAGCCATGCAATGAATTGGTCATCGCTTATCTCTCCTGTTACTGCGACCTACTGGCGCGAGGTGGCGCAGTAAAAAAATAACCGCTATGGCGTAGCAGTAGAACGGCTTACCTGATTGATGGATGAAGATTTCTTAAATATAATATCATTTGTATTTACGGACATCATGTATTTGTTGTATAATTTCTTCGTTTTTGTCGTTTAATATATACGTTAATCGTTATTTTTTCCTCCGCCTAGTTATACTTGGAGTATTTATACGTTGGTTGCAATCATCGGCGACGACTATTTGTGCGGAAGTCGGTTGTAATTCACGGTCAAACAGACAGCAGAGCCAGAATCAGAACAAAAGTGAAATTAAATGTTATATTTCTATTTTCGTTTTAGAAAATGCTAATCTCCGACATTTCGTAAATTGATTCTGTAATGCTTTGCAGAATGTTACTTCAGCATACTTGTGCTTTGACACATTCGAGTTGAAATAATCAGTGAAACGCGTGTGTAGCTATGTTCAAACGGATGCCGCCGAAGGTCATTAATAGCAAACAACTTATCCGATGATTTGACCGCAGGCAAATAGGGAAGTCGATCTTGGGACAGGAGGTGTATTCTGAATTCAATAAAGCAATGCCTATTCTATGCTGATTGGTTAAATCCATTTTGTTTATCTGTGCTAGTCAGTAACATACGTGTGAAGCTACGCTCAAACGGGTGTCAACAATAATGCGGCAGGTGTATATTGAATCCGCGAGGCCACACCTATGCCAAGCTGATTGGTTGAGTCCAATTTGACAGACATGGTAGAATGATGTGTTTGTTTAAATCACCCGCTTATTAAATGTCCACTCGCTTATTTTTCCGTAAATACTGTTTTCGAATACAAAAATATAACTAAATCACATATTTTGTTCGTTGACAGATAACAATAATTAAAAGTATATATTCAATTTTCAAATGTACAGTAAATTCTTTACTATTTCTAATCTATTTTCCTACTGACTTGTTTCAAATAAATAGAAAATGTTTGGACTTGATGTTAAAAACTAAAGATGTTTTCCCGAAAAAAATCGTTGTTTTGTCAAATGGGGGTTACGTCGAAGCTTGGTCCTATATGTGGCTGTGACTGGAGAAATGGGGTTTGTGGTATTTGTGACTAGTGTTGGTCCTAATCAAATATAACACTCCTGTAGTCTAAATACGAGCTAGATTGCATGTTAGTGTGTTTTATTGAAGGAATGCCGAAAAGTGCAGATCCTGTTCAGACTGTGCGAATGTACAGGCTGAACTGGATCTATACTGGTCACAAACGCCCTATAAGCCCCGTGTTGTGTTTGGCTCATTTGTGTTGACACAATCATCAAACAACACCCCACCTCCCGTGGCAATTAGAGCGACTAATTTCCCCACTTCTGTCACCCCGGGCTTTCATTCATTTACCCCATGTACAGTATTGTTTCATTGTAAGTGGACAATGGCCTACAAGAATGACGTTATGACAGTTTGATCAGCATATCACCAGATCTATATATGCACCTGACAGCTCTGATAAGTGTCTACTCTGTCTGATTTAGCATTATATATACGTACTATCAGGGAAAACATAGATTGTAACCTGACGATGTAAATATAAATAAATGCATATACAGACTGGTATCCTACAGCTGTTGAAAATTGCACAGTAAGTCCATTTTGTCACCCACTGTCGCATTTCAGTATGTAGTTTGTAACTAGGTCATTCTAATATTTTTACAGTACAGTACAGTCCCATATATTTATATCAGCGGTCTAATAAACTGGAGTTCTAAGTAGTCTGTTGAACTATTACGTGTAATAATCGTATTATGCATACATTTCGGAAGTTCTACTGATACGTCATATACCCACGTGACCGCAAAGGGAAATAACTGTGGTAAACAAAATAAGGGGAAGTTAGTCATGCAGTGACGGCTGGAAAAACTGGTTGTCCGGAATATGAAATCCGTAAAAGAACGGCACATACTGGTCGGATTACTGTACAATTTGTTTTATTTGATATATAAATGATGAATACATAAGCCTATCACGAAAACATAAGCCTATCACGAAAACAGAAGCTTTAACACAAATTTAAAAAAAAGTATGTTGGGAGGGATTCGAACTCATCCATGTAGGGACGAATGATGATCACATGTAGGCAATACCTGCACGGACCATTGCACTACGGTGTCGAACGCACTATCACCTTGGTATTGGTCATTCACTACAAAAACGTTATGAAACATGTCAATGTTGGCTTGAAACCAGCACATGTGATCCAAACTGATTCGTAGCCGTATATATTCGCCACTTTACCGATTGTTCCCAGACTGTTGTTAACAATTTCAAGCTATAAAATGCCATTCACTTTTGACTGAAAACAACGCACTGGGTGACACAAAAGTTGGAAACACTTTCCTTTTGACACTTTGTGATATCCACGTGTATCATAGGCTTCATCTAACTACCGTTCTTGCCCACAGACACAATTAGGCTGTATGAATTCGGCAGCAGACGCATTTTAAAAATAGCCCGCTGTAAATCGTGATTCGTACGTTATGACTTAGACACGAATTGTTTTGGTACGTTCAAACATCGTACACGGCCTCCTGGGCAGGCATGTATTCTTTAGTTGAATATTCAGTAGTGTACGGCGTTGTGTCCCTCGTTAATTATGTGTGATGACATGTCGTCAGAGTTCGAAATAGAACGAGAGCGTATACTTTTTGTTTTATTTACCTTATTTTTATTTCATTTTACAGTTGCTTTTTGTTTGCTTGTTGCTATTTTTTGCTTGTTGTTGTTTTGTAGGACAACTGTTTATTTGATCTGATATTACGGAACACTTCAAATATTTTGACACCAGCTACCCATAAATTCCAATAATTATGTTTTGCAAAATATACGAGTATAATAAGGAAGATATTTGTTAATAAATATTTGTATCACATTATTTATTTTCATCTGTCAGCAATGTCGCTGCAACGGCATTGTACGTGTCATTTTCATCACTAGGGCAGCTGTAAACACGTTCGAGCAGTCTGACCAGGCATACACCTTGGTATATATTCAGTCAGACTGACGTTCGTTATGTCTCTGAATTAGAAGGGAAACACACACAAGCAAATATTATCTTTCTAGGAATGTGAATACATAAAATGGCCCGACGAGTCAATGCTAAATACTAAGTAGAATGTAGCTACAACCAGATAACACGTACAAGCACGCCAACGCAATCAGTCTCCAACAGGCTTGTATTGGTGTATATTCACTGTATCATTCTGAGTAGGGAGTCCACGTAATGCAGGTTCTATGCATTTCCTAAACATCCGAGTTTAATGCGATCTACCGCGTTGAAATTCGTATATATGAACCAGTCAGGTTATGGTTATGGACAAAATAGACAGTATACCAGTCCTGGTACAGCTTATATAATATATATATAGCAACACGCAGTAAATTCTCAAAACAACGGCATTGATGTGTTGTTTTTATTATTATGCCACAGAGATAAATAAATTGTAGGTGACAACAAAGGTATATCTACGCAAAACACAATTTTATAATATTTGCATGGTGCACATGCTGGAGATATTTTTGGCCGAAACATTGGGATGGTGGTGTTCAGATGTTAATGGCCGTCCAAAAGTGAAAGTAGACGGTGCCGCCATATATATGGGGAATTTTCACGTACACATCAAGCCGCATGACCCCGTGTTTGCTATATACCATACTGGCACCTTTATGTGAATGTAAGGCTATGGGAGATGTATTAGCTGATCATTTCATATACCTACGTCGTAATATAGTGTTTATATTGATTTTCATTTCATTCATAATTATCATTACCGTAGTTTACCTCTGATTGTAAATACGTTTCCATATTGAAAACACACCACGGACATGATTGTAGTCGAGTGCTCATTAGGCTAAAATCAAGCGAAACCTCTCAAGCTCATACGCAATGGGGACCTCGTAAGGTGTCCTTGTAACGGAAGTACACTAATCGCAATAAAACTAACATTATTAAACTCTGTATTACGACGTATGCATATACACAATTCAACCTCGAAGGTCACATGAAACCTGGATATTTAGGAAACGCATGGAACAGTATGTGTAGATAAAAATGAAACAGTGTTGATGCGCACACTGATCTTACGCTGTGTTGGTCGCCCAATAAAAAATAATATTTTATGTAAGAAGTAGTAACACAAATTAAAAACAAAATATGTTTGGAAGGATTGGAACTCATCCGTGTAGGGACGAATGATGATCACATGTAGGCAATACCTGCACGGACCCATTGCACCACGGTGTCGAATAAACTATCACCTAGGTAAAATTTGTTAACGGGAACGAATTGATACTTCGTGGGAACGAATTGTTAATTCGTCGGAACGAATTGTTAAATTGAGGGAACGAATTGTTATTTCGTTGGAACGAATTAATAAAACAAAGAATTCTACGTCTCCTGCGGGGCTCCGTAGTATTAGACCAGCCATTGGAACGAAATAAATAGAGACTACCTATGCTAGTTTCTTTTGATATCAAGTCAATCAGGCAAGGCTAGGAAACGCGTAGGAATTCCTACCGTTTCCGAGCCGAGCCTGATAAACTTGATATCAAAATACACTAGCCTGGTATTCTATTTATCAGGTAACGTTTTATGTCGAACGCACTAATTACATATTTTAAAGAAATACATATTTTAGCATCACGACAGTGTACCAATAGAGGATCTTTTGCAGTTATGGTTTATGGGCTACACTACCATTGTTTTTACTTCATAATGTATCAAATTTACATGACACGATATAGGTGCGACAAAATCGTACATATTGGTGAGACATGTCGTTTGTTTTCCAATGTCATTATTTGTGAGGATTGTCGCACCAGTACTATTTATTGGTGCGATAATGTCGCACCAGTCGCACAAAGGTTTACGCCCGTGGTTGTAATATTATAAGTTATTGTGATTCTACACAGGCTATATGGTGTAATATTGCCCGTCTGGAGGTATGTTCAGCCTCAGGTGAACATACCTCCAGACGGGCAATATTACACCATATAGCCTGTGTAGAATCACAATAACGTATTTTTCATACGCAGATCATTTATTTGGCGTATAAACATATCTCTTCTTTTGATATTTGTGTTTTTTCAGGAAGAAAAATAATCCGAGATTCGATTTTCTACCGTCAGTCTTAATATAAAGGCGTAAATGAACATTTTGTTTTTTTATTAAACGAAAACAAACTAAATATGGAGTAAGAAATCCATCGAAAACGACTTTATGACAGTTTTTTTATATCGTGTAATTTAATTTATATTCCACTGCTCTATCGATCTGCTCCCCCTTTGGCGCCTCTTCAAGAATGCGACTGGTTCCCAAACATTCGCTGTCATTGCTACGCCGCGTTTCGTGCGTGGAACCCATAGTTTTTTACCTAAATATAGCCGTGTCACGAAGCCAAGTGTGTTGAGATTTGAAAACAATATACGGGACAGTTTGTGGCATTTTTCGCTGATGAGCGAAGAATATTTATGGAAAAATAAACAATAAAGACTGGTTTTGAGTGTACAGTTTGTTACTTTTATTGATCAATTCTGGGTTTTATTGTGCTTAGTGAGGAATACAATTCGCAATTGCAAGACGCTTGCAAAATGTTTCTTCATTGGACGCGAGGCGCCGAAAGGGGAATCGCAATTCCTCTATGTTCGACGGTCTTGGCAGGTCATATAATATATATGACCAGGCAAGCTAGCCAATCAAAAGCCGAGAAACTTATCTGCGGTATGACAAAAGTACATGTAATAGTCATAGTTAACATATTGAATTTTTAATAAATTAATTTATTAACTAACTTATTTTTAGCAATCGCATGCTCATGTTACGTTTGAACGGAGCGCCGCCCTGATTACAAATCTACATCAGTTTTGATTTTAGCACGCCTGCACGAAGTGCAGAAGAGCTTATGGCATACACCGGCGTCGTCGGCGTCGGCGTCGTCCACAAACTTAACGTTGGGGTAAATGTCTTATAACTTCTTTCATGGAACACCTTGTTATTTCATACATGCATTTCTTAGATGACCCTCTATCATGCTGTAGCAAATCCATGACCTACCACCCAACCCTTACCCCAAGGTCAAGGTCACAAACTTAGCACATTCATAAACTTAACGTTGGGTAAATTTCTTATAGCATCTGTTTCCTTTCGTGGAACGCCTTGATATTTCATACATGCATTCCTCAGATGATCCTCTATCATGCTGTAGCAAATCCATGACCCACCACCCAACCCTTACCCAAGGGTCAAGGTCACAAACTTAGCACATTCACAAACTTAACGTTGGGGTAAATGTCTTATAACTTCTGTTTACTTTCATGGAATACCTTGTTATTTCATACATGCATTCCTCAGATGACCCTCTATCATGCTGTAGCAAATCCACGATTCACCACCAAACCCTTACCCCAAGGTCAAGGTCACAAACTTAGCATGTTCATAAACTTAACGTTGGGGTAAATGTTGTGTAACTTATGTTTCTTTACAGGGAACGCCTTCATATTTTATACATGCATTCATCTGATGATACTCTATCGTACTATAGCAAATACATGACCCATCTCCCCTTTCCCCAAAGTCAATGTCACAAACTTAGCACATTCATAAACTTAACGTTGGGGTAAATGTATTATATAACATCTGTTTCCTTTCATGGAACGCCTTGATACTTCATACATGCATTTATCTGATGATACTCTATTGTGCTATAGCAAATCCATGACCCACCCCTTACCCCAAGGTCAAGGTCACAAACTCAGCACATTCATAAACTTAACGTTGGGGTAAATGTCTTATAACATCTGTTTCCTTTCTTGAAACACCTTGATATTTCATACATGCATTCATCTGATGATACCCTATCGTACTATCTCAAATCCATGACCCACCGTCCACCACTTACCCAAGGTCAAGGTCACAAACTTAGCACATTCATAAACTTAACTTTGGGGTAAATGTCTTATAACATCTGTTTCCTTTCATGGAACGCCTTGATATTTCATACATGTATTCCTCAGATGACCCTCTATCATTCTGTAGCAAATCCACAACCCACCACGAAACTCTTACCCCAAGGTCAAGGTCACAAACATAGCATGTTCATAAACTTAACGTTCGGGTAAATGTTGTGTAACTTCTGTTTCTTTACATGGAACGCTTTGATATTTCATACATGCATTCATGTGATGATCCTCTATTGTGCTACAGCAAATCGATGACCAACTCCCCACCTTTTTCCCCAAGGTGAAAGACACAAACATGCATTCCTCATGTGAATAGCTATCATGCTGTAGAAAATCACCAAATTAGTGCGTTTATAAACTTAAAGTTGGGTTACATTTTGTTTTACTTTTGTTTTCAGGGAGCGCATTGATATTTCATACAAGCATTCATCTTAATATGCTATATTATGCTACAGAAAAACCACATGTACACTACGTATTTTAGTCCTGTTCCTGATGATAACTGGGTATTATGTGGAATCGAGCTATGTATAATGCCAGTTTCTACTATCTTACTTTTTTCTTATGTCAATCAGTCTCATTTAATTTCGTGGCTGCCATCTTGAAAGTGTATGAGGCAATGTATTTTGTTCAGTTGTCTTCCAACTGGCTAGTTTTATTTACCACTATCGTATTGTTTTCTATTTTAGTATTTACAGTGCCACACACGGAGTACTATGTGCTACAAATCATTCATTGAGCATTGTAGACAAGATATACTAAGCCTTTCGATATCCAATGTGCAAATTAATACCTACGTCATATACTATTGACAGTAATACTTATATTGATTTATTTATTTTACTGAATTGTAAGTAACGACCTGTCAGCAGCTAAGATCTCGAGTAATAATTATATGTATCAGAAAAGTTCATATTAAGATACACACAATGGTAATCGTGGTAATCATGGTAATCATGGTAATTTTCTTGGCTTCATGTGAAATGGACCTATAGAGAGACAAACACATACCTAATATGGTTAACTAATATACCGGTTTTCGTAGCTACACATTTATATGGACCTTATATAAATAGCTGGCAGCGTAGAAAGTAAGACAATTTATCAGGTAACCTGCCCTGTATTGACCGAATACATACTGACTGATAACATATTGTTGTATCAGGCATTTACCTGATATAAACATCCGGGTTACACGAAGTGAAAACTGACGTTCCATTGGTCGGATAATGTCACGTGACGTTATCGAATGACGTCATTGTAATGACGCAACGTAAACAAGTCCGCGTTCTGTCCATAGAATACGACGTCATCTAATGTCATTTTCGAGCATAAAACGTTACCTGATAAATAGAATACCAGGTTAGTGTATTTTGATATCAAGTTTATCAGGCTCGGCTCGGCTCGGAAACGGTAGGAATTCCTCGGCAAGCCTCGGAATTCATACGCGTTTCCTAGCCTTGCCTGATAAACTTGATATCAAAAGACACTAGCCTGGTATTCTCTATATATGGACCTTATATATGTAGCTGGCAGCGTAGAAAGTAAGACAATTTATTACATTTAATATAGTCATTGTAACTTCAGTGGGTGGGGAATGGTTATAGAGAATAGTAGGTTAGTGCCGTGAATGGGAAAAAATATCTGGCAAGGCTCAGGAAACGGGACAGGCGAGGCTATCCGAGCACATCCCGTTTCCGTGCCGCGCCATATATTTTTTCCCATTCACGGTACTAACCTACTATTCTATTTATCCCGTCAACACCTACAAATGGCTGTAAAATGCAAAAATAATATTGACTTGATATCAAAAATGTTTCACGGCACCGTGTTTCACGGCACATACGCACTGTGTTGACGGGATAAAAACCACTTTGTTTTACCATTATATCATCTGCTGTAGACATTATGTAATCAGAATAAGGGCATTGTATACCATACAAACACTTTTGCGAGGTGCATGATCACGTGGTTACAACAACAACAACAATGGCTGAAAGTCTTGAAAGCGCGACCACTCCAAAGTAAGTATTATTTGATATTTTCCTTAATATGCAACGGATTTTGATGACAAATGGCGCAACAAATGCGTCATGAGCTGCATGTGGTGGTCTCCGGAGTTCGGCACATACTTCGCAAAATCGACAGAAGTGTTTGGGCCAAAGTACCCATTCCACCAAATGCAACTTAACAAGACGCGTTTGATGCGCCATATTTCATCATCAATATCCGTTACATAATAACGACAAAATACAATAATACGTATTTTGAATCGTTGGGCTTCTGTAAGTTTCAGTACTTGTTGTTGTTTTTGCTGTAACCACGTGATCATACACCTTGTATTGGCTAACATTACCATGATGAATTTAGTCGTGCCTAAGTAGTTATATATATATATGGGCCTCGTTCTGTGAAAACCAGTATTAATGACAAGATTTTCGATTTGCACTTTTTTACATTTTATGATGCGGACACCTTTCAAAAACAATATTCTGAAAAGAAAATGCAAACATGTTTCATAGTTTTTGTTTTATCTCACTTTTTGTAGCACCATGTGAATCACGCAAGGAAAGAAAAGTAACGTCATGGAGAAAATGACGTTATTGAAACGCCGACGTTGTACAATGCAATACAACAGCCTACAGTAGAAATGCTTGTCCATAGACTCATTGACTGTGCTTGCTGTATACTGTATTTGCTGATAAGTTACACTAAATGTATTTACAAGTGTTAGTATACTTTCAAACATTGAACATAATACAACTATGATATGTACATGTAGTGAACAAACCAAACGCACCACTATCGATTTTAAATCTATAATTAGCCGACCTGTGACTTCGTAATTTGCTACCAGCTCCAACTATCATATAATATGCATATACAAGTACTGTCAGAAAGATACATTGTCATTATTTGAGAATTTAGTTCAGAATCTAATTGACGTCATTTACGTAACAGTTAATTGTGACGTCATTTATTGATGTATACATTACATCACTCACCAAAGACCAAACAACCACATATGCGTACCCCCCCCCCCCAATATTGATGGTGGGGGGGGGGGGGGGGTGGGGGGCAGAGTATGTTTTGGCCCGTCCAATAATTGCACAAAATTGTGTGTATGTATCGTCATTTATACTGTTCATATATATATGGGCCGCGCCATACGAAAACCGGGCTTAATGACAACGTTATGGAAAGCGGTAAACGACGTCGGAAAAACGACGATTCAAATTGTCTAACGTCGCCGTAAAAGTTCACATTTTGCCCTCCCATTTACGTTTACTGGTGTCAGTTAACATTAAGTGTGAACAGAAAACGGAAAATGATAACTTACTGAAACTTTCACTAATATGAGACGCGATGCCTTGTACCTCAGTACACATATTATGACGTCATGCCTTGACGTCACTGAATGTGAATACATGTTTGACGTTATGGCCATGGTGTCGTGACAAAATATTATAGCAAGGATACTTGCACGAGTTCCTCGCAGCATCAATGACTTAGAAATGCTTGAGGCGCTGTACATTGTCGCCTAACTGTCGTTCTTTGACATTGTCACTCTTTTTCGTCGTTTGTCCTTATGAATTCAAAATGGTGAACGCATAATTTAACTGGTTACATATCAGCGAAGTTTTCGCTTACACTGCACTTTGATGCATAAATAATCTTAAATATGAACAACCTAGTGTATGCAAACGATATTAGTAAATTGAGACTTTTGAACAATTCTATCTAGTACTTAGCGAACGATATGCAATTTAATGCCACTTGTTTTATCATAAACGGAGGTAGACACGCAGCTATGTAATTACATATATATCCGGTGTTTGTATTGAATTTGGCAAAATAAATGCATCAACATCTCTTTAATAGATTCAGAATCAGTGATTTAATTGCAGCTTCTTGATTGTTTGTGTATAAGCAATACATAATGCACAAAACACACAGTGAGGTCGGTGGAGTTTTTGAAAAGTCTTGAAATTAATTTGAAATTTGATGGTCATAAACTTGTTTTTCGTACGATTTGTAGTATCAAATCATCAGCTTATCACTTGACTGCATAATAATGGATATCAGGTGATGGTAATGCAATCCTCAAGAAAGACACACGGCGACAGTTATAAGGTAGCACGCTACCACATCTGCCCGGCCGACGTGGTCAAGCAGTCACGTCTGGAGACATTTTCTTGTCTGGACCATCTTAATCCTTAGAGCGCTACGCACAACAATTGTCGTCTGCTGTTACTTTTATATCTTGTCTTATTTCTCAGTAAAAACAAACATGTTTTGACAGCACTTTGCATGTTATAAATTATTCTAAAGTGCTGTTAAAGCATGATGATAAAACTGGAAAATAAACAACAGACAACAACAAATTAAGATAGCGGTTAAGGGTTAAGTTGAATAGCGTGTGCAATATTTTAACAAAACTTCACACACGCATACAATATATTGAGTCAAAGGTCTAGCATTAGCATCGCTAATTTGGATAATTTCATCGCTATTTTTTTTAGTTATCGCTCTTTTCTCTTTTTTTTTTTTTTTTTTATTTCTTGTCCGGAGCATAAGTTGAATATCGTTCAAGGTCAAGTTATATAATATTCATGTTTTTTTATACAACTGTGCCAAGTTTGACTGAAGGCTGCCAACAGGCGAGCTTCGTTGTCTTCTGACAACTCTTGTTAAATTTCACATTGACAACAATGTGCTGAAACTAACCTGTGCAATATACTTATTTGAAGAATTAAACAACCGAGCATCTCATTGCGTATATTACTCTCTATTTTATAACAATATGTGGAATTATTTTGTTGCCCATTAAGGACCCGTTCTATACATGATCATCGTTTAATTCAAAGATAATTGCTTCGCAAATATGATAGAATATGTGTATACCATATACATGTATGTGGATACTGCCTTGTTTCTGTATCCTATACGGCACATGGAATGACCAAATCGGCCGGCCATCTTTGTGTGTTCCAGCCATTAGCCAGTTTCACCTGTTCTGCCGTTTGACAAAGAACTCAAAATGTGAAGTAGAACATATTGTATAATGTAGCTAATCACATGTAGAAAAGTCAGGAGAACAGCGGCCCGTTTCACTAAACTTCTTACAATAAGAAATTATCGTACGAACTTCTTTGGCGCATTTTACAGTTTCACTAACGTCAACTTCGTGCGAACCTTCTTGCGAAGTTCGTAACTTTCCTCGTAAGTCTACGATAGTTATTGGGCTGTCGCACGAAGATTTTTTATCGCAAGTCGCCATACATATATTCCACGAATAACATCGCCGTCAAATCGGCGGTGTATATTTCGCCCTATCCTTCCGTCTGTCTGTCTGTCCGTTTATTTTTGGCATTACTTAGTAACGATACATCCTTCCGCATTAATACAATTACCCTCACTACTAATGATGATCTTACGTTCGTTCGTCTGTTTATTTTTATTTTTTTATGTTTTGTCTATCCGTCTGTCTGTTCGTGTGTTTATGTTTTGCAAGTTTTTGTAAGTTTCTCAAATCACATATAGGGGCCCTAAGTGCGTAGACAGACCGGATTTTCTAGCTTTAGCTGCATATCAGTTAGCCAGCAAATGCAACCCAGATATAACGTGGCTTATATAGTAGCGACTCACTATACTTGTAGCTTTTGATTAGTTGGTCCAGCAAATGCAGCCTGATATAACGTTGCTTATAGAATAGTGACTTACTATACTTGTACCTGCTGATCAGTTAGCCAGCAAATGCAGCCTGATACAACGTGGCTTACAGCTGTTGATCAGTTAGCCAAACAAATGCAGCCTGCTATATAACGTGGCTTATGGAGTAATTACTCACTATAATTGTAGCTGTTGATCAGTTAGCCCCAACAAATGCAGCCTGCTATATAACGTGGCTTATGGAGTAGTTACTCACTATAATTGTAGCTGTTGATCAGTTAACCCAACAAATGCAGCCTGATATAACGTGGCTTATAATTGTAGATGTTTATTAGTTATCCCAACAAATGCAGCCTGATATAACGTAGCTCATAGAGTAGTGACTCACTATACTTTTACCTTCCGATCAATTAGCCAGCAAATGCAGCCTGATACAATGTGGTGTAACATCAAGGAGGAGTGATTCACTATAACTGTAGTGTAGTGTAGGGGTGAAATGGACGAAAACACAAATAAAATAACTTTCAAAAGTTGTCATATTAGGAATATTACCCATGTCCGTCTAATGTTCGCAGCCATTTCCAAAACATTTTCAGAAAACAACATGTTTTGTTACTGTATACTATATGGTACATCGAGTTGCCATCTCCGACATCTTTGTATGTACAGCCATCTTACAGTTTCTGGACAGGCTTGTGCCTGTGTTTTTAAAAACATGAACCACCTTTGTAAATACGCTCATACACAGAAAATAAAATCGGACAGTGTACAATGTATCACTTTTACCTGGCTGGCCAACCACACAACACATACCATATATACCCACAAAACACACACGATATATATATGTACCCACTACTGTACTCTGTTATTAGCTATCAAATCCAGTGATATGCAAGCAGTTACCCGTGTGTTTTGTCCCTGGTGTCTACTCACCTACTATGCGAGTAAATATGGCTTTACATATGCATAATGTGTACACTAACAATAGGCTGTGCGTCAGATTGAAAGGTTTACGCATCAAAATTTATTTTGAGGTTGATGGGAGAAATGCTCAGATATCTCGTCTTTTGTAAAGTTTGCTGGAATTATATTTATAGCTTGGCGTTGTCACATCTGTCTATTATGTATTCCACCAGATTTTATTTGGTTTACTGTCATATTATTCGCTATATGTGTTAAACGCACAAAGTGGTGAAACAGTACGATGGCAAGTACATACAAAGATGGCGGAGATGGCAACTCAATGCTCCATATAGTATACAGTAACACGACAATATTCACATATGCTATATTCATATTGGTGCAATACATACTAGAAAAATATGACAACGGCAAGCTATAAATATTATGCCAGCAAATTATACAAAAGACGATATATCTGAGCATTTCTCCCATAAAAATAAATGTTGATGTGTAAACTTCTCAATCTGATGCGCAGTCTATGTTATTGTACATGCTACCATAGGTAAAGCCACATTTCCTTGCATAGTAGGTGAGTAGACACCAGGGGCAATACACTCAGGTAACTGCCTACATGTCACTGGAGTTGATAGCTAATAACAGAGTACAGTAGTGGGTATATATGGTATGTGTTGTGTGGTTTGCCAGGTAAAAGTGATACACTGTGCGATTTTATGTGTATGAGTTATTTATAATGGTGGTTCATGTTGTAAAAAACACAGGCACAAACCTGTCCGGAAAACTGACATATTTTACAGTTTGGTATAATATAATTGATAAGAGTCCGTTCTCCTGGCTTTTCTACATGTGATTAGCTTCTTTATATCATATGTTCTACTTCACATTTTGATTTCTTTGTCAAACGGCAGAACAGGTGAAACTGGCTGATGGCTGGAACACACAAAGATGGCCGGCCGACTTGGCAATTCCATGTGCCGTATAGGATACAGTAACAAGGCAGTATTCACATATATGTTATACATATATTATATCATATTTGCGAAGCAATTATCTTTGAATCAAACGATGATCAGGTATAGATCGGGTCCTTATGATTTTGTACCTATCCATTTGGCAGGTTTTTCTAGCAGGATTGCTGCTCAAACGCTAATCAAAATAGAATAATGTATCGTTGTCACAAAACATCTCACTCCGGCACCAATTCATTACAACGTACCCTCTCGGTATGTCATACATTGACAAATGTCACAGCCTGCAAACGTTTATTCATCCAATAATGTATCGTTAGAGGGAATTACAAACAGTTTATGTATGTAACTGATAATATGTATAACATCATCGGTATTTTACAAAATAAAAAAGCTTACATTCTATGTATTTGTTGGAGTGTAAGTGTAAGCTGACCATTTTTACGCCTTATCTTATTAAGTGTAATGGGTTATATAAAATTGTACTCTGTATTTCTGATTTTTAAAAAATATATTTTTTTATTTGTGGAGCGATTTTCAAAATCTAACTTTTGTTTTCTTAGTTACATCATTTTCAAGCTATCTCGCCAGGTTTCGGAGTCAATTTCCAAATGTTTTCGTTTTTTGATCCTGAATGATAAAAAAACGAAAAGTTTTGGAAATTGACTCCCATGTTAAATTCCCATAGGAAAATATTTTTTTCGCAATAAAATCTATTTTTTTTGGGGAGGGTGACTTTTTGTTATTGATGAAAAAGTACACTCACTACTTACTTTTAAATATTTTTTAGATTTAATGTGTTTAATGGCCAAATGTTCGTCGGCAGCAAAACGTGGAACAGACAGTAGGCCCAGTTCTATGTTTGGCCAATTTATCCAGAATACGTGTGATAATGAACAAATATTTTCTTTAATAAAAGAAACGTTTGCGGGCATCGCAGTCATATCCGCACGTCCACGTAATCTGAACAGGACGGTTTAGCACAATTAGTAAAGAGCGCCGCATGTGCGGCTTCGATCCACAATTTGTAAGTTCATGTATATCTGATGGCGGTCGCCTGACAGGATAAGTTTGTTTTCTTTGAATATTCCGTTTTCAACGCAAATTAAGAAACATACAGACGCCTCCATCTACGCCGACTACAGTTGTTCTCGCGTTTGCTTGTAATTGTTATATACATATATAAATAAAGTTTAAAAGAAATATTAGCATTATGATTACAAAATACTGATTTTGTGATTTGTTATCTAAAAATACCGGTCGTATGGTTATTTAGTTTCAAATGCATAGGCGTAAGAACGGGTGCGGCCGTGCGGCCATGGCCGCACCAATTTTCAGAAATTTTTTTTTTGAGAAAAGAAAATTATTCGCATCTCTGTATGCAAAACTAGATAACTATATAATATATGGGCCGCGCCATACGAAAACCGGGCTTAATGACAACGTCATGAAAAGCGGTAAACGACGTCCGAAAAACGACGATTCAAATTATTCTAACGTCGCCGTAAAATTTCACATTTTGCCCTCCCATTTACGCTTACTGGTGTCAGCTAACATTAAATGTGAACAGAAAACGGAAAATGATAACTTATTGAAACTTTCACTAATATGTGACGACATGCCTTGTACCTCAGTACACATATTTTGACGTCATGATGTGACGTTACTGAACGTGAATCCTTGTTTGACGTTATGGCCATGGTGTCGTGCCAAAATATTATAGCAAGGATACTTGCACGAGTTCCTCGCAGCATCAATGACTTAGAAGTGCTTGAGGTGTTGTACATTGTCGCATAACTGTCGTTCTTTGACATTGTCTCTCTTTTTAGTCGTTTGTCCTTAGGAATTCAAAATGGTGAACGCATAATTTAACCGGCTACATATCAGCGAAGTCTTCGCTTACACTGCACTTTGTACTAAATAATCTTAAATATGAACAATCTAGTGTATGTCAACGATAGTAACATCTAGACTATTATCTTCGTAAATTGAGACTTTTGAACAATTCTAGCCAGTACTTAGCGAATGATATGCTATTTAAAGGTACATGCCCACTAAGTAGGCACAAACTGTTATTTACATGATTTAAATAAGTGTATAATTATGTCACTATTCCACCCGCTATACAGATATAATCATTTAGTAATACATGTATTTATTTTACTGATAGTGACGCGCGGTGGTATCAGATATTTTCATATGAAAATGAGGCATGACATTTTTTAATTATTTATACTAATGAAATGCGTCACCTGCCGTGAAAAACTAATATTTACGACAGACTATAAGGTATAATCATTGCACATCGAACACTAAATACAGAGAATAAAAAGTAATGTCCGTTAACATTTTAAGGACACACGGTTAACGACCCGATATCAGTGTGGAAATTTACTTCCGATATAAAATGGATAATAGTGACAATCCATAGGTGGGGTAATGGTGAATGAATGTTTATTTGCCAGAAAATGTCTCAGCTGATGTCTCTGATATAAAGAACATTTTGTGCCACTCATTTTATCATAAACGGAGGTAAACACGCAGCCATATAATAACATATATATCCGGGGTTTGTATTGAACTTGGCAAAATAAACGCATCAAAATCTCTCTAATAGATTCGGAATCAGTGATTTCAATGCAGCTTCTTGAGTGTTTGTGTATAAGCAATACATAATGCATAAAACACACAGTGAGGTCGATGGAGTTTCCGAAATTTCTTGCAATTAATTGGAATATTTGATGGTCATAAACTTGCTTTTCGCACGATTTGTAGCATCAAATGATCAGATTATCACCTGACTGCATACTAATGTATGTCTGAATCAGGCGATGGTAATGCGATTCTCAAGAAAGATACACGACATTATATATCAAAGTACTGAAAGTACTGGAATATGTTATCTCCACAAAAACTGATCGGTTTGTGGGGTATGTTAACTTTGTAAATCACACTGGTGTAACTTGCTGGGTCAGTACTGAAATATATAGAAAATCGTTCACCCCCCCCCCCATTTTACTGCTAGCTCCGTACTAGAAACGAAATTGCTACCCCGCTACATTTCTCTCGCGAGCGTAGCAATTTAACCCCATCTCTTTAATGTAACGCATGGAGGAGTGATTTTTCCAATCGATTATCTGGCGTGTTTGATATGTAAAGCGATATAAATCTGTCAAAGCTGTATCAATAATTTTATAAAAGTATTAATAAAGAACATACACATGCATACATTGGTTATTCTACCGTCTCAAGGTGTTTATCTGACATTTACATGTATATCTTGTAAATTTGAAAGCTTCATTTTGCTATGTTGAATGTTGAGCAACAACTAGAGAAAAGATGGATTCCCTGTTCTATTATTTTTGGCAATTTACTAGTTCTACATCAAAGATTATTTGTTTAAAATATATGAAATATACAGTTAACTCAATTTTGACATTTTTGAATGGGTCAAATTGTAGCCGTAGATAACATATCGGAGGCGAATTTTTGTGGCAGCTCCGTACGTACTGTCCCGTGAGACCTAAAGATAATAGCTGCTGTATTCATACGTACGAAATGTCTTGATTCGTATTTTACAAAATTTAACTAATAAACTGAGCCTAAATCTGTGAAAACTATAGTGAATAGTATATGTAGAGTTTTAGATACAATGCAAGACGGACCAACAAACCATAGGATAAGTTGGCACAGGGCACTATTTTCTTGGTCGTACTCGCCGTTTAGGCGCAGCACGACAATGGCTGCCCCCATATAAATTTGCGTGACATAATATACTATCTACAAGGAATTTACCACAGGTGGAAGACTGGGACCTAGGACCCAATAAATGGCTCATTTGTAACCCGTTATCCCACCAAACAATGTCCGTACAATATACACCGGAAACGGGTGGGTGGAGTAAATGAGCCTAGGTCCGAGTCTTCCACCTGTGGTCTTTACATGACGTGTGCCGTTGTAGCGAATTGTCATTGTTTCTTATACTATTTATAAATTAAATATAAATATTTTGAAATATCGCTAAGTATATATTAATAATAATATACATGTAGTGGATAAATATGTGCATTGTGATGAAACAAAGAGAAGTTTTTGTGTGAGTACAATTGAAGCACGAAAACGTCACGACTCGTGCGGTCCGCTGTCCGCAAATCATAACGACGACGCAACGTACGTATTGTCAAAACAACGTCGATGCGACAAAGTGACTTCAGATGTGTATCTTTGTTGGTCTAAAAAGATGGTTTATCAGTTGAATACAACATTGGTTTATATCATATTATTCGAGAGATATCAAATTTTCTAAGTCTGTTGAAAACTAAATTTTTCGCATTCTTGACCCATAAAGGAGGTTTTCGCTTGGCGCGTCACATATTATGTTCACAGTTTTGATGAGTCACGGTGGTTATCACATTATAATTCCAGCACACAAATATTTACACAATTCCCTAACATTTGATTGGCCCGTAGCAAGTGTCTGTCCAAAATGTATATCCCAGTAAACTCCCACACCAAACTACTTTCCGTAACCGTGAGGCGCAGTTAAAATAATTCTTAAGAAAACGGAAAATGAACACATTTTCTTGATGAATTTATTTCAAATGCTGGAATTATAAGGAATGAATGGCCTTTTTGTGGAATTTATCGTGGATATAAACTTGGAAAAGTCGCGGGAATACTGGACGAGGCCCCGATAAATTCCACAAAAAGGCCATTCATGCCTATAGTGTGTAATACAATTCCTTCGTTACTGATACATGCAAGAGTTTACCAAATACGAAATTGTATTCACTAAATGCAATCTAATACACATAAATGAAATTAAATCAGACACAGATACGCGTATAAAGCAAGGGAGACGCTATGTAACGTGTACTGTAACGTCTACGACTACATGTACGTTTAGCATTAAATAACATTTTATCCATATAATATCACATATCTACCGTGCATACATGTATGTAAAATCTCTGTAAACGATATACTAACTCAAAAAGAAAAACATTTATCGGGTCCATACGCGAACTGGGCTGCCGACACCACCAGCTCACATGCTACTCCACATTACTCGTTTCCGATCATTTATTTTCATAAAAACCCTGAGAACGTACATTTATATTTTGGCATAAAATGGTAATTAAAATAGTCAACGGTCTACATACAATTGGTTTGTTTCGCTAATGGTACACCGACTAGCACACGATAATACACTTTTCTAATGCACTCTATAAATATCACGCAATCTGATTGGTTAATGGTCATACATTGCAGGTATATCATTGTTGATGAACGGTCGCAAATTATTTCAATATGTATTCCTACACCAATACTAAGTTTGAGGTCGGTCAATTTACTCTGCCACATAATGACGACCAAAACATGGGATAACTCACATAAAATGTCCCAAGTGGTATTCTGGTATTTATGTAAAATACACAGATGGCTTGCATATGAAACGTCCTGGTCCGAAACGTCCTGGGGCCCGTTTCACTAACGAACTAAGCAAGTACTTTTGTCATAAGTTATAACTTAAGTCCGGAGTACGTGCTTAGTCCGTTTCACAAAACATATTAGCAAGAACGACAATCGAAATTTACGATGGAAAACTAAGACAGGTAGCTAGCAGTCTTAAGTAATAACTTAAATATTTAAGTCGGAACTTATGAAATAAACAAAGATGGATGCCCCCATGTGAGCCGAGGTGGAGAAAACAATTCACTGACAGCAGGTAAATGTTCACTTCATACGTACTATTTTAGCAAGTATCTGCCATATAAACCATATATGCTTACATATAGATAGCCACACCTGTGCTAGTTACCGTGTATTGCTATTTGTGATGTAGGTCATGTCGTTACCAGTATTTGTTATGCCCAGTTATCGACAACATTTACAACCACTGTAGATCCAGATGAGCCGGCTCGTAACGAACCGTCTGTAAGCTGTTCATGTATGTCTGTTTGTCGGTTGGTGTCAGTCAGTTGGTCGGTGTCAGTTGGTCAGTGTCGGTCGGTGTCTGTCGGTCTGTCAGTCGGTCGGTGTCGGTTGGTGTCGGTCATTGTTGGTCGATCAGTCGGTATCGGTTGATTAGTCGGTGTTGGTCGGTCGGTCGGTCGGTCAGTGTCGGTCTGTTGGTTTCGCACGGTCGGTGTCAGTCGGTCGGTGTTGGTCGGTCGGTGTCAGTCTGTCGGTAGCTGTCGGTCAGTCGGTGTCCGTCGGTGTATGTTTGTCATTGTCGGTCGGTCGGTGTCGTTATGTCGGTATGTCGGTATGTCGGTGTCGGTCTGTTGGTTTCGCACGGTCGGTGTCAGTCGTTCTGTCTGTGTCGGTCGGTCGGTGTCAGTCGGTGTCAGTCGGTGTCAGCCGGTGTCGGTCTGTGTCGGTCTGTGTCGGTCGGTCGGTCGGTCGGTCGGTCGGTCGGTCGGTCGGTCGGTCGGTCGGTCGGTCGGTCGGTCGGTCGGTCGGTCGGTCGGTCGGTCGGTCGGTCGGTCGGTCGGTCGGTCGGTCGGTCGGTCGGTCGGTCGGTCGGTCGGTCGGTCGGTCGGTCGGTCGGTCGGTCGGTCGGTCGGTCGGTCGGTCCAGGTCGGTCCAGGTCGGTCGGTGTCGGTCGGTTGGTGTCGGTATGTCGGTGTCAGTCAGTTGGTTTCGCACGGTCGGTGTCAGTCGGTCGGTGTCAGTCGGTCGGTCGGTGTCGGTCGGTCGGTGTCAGTCTGGTGTCAGTTGGTGTCGGTCTGTGTCGGTCGGTCGGTCGGTCCGGTCGTTGTCGGTCGGTTGGAAGGTGTCTCCCTGCCCTGCCCTGCCCTGCCTGCCCTGCCCTGCCCTGCCCTGCCCTGCCCTGCCCTGCCATGCCCTGCCCTGCCCTGCCCTGCCCTGCCCTGCCCTGCCCTGCCCTGCCCTGCCCTGCCCTGCCTGCCCTGCCCTGCCCTGCCCTGCCCTGCCCTGCCCTGCCCTGCCCTGCCCTGCCCTGCCCTGCCCTGCCCTGCCCTGCCCGCCCTGCCCTGCCCTGCCCTGCCCTGCCCTGCCCTGCCCTGCCCTGCCCTGCATCTGCCCTGCCCTGCCCTGCCCTGCCCTGCCCTGCCCTGCCCTGCCCTGCCCTGCCCTGCCCTGCCCTGCCTCGTCCGGGCAAATGTTTGGGATCTTAGGTGGTTGGAGGTGTCGCCTAAGACAAACGAACTCAATTCCGTAACCGAAGCCTATTGTGTCTTAAGCGGTCATTCTTTTCTTTAAAAACGATGAATATACCACCTAATGGTGTGTCATGTATGAACGTCCGTCCGTCCATCCGTCTGATTGACTATCCAACTGTTGTGTGTTCTTTCTTTACAGAACATACAAACGATGGGGCTGCATTTGCTATAATCTAGGCGCGCAATTTACGACGGGAACGAGTCTTTAGGACCGAACCAATCCCCTAGACTTCATGGATAACGAGGACCAAATATCGAAATGCAGGCTGTCTCGTGATTTTTTTCTACAAGTATGCGACATTGCACATGCTGACATTATACGATCAACCCTGAGATCACACAGTCTGTCAGTGTCATTGCAAGTGTTGACTGCATTGCGATTTTACGCAACTGATAGTTTCCTGGCTACTGGAGAGATATACAACATTAGCAAATCAAGTGGTTCTAGAAAGTGGACTATAACTTTTGCGGACAGTGTTAGCCTGTGTTTCGTTTCTGATAAGGAGATACCTTGTTTTCAGACTAGATGGAGAAACAGTCCTGACGCATTTAACAAAAAGTTCAGACCCGTCCGCTGAATGCACGTGCGCATTAATCCAGTCCTATACTGGTTAACATGTTCAGGGGCAATCCTATATGTGTGACACTGACTCACACAGTGCATGCATTTCTACATATAATCAACAAATTACAGGTGTCCAGTTCAAATAAATATAATATGTCATTCGGTAGTTGTATCAGATACATCAATATCTGACCGGGCATACCATTAATAATCGACAGTACATGTGTTCTGCTGACTCTGAAACGTGATTTCTGAGTTAATGAGGTAATCTAAGTCAAATTTAAAAAATGGTCAAACTACCATTTTATTGGAATGTAAAAATATAAACATTGTTAAATGCTTCTTTTGTTGCTGTTTCATGTCATAATGATATGCCAGTTTATATTACAGTATAAGGTTCACTAGTTGGCAATAAATATATCAACATGTATTCAATGGCGTTGGAATATTGAGATAAAATTTATATTCTACATGAGATTATTTTTAAAAATTAATAATATTCAACATTAGGCTTGCAAATCCGTTATTTTAGATGCCAACACACATAAAGAGAAAGTAAAGTCATCATAAAAATATAAGACCCGAGCGGGATTTGAACCCGCGCGGCACATACCAAAGCTGTAAACAAGAACTAGTAAGTTGTAACTTATGACGGACTTGTTATGACCGTCTTAAGTTTGTGTTGTGAAACCAAATAAGCAATGACTTAAGTCGGTCATAACTTTTGTCATAAGTTATAACTTAAGTTCGAACTTATGAACAAACTAAGATTTGTTAGTGAAACGGGCCCCTGGTCCGAAAGTTGCATGGTCCGAAGCGTACGGCGAAACACAATACAAATATCCGTTGATCACGTTTCATATGTTTTGCAGTAATAAATAGATCGTTCACACAAAGAGAAAGTATGTATCCTGTGTACTCTTGCATTTAAAATGGTAGTATATCACGACTGATTAGACGAGTTATCACAATAGGTATAAACATAAGGGAAGTTTGACAGGTGGCCGCCATTGAAATATTGTTGCTAAGAGATCGCACTGGAGTGACATTAAATGCGCAAAGTAGTAAATAAGGCAATTATAATTCTAACGACGAATTTATTGCTTTTATTATTGAAAAATAATGAAATCAGCAACATAAACGTATATACATTCATGCAAAAAAGCTAATATGTTGTAATTGTGTTGGTAAGCCCATGTGCACACTGGTAGTCTACGTTGAGGGTGTATTTGTGACATATTTGTGGGCATTTTAATAAAATATACACGTATCCCAAAAAGGGCGGACAATAATAAAGATCAGGGTCTACACCATGTACACTGATACATACAATAGGTTATACACATTCTGATAACGTAAGGAGAGCATACACTGATATAATATGTTTGAGGGTGTATGTGCATGTATTTCCCATATGATTTGTGATTCAATGTGCAAATCGAACATATGGCCAATTTAACATATTTATTTGACTATATATGTCAATTATAATTATGATGTGTTTTGTGTCAATATATGCTTTACACTACTATTTGACACTATCTAGGGTGTATTTGTGGTATATTTATATATATTTAGACTATATTTTGGTGTATGTGAGTGTATTTGAGTGTTTCGTGTGTAACCGTTCCCCGGACCCCCCTAGTATTATCACGAACTTTGCTCGTTCGATGGTATGGCCGCACCACTTTTCAATACCCTCCTACTATAAGCCGCTGAAATGTTATTTCACGAGTCGTATTATTATATTATACAATTTATTTGCAATGGGCCTATACCCATTTGTATAAAAAATAATCGATAAAATCGCTACGTGTTTCCTTGAAGGAAACCGAAAAAAATAGATATCTATATGAACGACTATGAAAACACTGTACAATTCTGCCACGCGTATCCAACATTACAATATGTTATCATTTGGTGGATGAGGAAATAAAACATGCAAACTTCTTCATTCGAATTACTTACATTTATTGCTGCTTTTATGTATTTGTAGACCTTGGTCCGTTACTTCAACCTGCGGCAACATCTTGTACACACTGTAAGCCGGCCACTGATCAAATCGAGATAAATAGGGCGTATAAATAAGGAAATGGATACAAACATTTGAAATGATTCTTAAATGCTGTCAAAGCATGATTTTGATGATAACAATAAATCATAAACAGCGGACGACGAAATTTAATTCGGCATTGTAAGGGTTAAAGGTACATACCCACTCAGTAGGCACAAACTATTCTTTATATCAGAGACATATCTCAGACATTTATTGGCAAAATGGACATTCATTCACCATTACCCCACGTATTGATTGACATTATTATACAAAATTTATATCAGACGTAAATTTCCACACTGATATCAGGGGCGATAACCGTGTTTCCTGAAAATGTTAACGGACATTACTATTTATTATCTGTATTTATTTTTTAATGTGCAGTGATCATACTTTATAATTGGTCGAAACTATTATTTTTTTAGGTGACGCATTTAATTAGTATAAATAATTAAAAAATAGCATGCCTCCTTTGCATATGAAAATAGCCTGATACGACCGCGCGTCTCTATCAGTAAAATACATATTACTAAATGATTATATCTGTATAGCGGGCACTCGTAATTTTAGAACTGGTGGAATAGGGACATAATTATACACTTATTCAGCGCTCCAGATAAGCTGTGTATTTGCTTAAATACCAAATTAAAATTTCCAAAAACCCAATTGAAATCAGAAGTAGCAAGTATCAAAAAGCATTAAGAATTTTGTGGTACCTTTATCATGCTGCAGAAAACAATAAACAGACCACAAATATAGCATATGATTTCTTATTTTCCATGAAAATACATCTTAGTATTTCATTAGAATTGTCTCCAAGGAGACAATTCTAATGAAATGTCAAGACATGTTTTCATTTCGAAGCAAACTATTTCAATAATTGCTGTCTGTTGATGTGTAAACAGTACCCAATTAAAATTTTGAAATACACAATTGCTTCAGAAATGATTGAGTGAAAATACTCAATTACTAATTCCTTATCTGGAGCCCTGTTTATTTAATTCCTATACACATGATAAATAAGAGTTTGTGCTTACTGAGTGGGCATGTACCTTTATCAAGGTGCATGATCACGTAGTTACAACAACAACAACGTCGCCCACTCCAAAGTAAGTATTATTTGATATTTTCCTTAATATGCAACGGATTTTGATGAAATATGGCGCAGCCAACGCGTCTTCATGAGCTGCATTTGGTGGTCTAGTGAGTTTGGCACAGACTTATGTCGTTTTTGCGGAAATCGATTTCCGTGTCGGAAATAAAGAGACCACCAAATACAGCTTAACAAGACGCGTTTGATGCGCCATATTACATCAAAATGCGTTACGTAATAAGGACACTATAAAATAATACGTACTTTGAATTGGTACTTGTTGTTGTTGTTAGTACCACGTGATCATACACCTTGGTTATGATCATATTCTAAAAAGGTGTTCTATTTGTTGTAACCGGCGACATCATTTGCGGATGTTGAAAATACAATTAGAGGACATTATGTATGGTATGCAATGGATGAATAATCTCGCGACGGCGATATCACGTAGACATAATGATCATACGATAGCACGATGTCGAATCTACGAGTGTACGATTCTATGGTTGAGATGCCATAAGTATGATGATAGTACCACAATAGCACTATTATATCAATTGTATCACCATCATAATATCGTACTATCGTCATCGACATTGTACTATCGCACTATTGTAATCGTGATATCGTAGTATCGCCATCGCAATATCGTCATTGAGATGTCGTAGTATCGTGATCATATTATCGTACTATCGTCATCGTGCTATAGTCATCATACTATTGAACTATCGTCATTGTGATATTATTATATTATCATCGCAGTATACTATCGTATTATTGTAATCCTTCTATCGCACTATCGTCATCGGGATATCGTCATCATACTATTGCACTATCGTCATTGTGATATTAGTATGTTGCCATCGCAGTATACTATCGTATTGTCGTAATCCTTCTATCGCACTATCGTCATTTTGATATCGTAATATCGCCAGCATAGTATCATACTATCGGCATCGTGTTGTTGCACTATTATCATCGGGATATCGTAGTATCGTCCATCGCAGTACCGTACTATCGTCATCGTATTATCGTACTATCGTCATTGTGATATCGTACTATTCTCACCGTACTATTTTCACCGTACTATTCTCACTTTCGCACTATCGTCATTTTGATATCGTAGTATCGTCATCGTAGGATCGTACTAGCTATATCGCACTATCGTCATATCGTATTGTCCTGGTTAAATGATCGTACCGTCTTCATTGTGTTATCGTAGTATCGTCATTGCAGTATCGCACTATCGCGTCGTCAGAGTATCGACATGATGGCGATATTACGATGACCATAACGGGTCACCGTAAACTAGTCCATATTATAAGTTTTTGTGATTCTACACAGGCTATATGGTGTAATATTGCCCGTTTGGAGGTATGTTCACCCGAGGCGATAGCCGAGGGTGAACATACCTTCAGACGGGCAATATTACACCATATAGCCTGTGTAGAATCATAATAACGTATTTGTCATACCGCAGATCCTGTATTTGGCCGTATAAACATACCTCTTCTTTTGATCTTTGCGTTTTTTCAGGAAAAAAAATAATCCGAGATTCGATTTTCTACCGTAATTCTTAATATAAAGGCGTAAATGAACATTTTGTTTTTTTATTAAACGAAAACAAACTAAATATGGAGTAAGAAATCCATCGAAAACGACTTTATGACAGTGTTTTTATATCGTGTAATTTAATTTATATTCCACTGCTCTATCGATCTGCTCTCCCTTTGGCGCCTCTAGAATAATGCGACTGGTTCCCAAACATTCGCTGTCATTGCTACGCCGCGGTTTCGTACGTGGAACCCATAGTTTGTGACCTAAATATAGCCGTGTCACGAAGGCAAGCGCGTTGAGATTTGAAAAGCAATTTTCGTTATTTTGGCTAATATTTTGATGAGCGAAGAATATTTATGGAAAAATAAACAATATAGACTGGTTTTGAGTGTACAATTTGTTACTTGTATTGATAAATTAAACGGGGTTTTATTGTGTTTAGTGAGGAATACAATTCGCAATCGGTAGACGCTTGCAAAATGTTCTTCATTGGACGCGAGGCGCCGGAGGGGAATCGCAATTCCTGTATGTCCGACGGCCTTGGCAGGTCATATAATATATATGACCAGGCAAGCTAGCCAATCAAAAGCCGAGAAACTTATCTGCGGTATGATAAATTCATTTGTTGTTTATGTGGAAGCCGACTTACAATTGGGCTAAATTTCCCATTGTTTAAAATGTAGGATGGAATATCATCTATATGTTATGGAGCCCCGCATGGGATATAGCATTCTTTTTGTTATTAATTCGTTCCCACGAAATAACAATTCGTTCCCTCAATTTAACAATTCGTTCCCGCAAATTAACAATTCGTTCCCTCAAGTTAACAATTCGTTCCCACGAAATAACAATTCGTTCCAACGGGAACGAATTGTTAATTCGTGGGAACGAATTGTTAATTAATTCGAGGGAACAAATTGTTAATTCGAGGGAACGAATTGTTTTAATTGATGGAAAAAATTGTCATTTCGTGGGAAGGAATTGTTAATTCGATGGAACGAATTATATCGTGGGAAACGAATTGTTAATTCGAAGGAGCGAATTGTATCTGGGGAACGATTGTTAATTCGAGGGATAGGAATAATTGTTAAATTGAAGGGAAACGAATTGTTATATAAGTGGGTTAACGAATTGTTAATTCGAGGGATAGGAATGAATTGTTAAATTGAGGGAACGAATTGTTATTTCGTGGGAACGAATTGGGAATTCGAATAATAATTAGTAAAACGAATTCTACGTCCCCTGTAGGGCTCCGTACAGTCGGGCTTAGTTTCCCATTGTTCAAAATGTAGGATGGAACATCATCTATATGTCATGCACATGAATTTTTGTATAATTATCTCTTTTTTCATCTCTCGTGTAATTTAAAAATATCTGTGCACGTTTATGGAATGGCTAAATGTCACTAATGATATTTGAAACCATTAAAGGTGCATGCTCACTCAGTAGCACAAAATGTTCTTTATAGGAATTAAATAAGTGTATAATTGTGTCACTATTCCACCAGTTCTAAAAATTACGAGTGCCTGCTATACAGATATAATCAGTTAGTGATATTTATTTTACTGATAGTGACTCGCGGTAGTATCAGGCTAGTATTTTCATATGCAAATGAGGCATGCTATTTTTTAATTATTCAATGTATTATGCGTCATCTGAAAAATAATATTTTCGACAGATTATAAAGTATGATCATTGGCTTTAGTGACGTCTCGGCCCTAAGACAAGTCGGCCCTACGACACCTCGGCCCTAAGACACGTCCGCCCAGACACTTCGGCCCCTGACACTTCGGCCCCAATATTTTTTTACAAAAATACATTCTTAATCGCCAATTAACTAATGAGCAACTTCGATTACTGCAATTACTGGTAACAACGTGTAAGGACTTTACCAAAATGATAAACTGCTAATTATATGTAAGTGATTATACTTTAATACACTTCAATGGGATTATGATCACAATTGGACGAACTTTGTATGGTTGGAGTTTCTAATGTAAATGGTCATGGTGCACGACTTTAGTTTGAGCTGGCGATCAGCTATCGGCCAAATATGACTGATAATCCACGCCGGACGGCCTCCAATTCTGTGTGAGATTCTTTCGTACACGCAAATTTCGCTTTGGATGGGGTATACAAAATGCGAATAACTGAATAAATGCTGGAAACAGCGATTTCAAGTGAGTATATTCACACACCTAATACCTTTATCGATTGCCAGCGACAGAAGTCATACATTTAATCGATGTTTATTGTGTTTGTGCGAGCCGGAAAAGAGAGGGCTCTTTCTATAATAGCCGTATTGATACTCATCTTTATAAATAGAATATGGTACTGTACGAGACCAAGTGTGTGGGGTAATGGGATTGTTTTTAATAGGCATTTATTTGGTGTCATTGGTCCGAGTCTTCCACCTGTGACCAAATGCAGCTCATTAAGACGCGTTTGCTGTGCCATATTTCATCAAAATCCGATGCCTATTAAAGGAAAATATCAAATAATACTTACTTTGGAGTGGGCGCGCTTTCAACACTTCAGGCATTGTTGTTGTTGTTGTAACCACGTGATCATGCACCTTGAAGTTACGGATGCTTAAGTACTGCCTGATATATGAAACACGCCATGCGAGTTTGTACCTAAAAACATGTTCGTTATCTTATGAAAAACATGTACTGCATTTGCGATATTTTCCGTAAAGGACGTCGAAAGATGACACAATTTTCATGGCAACTCCGGCATTTGCTATGAAAATTTCGTGATATTTCGACGTCATCTCAATTATGATTTCATACCTGTGCGATTTTGTATGACACTATGTCCAAGATTTACTATGATATTCAAATAACCTCGAAAGTTATAGAGAATAGTAGGTTAGTGCCGTGAATGGGAAAACTATCTGGCAAGGCTTAGGAAACGGGATGGGCGAGGCTCTGCCGAGCCGCGCCATATATTTTTCTCATTCACGGCACTAACCTACTAGTTTTATTTATATCGTCAACACCTACAAATGACTGTAAAATGCAAAAATATAACCCCAGCCACCGCACATATTCATACGCAGTGATTAGGTCGTATTGACAGGATATCAAAAATGTTTCACGGCACTGTGTTTCACGGCACATATGCACTGTGTTGACTGGATACAATAAAATATTCACAGCCGATGCGGTATAGAATTGCGAAACTTTCGACGTCATTTACAGAAAACGGTGGCATAACCAGGCACTTGTGAAAGGGGGTGCGACCACAGGTGGAAGACTCGGACCTGTGACACAAACAAAATGCCCATTAAAAAGTTCCATCGTACAAGTACTGTGTTCTATTTTATATAACATAGTACATGCTACCGTACGATACCAAGTGGGTGGGGTAATTGACTTTTTTAATGGGCATTTTTGTGTGTGTCACAGGTCCGAGTTTTCCACCTGTGGGTGCGAATGGTATATCGAGTGGAAAGTCTACACTGGTCGCAAATGCCATAATCCAAGCTTTACTTAAGGAATAAAACCGTGGGCTGTTTACTATGTATTATGAACAACAATTGATCTGAACGAATTGTTAAATTGAGTGAACGAATTGTTAGTTAGTGGGAACGAATTGTTAATTCGTGGAAACGAATTGTTAAATTGAGAGAACGAATTGTTATTTCGTGGGAACGAATTAATAAAAAAAAGAATTCTACTTCCCCTGCGGGGCTCCGTACCATCCATTATACAGTAGCGCTTTTCTGCAGGTCAGCTATACGTACTATACCAATAGTATACGCATACGATACCAATACGATATGTTTTCTATACGATATACATATAGTATAAACGTACGGTATGTTCGCACCGTACTACCAACCAACCAATATCGTATAGATTTACCATTCATTTATACGAAGTTTATACATGTGTATAATTCTGGTACGTTTCGGGTACGTACAAACACATCATATTCAGCCCCGTACGCAGGAATTATTTTAGGGGGTGCGTTATCGACGGCGCGAAGGGCTAAACATTGTTTTTGCACATCCACGGACAGACCTCGGTAGATTAACCCTTTCACCCCTAAGTTACTGGAATGGATTTTGATTTGTTAATTTTGCAACCAATCTAAATCATCACAAAATGATTTTCAGACCAGTCCATTTATGAACATGGAGTGTTTTTGTTCTCAAAATTATGAAAATTAATTACAAAAAGTGCAGATCCTGATGAGACGGCTCGTTACGAGCCGGCTCATCTGGATCTACACTGTTTGCCAATACCACTATACATGCCTGCGGGTTAAGAGTGAAAGGGTTAAGTGGGGTGCGTACGCACCCGTCGCACCCCCCTCTGCGTACGGGCCTGATAATTCTGGTACGTTTCTATCGTACAAACACACCATATTTGTGTACGGTATAAATGTACTATAATAATAGGATAGACATTTACCGTAAATGTATACACTTTTAACGGTGTTGTTGTATACTATTTGCCCTAATAGTTGGCTTACAGTCAGTACGACCCCTGTTCGAAATCGCACAAGGTTTCTGTAATTTGATGAAAACGGCATATTCTCAAATTAAATTCATCATAAAGCCAAACTATAAACTTTTATTATATACCTACCCATGAAATACATAGTTATACGATGTAAATAAAAGTCATATGTTCTCATCGATGAAATAAACAACTTCCAGTGAAAATACGACTACTTCCGCTATCTATATTCATAAAATCTATGTTCGGGAAAACAGCGCAAATAGGCTGCGAATACACATTCATTACCGTATACAATCTGAAGAAAACTGCTAATTTCCATGGAGCGGTATATAATAAATAGAATATTCATATTTTTGTAACGAATATGACATATATGTTCATCTCGTGGTGTGAAATGTCCATATGTCACTCGTGCCTAACGGTACTCATGAACTATGGACATTTCACACCACTCGATGAACATATATGTCATATTCGTTGCAAAAATATGAATATCCTCTATGTATTTTGTGCCAATCAATGTTAGTGTTGTTTCCCTGACTGCGAATGCGCAGGCTGGTCTAACTCTACGTTAGTGACATTGCACACCAGCGCCACACAGGCACAAACACAGGCACACACCTGTCCAGAAAACTGACATAGTGCACTGTTTGGTGTAATATAATTGCTAGGAGTCCGTTGTCCTGACTTTTCTACATGCGATTAACTACATTATATCATATGTTCTACTACACATTTTGCGTTTTTGTGTCAAACGCCAGAACAGGTGAAAGTGACTGATGGCTTGAACACACACATATCGCGGCCGAGTTCGCCTGTCCATGTGCCGGATTGGATGTAGTGACGATGCAGTGTTCACATATATGTTATACATATATTCCATCACATTTACGAAGCAATTATCTTTGAATCAAACGATGATCAGTAGCCGATTTCATCAACATTGCAAAGTATACTTTTCTAGCAAAGTATACTTTGAGGGACAAATTTTCAATTTTAGGATAAATTTATTAATTTTTATTATGCTGAATTTATTACATTATTACAGCCATTTTGGCTGTGATAATGTAATAAATTCAGTATAATAATTCTGCATACTTTTAATCATCATATATATGCAGTAGTTAGTTCTATATGAAATAATGCATTTCAGGAAAAATAAATGATTGCTCCATCAAAGTATACTTTGCTAGAAAAGTATACTTTGCAATGTTGATGAAATAGGCTAAATGTATAGAACGGGTCCTTAATCATGCCCTGGCCATCACTGCGTCTGAACATGTATTGGCAATACAGTCGAATTTAATTTTGAAATGTTTCATTGCAATTTACCTCTATTGATAATGCCTGTTCATGATCGCAAAGCATCCACGCGTTTCTTGAAATAGTCATCTGTCTGTTTGACAGTGGAACCTCCCAGGGTGTCCGGTTTAGAGAGGTTCCACTGTACATGTACCAACTCGCAATCGAGTAATTTGATTGTCTGAACATGAGCTTAGCCAATCAAGCCGTTTGATTTCAAGCGCAATATTCAAGTATTTTGAAATAAGAAATTGACAAATATCAGTCGAGAGTGTAATAAACACATAGGCATTTTTTTTTTAAAATGACGCTTGTAACATATCGGGTTAAAGGGCAGGTATATTTCTCACGTGTAAAGTGTCAAGTTAATTGTTGTAGCGTCATCTTACGTGTCGAAAGTACAGTGTGCATTTGTTACATAAATGTTTGCGTGGAAAGGAACGATGCAATCATTAGGAATTTTAATTTTGATATTTTTGTGGACATCGACAGGGACAGTTGTCGTGTCACAAGTAAACGGTAGTATGCCAATATACTGTGGGTAGAATGTGGGTAGCATGTTCATATGTGGCTGTGAGTGGATAAATGGGGCTTATGGGAGTTGTGACCAGTTGATCTCCTGATCAAATACCACACTCCTGTAGTGTGCTAACGATATATATATATATATACTACATCATGTAATATTAAGATGATGAAACATGTACAAACCTTTTGATGTAAAATAAATATATATTGCTTGTTAGAAGCATAACGTGTGTTTCATTGATGGAATGGCGAGAAGTGAAGATCCAGTAGTAGTAAGGGAGTCAAAATGATATCATTTATAACCCCCTATAATACCCCCACCACCCCCGAAAATCAAACAATTGGTTAACGAGGAAAATTGGGTCTCCCGACAGCAAATTTATGATTTTTGAATTTTGAAAATATTTTGAAAAGAGGGAGTCCCAATTATATTGGTTATAAGAGTATAAAAATCGCTCCGACAACAACGGTTTTCGACAACCACAATCCATAGAAAACCACAGCAAGCGTTTCTGCAACCAAATTCTAGCTATTTGTAGTACTTTTTTTCTCGCATGGGAGGGTTTGGAAGATTCTATCGAAACAACTTCCCACCAACATCGAAATATTCTAGAACAACCAATTTGAACATATGTTGTTGTATATGTATTCGACAACACATTTTGAAAAATGGCATATATGTATACGACAACTTTCCAAGAGATGGGTATCCGAGCAGCGAAAAGTGTTTCCAAGCATTTGCTCTTGGAGAACGCATTCGAAAACAATCTGGTGTCCGACATTCGAGGGGTAGACTACCTCGAAAGCCACGAGGGACAAACAAATTTGCAACCTCTAGAAGGTTTGCCAGCATTTGTAGACGATTTGTACGTGTTTGGCTATCTAGATAGAGAAGAATGTGTAGTAGTAGGAAACAAAGCATCTTGCACAACAGGGGAAAAGGGGTCTGCGAAAAAATTGCGTGGGTATGGATAGCAATTGCATCTAGAGAAACAATTGGAAGGGATAGCAAACCACTGCACACTACAATCGTGCACAGAATTCGACGCGGCGGGGAAGAGTTTGGAAATAGTTCAATTCGAAATACTGTGGAGCGCATAGAAGAAGCTAGCGGAAGCATAGCAAAAAGAAGGTGGGTAGAAATACACCAAGGGGCAAACCCCTTCGCATTGTTTGTTGCAAAAATAGCAGTGTCCGAAATAGCAATAGAAATTCTAGAAGAGCAGCTGCAATCTCTGCAAACTAGACTGCGAGCAGCTGGAATGGAAATCTACTGTGTGGACTACACGAAAGACTTTTCCGGTACACTAGATAGACCGGCTTTGTAGAACATCTAGAGAGAGAGAAATACTTTGCGATGCAAGGGAAAAATAGAGGATGGGGAGGGTTCGAAGAAGATGTAGGAACAATTCTAGACAACACAGGTACAGTAGGGAACCATGTTTGCTCTTGGGTACAAACCAGAGACAACAGAACCACTAGAACGAAATTGTACAACAAGGTAGTTTCCAATTTCGAGGCAGGAGAAGTACGAGCAAGCATTGGTGGGCATCTAGCAGACTACGCAGATTGCACAAACGACCATCTTCGGAAAACATTCCAACATGCGGATGTACAACGAAGAGGTTGCACTAGAATCGAGGTTTCGGTCTACGGTTCTCCAGATATTTCCAAAGAGACAGCACTAGAGGTGCTTGCAGAATCAGAAGAGAAAGTGTCGGGGGCAAATCTATTCGTCGTACAACCTCCGTACAAACAATGGGAAAATCTAGCAAAATCCATCGATAGATGTTTTGTGCTAGGAGACAAACCATGTGGAGAGATCTTTGTAGCATGGTATGTGCACACAGGTACAGGTAGGATTGTTGGAGTTCGTGTACGACCAACTGCGGCCACTATTGCAGATCCTTCTAGATGGAGTGGAGTGGGCAGCTGCAGATTTTGGGTTCCGGGAATGTCCGATCTTTCTAGTAGAGATTCTGTCTGTGGAAGATAGAGATATAGAAATGTCTCCACTACGGTGTTTTGCAAAGGCAAGCGATTCTTCCACAATACTCTGTGCTTGCAGTCGTCCAACCGAAATTCGTGCTAGAAGCGAGGAAGTAGATCTAGAAGAAGTACGTCCATCTACAAAATACATCCAATGGAAGTGGAGAGAGGAAAAATGCCAAACGGTAGGTGTAGGGAAATCCAAATTCGAAATTCTAGAAGTTCCGGAAATAGCAGCTACTAGGTGTGTTTCCACGCTCTCCCCATACAATAGAGCGAACAGAATGGCACAATTGCAAGATGCCGAGGAAGCAGAAAGCTGGAGAAGGGCAACCCTTGCAAAAGAGCTAGAAAACTACTCTGGAGAAGAGCACAATAGACGAGCAGTCGAGCTAGAAAAGCTTGCGGAAGCTGCCAAGAAACATACAGAATACATTTGCCAAAAGGAAGAACTCCGTATAGCTGTTCGAAAAATGCTAGGAGACAACAGAACATACAAAATTTCGGACCTACCAGAAGGAGAAAACAAAGTGTGGCACATTCTAGGTTTCCGTAGTAGATCTGGTGGGGAGTTTGGAGATAGTACGAGAGTAGTTTTGTGGGGGTATTGCATACGCAAAACTGGCACAAAACATCTTTGTGTTTGGACAACCAGAGGAATTTCCAAAGTTCTAGATAGTTGCAAGGAGGCCTTCGAAAGGGAGGGTGGAAAGCATCTAGATAGGGAAACATTCTGGCTACCACCACGTGTTTCTCTTCGAATTCTAGTATGCCATGGGAAGCAGTTCTGGAGCCGAGGTAGGACCATTCGATGGAACCCCATAGAAGTTGTAGAAACCCCAGATCCAAGAGAGTTGGAGAGAGTACAAAAATTGGCTAGAGAGACGGAAAAGTACAATTCTACAGAGAGATTGTGAGTGAGGAGGAGTTGTATTGCAAAAGAAAATGGAAACCCACAGAGATATAGATGTAGAAGCAGGTTTGTACGATTGTAGTAGGTACTGCAACACACTGTACAGAGGATGCGAAAGAACAATTCTATTTCTGGTAGCCACAAACGAAGACGGTACTCCAACAACAGGAGTGGAATTTCCTACATACGGGTTTTTCCTACAGAAAGAAATAGATAGCAATGGTGTACCTCTTCGGGAACTACAGAATCCACTTCGATGTAGAATGGGGGAGCCTCAAACTACACCATCCAAAAGAAAATCTAGAACATTTGTAGTGTGTCCTGTAGATTCTTTTTCTTTGGAAAAAGTATAGAAACTAGAATGTCCGGTGGCAGTTCTGGCAGTTTTTCGAAAAAAAAATAATAAAAAAAACTACAATCGAAGCCCCCAATAGGGGTAGTTTTCCAAAGAAAATAGAAAACTGTTCGAATACTTTTTTTCCCAAAGAGAGCTACTCCATGTAGAAAGGGTCGCCAGGGCGTATGGACTCGCTAGGAGTTTTCTTTTTTTCCTCCGGTTTGGCGGACTGTTTGGCGGGGTGCGCGAACTGGGCGTCGGGATCTCCATTCTTCCAGATTCTACAAAGACTCTAGGGACACGAATGGGAACAGTGGTTTGCAGACCGCGTACGCCACCACGAGAACCCGAGCCACCACTTCGCATTCTCTACGGTTTTCCAAATGTCGTGCACCTCCCGCTCGTCTTTCTTCGGACACTCGGAATCGATAGTTCCAAAACTGCTGGCATCGTTGGAAATCGCGTCCAACAACAGTCTACGTTCCAGCGCGTCCAATCGTCTCTCCATGTCGGACAGGCGTGTCGATTCTTCGAACGAGCTGGCGTTTCGTACGTCTTCGAGTAGATCCCGAGGAACTCGGTGGGACCAGGCGCGGTCGCCCTTTGTACTACGGGGGTAGGGATTTCTTGTTCTTCCGGTTTTGTACTACGTTCCGCATCGACGGCTCCCCATATTCTTCGAAGACGAGTTGTACCGATCCTATACTTTTTCTTCGTGTCGTCCGCAGACTCGACACCTCGAAGATTGCGAATATCTTCTATATCCTGCGCAGACAAATTTTGTTTTTGTGGCATTTTGTTGGTACAAAATATGCAAGCAAATGTATATATATATATATATATTTGCCCACTGTACAACAAGAAAAACTAGGCAACCCTAGGCAAAACTTGCCAAATAGAAGTCGACCTGGGCCAAATAGAAGTCGACCTGGGCCAACTAGTAGTCGACCTAGGCCAACTGCCGGTATGCCCGGGCAGACGGTAGAAAATACAAAACCGTGTATATAGACATTCTAGAATATTTTGGACTACTATTTCGAAAACTTGCCGTGGTCGGTTTTGTATTTTCTATCGTCTGCCCGGGCATACCGGCAGTTGGCCTAGGTCGACTACTAGTTGGCCCAGGTCGACTTCTATGGGTTTCCATTTTCTTTTGCAATACAACCTCCTCTACGCACAATCTTTCTGTAGAAATGTACTCTTCCGTCTCTCTAGCCAATTTTTGTACTCTCTCCAACTCTCTTGGATCTGGGGTTTCTACAACTTCTATGGGGTTCCATCGAATGGTCCTACCTCGGCTCCAGAACTGCTTCCCAGGGCATACTAGAATTCGAAGAGAAACACGTGGTGGTAGCCAGAATGTTTCCCTATCTAGATGCTTTCCACCCTCCCTTTCGAAGGCCTCCTTGCAACTATCTAGAACTTTGGAAATTCCTCTGGTTGTCCAAACACAAAGATGTTTTGTGCCAGTTTTGCGTATGGAATCTCCCCACAAAACTACTCTCGTACTATCTCCAAACTCCCCACCAGATCTACTACGGAAACCTAGAATGTGCCACACTTTGTTTTCTCCTTCTGGTAGGTCCGACATTTTGTATGTTCTGTTGTCTCCTAGCATTTTTCGAACAGCTATACGGAGTTCTTCCTTTTGGCAAATGTATTCTGTATGTTTCTTGCAGCTTCCGCAAGCTTTTCTAGCTCGATTGCTCGTCTATTGTGCTCTTCTCTAGAGTAGTTCTAGCTCTTTTGCAAGGGTTGCCCTTCTCCAGCTTTCTGCTTCCTCGGCATCTTGCAATTGTGCCATTCTGTTCGCTCTATTGTATGGGGAGAGCGTGGAAACACACCTAGTAGCTGCTATTTCCGGAACTTCTAGAATTTCGAATTTGGATTTCCCTACACCTACCGTTTGGCATTTTTCCTCTCTCCACTTCCATTGGATGTATTTTGTAGATGGAAGTACTTCTTATAGATCTACTTCCTCGCTTCTAGCACGAATTTCGGTTGGACGACTGCAAGCACAGAGTATTGTGGAAGAATCGCTTGCCTTTGCAAAACACCGTAGTGGAGACATTTCTATATCTCTATCTTCCACAGACAGAATCTCTGCTAGAAAGATCGGACATTCCCGGAACCCAAAATCTGCAGCTGCCCACATCCATTGCTCTACTCCATCTAGAAGGATCTGCAATAGTGGCCGCAGTTGGTCGTACACGAACTCCAGCAATCCTACCTGTACCTGTGTGCACATACCATGCTACAAAGATCTCTCCACATGGTTTGTCTCCTAGCACAAAACATCTATCGATGGATTTTGCTAGATTTTCCCATTGTTTGTACGGAGGTTGTACGACGAATAGATTTGCCCCGACACTTTCTCTTCTGATTCTGCAAGCACCTCTAGTGCTGTCTCTTTGGAAATATCTGGAGAACCGTAGACCGAAACCTCGATTCTAGTGCAACCTCTTCGTTGTACATCCGCATGTTGGAATGTTTTCCGAAGATGGTCGTTTGTGCAATCTGCGTAGTCTGCTAGATGCCCACCAATGCTTGCTCGTACTTCTCCTGCCTCGAAATTGGAAACTACCTTGTTGTACAATTTCGTTCTAGTGGTTCTGTTGTCTCTGGTTTGTACCCAAGAGCAAACATGGTTCCCTACTGTACCTGTGTGGTCTAGAATTGTTCCTACATCTTCTTCGAACCCTCCCCATCCTCTATTTTTCCCTTGCATCTCAAAGTAGTTATTCTCTTTCTCTAGAAGTTCTACCAAAGCCGATCTATCTAGTGTACCGGAAAAAGTCTTTCGTGTAGTCCACACAGTAGATTTCCATTCCAGCTGCTCGCAGTCTAGTTTGCAGAGATTGCAGCTGCTCTTCTAGAATTTCTAGTGCTATTTCGGACACTGCTATTTTTGCAACAAACAATGCGAAGGGGTTTGCCCCTTGGTGTATTTCTACCACCTTCTTTTTGCTATGCTTCCGCTAGCTTCTTCTATGCGCTCCACAGTATTTCGAATGGAACTATTTCCAAACTCTTCCCCGCGTCGAATTGTGTGCACGATTGATGTGTGCAGTGGTTTGCTATCCCTTCCAATTGTTTCTCTAGATGCAATTGCTATCCTACCCACGCAATTTTTCGCAGACCCCTTTTCCCTGTTGTGCAAGATGCTTTGTTTCCTACTACTACACATTCTTCTCTATCTAGATAGCCAAACACGTACAAATCGTCTACAAATGCTGGCAAACCTTCTAGAGGTTGCAAATTTGTTTGTCCCTCGTGGCTTTCGAGGTAGTCTACCCCTCGAATGTCGGACACAAGATTGTTTTCGAATGCGTTCTCCAAGAGCAAATGCTTGGAAACACTTTTCGCTGCTCGGCTCACCCATCTCTGGAAAGTTGTCGTATATGCCATTTTTCAAACTTTGTTGTCGAATACATATACAACAACATATGTTCAATTGGTTGTTCTAGAATATTTCGATGTTGGTGGGAAGTTGTTTCGATAGAATCTTCCAAACCCTCCCATGCGAGAAAAAAAGTACTACAATAGCTAGAATTTGGTTGCAGAAACGCTTGCTGTGGTTTTCTATGGATTGTGGTTGTCGAAAACCGTTGTTGTCGGAGCGATTTTTACACTCTTATAATAATATTGGTACTTGTTTTTTCTGTTCAATTGGACGTGAAAAAAACATGATGTATTTATGAGATCAATATATACTTTCAAAAGTCAATTACCAATATAATTGGGACTCCCTCTTTTAAAAATTATTTTCTCCAAAAATTCATAAATTTGCTGTCGGGAGACCCAATTTTTCTCGTTAACCAATTTTTTGATTTTCGGGGGTGGTGGGGGTATTATAGAGGGTTATAAATGATATCACGGTAGGTGGTATCATTTTGACTCCCTTACTACTACTGATCCAGATCACTCTGTGCGTATGCAACTGCTGATCTGGATTTACACTAGTCGCAGAGCTCATAATCCCAATTTCTAAAGTCACAGCAACATACACATGTACATGTATGTGTCATCCTTTGTCACTTTCGTCGCCAATTACAGTCTATTATACATTACATACATTATTATTATTTACGGCACAGTTACAAACACTGGGTTTGGGATATGCATAGACAGTGATGAAGTAGATTAGGAAATAAAGTTTAACTGTATATTAAATTGTGTATCCTATTCCTGAACCCATGTAGATGTGACATGAAACAAGGGGAGATAACTCACTGAAAGCCATAATGGTACTTTATGTCGCCCTGATAAGCATGTATATCGAATTTGGTTACGATAGGTCAAGTAGAACGCCAGTTATTCCGTGGACAAGGATATAGAGGGACAAACCGGACACACATGTTTAGAGAGGTTTCACAGTATATGTAACCTGAACCATTGTATAATAATAATAGACAAGAACAATAGAATACCAGAGTAGTGCATTTCTGGCGGTAAAACATACAACTTTGTATACAGTGGTTTTCGAGTACGCTGCAAAAAAATGAGCCGAGGAGACAATCAATACATGGGCTCTTCCGGTTCAAAATGGCGGATAGGAAACTTGTTTTGCTCATTTATTAATATGTGTGACTCATTGATACTTATTATTGTACAAATTCAATACTAAGAACAATAGTAATACTACCTACTAATGTTATGATGAATAAACTGTTGAATTTTAAAGCTTATTCAGTTTGCCAATGAATGCTATTCATCAAAATGGCTGCCAAATAAACATGTGTGTTATATCTCTGCACAATAAATGTTTAAAATGTAGCAGATAATTATGTATATTAATATTACACTAAGTAGATGTTATTTATGTAATTATCATTGTACATTTGGCTATGCATTTGTATTGTGTGAATTGTAGCTCGAAATATTGAAATTCAAGATGGCCGCCACAAATGAAAGTAAATGAGATTGTACAACTGTTACCCTAATTACATTTATTCCATAGAACATGGCGTACTATGCCATTTTCATGCACATTTTCATTTTCATGTAAATATTTGAATGTAAATCAAAATTATATTTTGGCATTTTCACATTCAAAATGGTCGCCGGTTATTCAGAATAGCAAGAAAATGACAACGAATGTTGAACTGCTAAAACATTCTATACTATGCCATTTCATGAAAACATGAACATAGAGGACACATTGTCACCATTTATGTAGTTTTACATAACATCATGTTTTTTTAAATACCCAATATGACCACCATTTACTAACACAGGCAAGTATAATTGGTTTACTGTAGGGGATAAGACAATATACTAGAGAGTGATAATAGAGTGAACATCTCAGAGAGTAAAGCAATGTAAGAATACCATGTTCGTACGTGTCCTTAAAACTGATCAAGCTTTAATGAAACATCAGTAGCACAAATTTACTAAACGTGTGAAATTGTATTCACGATAATAACATTTATTACAACGTAAACAAGTCCGCGTTCTGTCCATAGAATACGACGTCATATAATGTCATTTTCGAGCATAAAACGTTACCTGATAAATAGAATACCAGGCTAGTGTATTTTGGAATTCCTACGCGTTTCCTAGCCTTGCCTGATAAACTTGATATCAAAAGACACTAGCCTGGTATTCTCTATGTGCCCGATCTGGGTATGCATTTCTGTCGTTTGCATACCGCTAGATAATGTTATTGACACCATTCTGTTTACATGTTTGAAACGTAATTAGGTTTAACTAATATTCATGTATACAAGCACCATACATAATACCCCCTTACCTCTACGTAAAAACTAATATTCATGTATACAAGCACCATACATAATACCCCGTACCACTACGTAAAAACTAATATTCATGTATACAAGCACCATACATAATACCCCCGTACCACTACGTAAAAAGTAATATTCATGTATACAAGCAACATACATAATACCCCGTACCACTACGTAAAAAGTAATATTCATGTATACAAGCACCATACATAATACCACCGTACCACTACGTAAAAATAAAAAGTAATATTCATGTATACAAGCACCATACATAATACCCCGTACCACTACGTAAAAAGTAATAGTCATGTATACAAGCACCATACATAATACCCCCGTACCACTACGTAAAAACTAATATTCATGTATACAAGCACCATACATAATACCCCCGTACCACTACGTAAAACTAATATTCATGTATACAAGCACCATACATAATACCCCCGTACCACTACGTAAAAACTAATATTCATATATACAAGCACCATACATAATACCCCCGTACCACTACGTAAAAACTAATATTCATGTATACAAGCACCATACATAATACCCCCGTACCACTACGTAAAAACTAATATTCATGTATACAAGCACCATACATAATACCCCCGTACCACTACGTAAAAACTAATATTCATGTATACAAGCACCATATATAATACCCCCGTACCACTACGTAATTATAAATAGGTCATCATCAAATACTCGTCATGTCCACATGAGAAGAGGGATGGAATGATTGGGTTTTAATTCTTTTCCATGCGACTGGTCTGCAATAACACAAAAATAAGCTATTACAGGCCCGTACGCAGGAATTATTTTAGGGGGGTGCGTTATCGACGGCGCGAAGGGCTAAACATTGTTTTTGCACATCCACGGACATACCTCGGTAGATTAACCCTTTCACCCCTAAGTAACTGGAATGGATTTTGATTTGTTAATTTTGCAACCAATCTAAATCATCACAAAATGATTTTCAGACCAGTCCATTTATGAACATGGAGTGTTCTTGTTCTCAAAATTATGAAAATTAATTGCAAAAAGTGCAGATCCTGACGAGACGGCTCGCTACGAGCCGGCTCATCAGGATCAGCACTGTTTGCCAATAACATACATGCCTGCGGGTTAAGAGTGAAAGGGTTAAGGGGGGTGCGTACGCACCCGTCGCACCCCCTCTGCGTACGGGCCTGTATTAGTAATGCTATCCACACGAGTAGGTATATACCTTTCTGAGCACATATGTATATGTGAATCCATGAATGGAAACCTTTCTCTCAGTCGTTTAGTTTTATCAGTCCAAATATGTCTTTTCGGTGGGTTATTGGGTTCTCTTTTCATCATACTGGTTATATTTGACGCTTATGAACGATATTGGGAGCCGGTTTGATCTTACCAGTACGATTAATACACTATCTGGTACTCTGGTATGTAGTGTGTTATTACGTTTGCTAGATTCTTAGCAATACCATTATAAATACGTTACTAGTAATCTCTGTTTCATAGGAAGAAATGTAAGTCAGATTGAACTAACCAACGTTCAGTGATTTTTACCACAACTGGAACAAAATGGCGGTGTAGGTGATTTACAACATTGCAAATTCATTCGCGGGCAGCTTTGGCGAGCTATGCAGTTTAATTCACAAGGTAGTCAAATAATTATGTAGTATATTGTAGAATATATCTTTGACAATGCCAATTCAATAATGTTAAAGACAAAATAATGGCTCTAAATAAACACTACCTTGGGAAACATAGATAAAACGCAACGTATCCCTATTAATTTGTTGATCATAATACAGTATCAACAGTAAACACGAAGCTATCATATATGAATTCAAACTTCTGTGTATAAAATTTGTATTATATGTCATGCTAATCCGGAGATTGGTATTCAGAAACATTATTTTGAAATAACCATCTCTATAGGCATCCATTGTATGTTAATAATTCAGCAAAGTGTAATCTAGCCTGGTTCATTGTCTCGCTTCTCACATATCGAACCCTATGTCGAGTACATGCAGCAACAGTCATAGATTGTATTGCATTGGTACATGTCACTGACGGATCAATATCCACTGTACAAAGACAGTATGTAACGATGAAAACATCTTTAATTACTATAGCTGTCCTACAAGTTTTGAGAAAACGCGACCGCACAGACCTCCATTAAAGGCACACTTATATGATAATGCATGCAGTTTGTAAATGGTGAATAGCGACAATATATTAACAACACATTCGTATCCGTGGACACAGTTCCAGTTCTCCATGAAAAGATTACTTGACATTTCATTAGAATTGTCTCGTGAGACAATTCTAATGAAATGCCTAGGTATGTTTTTATCGCGAAATGATCGAATATTCAGCAATGTCCATCCGCATGAGTGTTGTCTGCAGCAGGATAAGGGTTAAAGTGAACTAAATCCCTGCTATATGATTCCATCGAGTAACGAATCGCACCATAAATGTATGGCAAAAATATATGTGAAAGTATAATAAAATACATTTTCCAGCCAAAATATGTGTTTATTACTGATCAGGTACCAAACCAGGATATTGATTAGTTGATCCAGAGTGAAACTGCAGATCAAGTAATCAATGCAAAATAAAGTTTTCTAGACGATAAAACCCGACATTGAATTGATGTCAGAACCAGACGTTGGATAAAGGTCGTTTTCTGACGTCGGATAGACGTTGGATTATATTTTTATCACTTCTTTCTGTAGTAATTAAAATAACACCACTTTGTCATGATATGAAAGTCATTCGTCACACATATCTAAAATGAGCTTCCAGCTGTGGCGGATTTATATGGGGGATGGGCATCCCATATGCATAACCTGCAACTGCAACATCCAATTATGTATTATAATTACGCGGTTTGGGTTATGGTCCCGCGGGATTTTCAAGCACAATATGTACATAAAGGTGTACGGTCACTCGTGTGGCTAATGTTGAAACTGCCAACACATCACATTATTACCAGCCACCGATCATCGCGGATATGTTGCTTGTAAGAGTTTTCGATTTCCAGTGTTGGTTGAATAACCAGTATTATTATGCTGCAACATCCAGATGCCCTGGGTTAACTCAAAATTCACATCCATGATGATTGATAAATGCTTCATCGATTTCATATGCACAACTCATCATTAATATATCATAGGAAATTGTATCGTTACCAACACAACGTCATCACGCGATATGGGGCCCGACGTCAAAATGACGTTATGTTATTATTATGCTCCATATTGTTCAATGGAAGAACATGTCCTTGCTTCCATTCGTGCTCGCACAATGGGTTATTATTTTTCAAAATAAACGGTACAACATCTTTTTTTTATACTACAAGCACTTCCGACAGCTAAGTCAGGCAATGCAATTCACCTTTGTTCAAACATACTACCTGAAATACCAGCAGTAACATTATTGACTGCTGATGTTGTCGAAGTAGATTCACTTTATGCGGCTGTTCGTGTACGGTATTAACAAATGAAATCACATGGGGCAACATTGGGCGAATATGGACGATTGAATAACGACTCAATCGACGATATTTGATATTAGATTCTTCCACTGTAACCACTCAATTGGAAAAATGTACAGATGTCATTTCAACTATCCTAAACCTCGAGATAAATTGGTAACTCGTCTGGCCTTCTGCTACATGTTCACCATCATCGGTATCCATCTAGCCATATGTCTCCTCATATTTAAATCTTTTTAATCACACAAGTCAAAGATGCGAAATTGAGTTTTCAGCATATTTAGAAAATATGATCCCTCTCGAACAATATGATATATAAACCAATGCTGTATTCAGCTGATAAACCATCTTTCTAGACCAACAAAGATACCCATCTGACGTCACTTTGTCGCAGCGACGTTGTTTTGACATGACGTACGTTACGTCGTCGTTATCAATATTTTCGGACGGCGGACCGCTCGAGTCTTGACGTTTTCGTGCTACAGTTGTTCTCACACAGAAAGTTCCATCACAATGCCATATATATCCATTACATGTATATTATTAATATATATATACTAGCGCTATTTCAAAACATTTATATTTAATATATAAATGTTACAGGGTGAAGGTCTCGATAGCTGTAGAGATCATAGCGGTTTATAATAAATAGACTGGCTTTAGCGTATTTAAGACTCGCCATTTCTGTTGATTTTAAAATAAAATAAAGAAACCATGCACTGTGGTTATCCGTG
>CM055275.1:3171998-3287659 GCA_029237695.1 Conchocele bisecta
GTGGTTATCCGTGTGTAACTGTTACATTACGCTGTATTAGGGGTATTTTTTGTGGTATAAATAAAGTACGTACGCATGAAAGCGAGACCACGAGATTGTAACATGTCCCAAACAGGACACGTACAAAATAGTCTTAGGAGACGATTCTCATGTGCTGCTAAAACATGCTTTTATTAGCCAGGTTTCTTGAAAAAAAATCCAGGCTATTGGATTGGCGAAAGCCGGGCGGGCGGGCGGGCGGCGTCCACAATCAATGTCAAGTTTTCGTGTTTGAGTCCATTTCTTTGTTAATGTACCACCTAGGACCACCAAACTTTCACAGCTTCATAATCAAGGGTGCCCACCACATATCACTATCCAACATGTTACTTTTTTTTTAATTTTTAACTTCACCCATTTTTTATTTCCACGCAGTCGACTTAGCCATTTTCAATGTTAAGTTTTCGCGTTTTCAATGTTAAGTTTTCGTGTTTAAGTCCATTTCTTTGGTACTGTACCACCTAGGACCACCAAACTTTCACAGCTTCATAATCAAGGGGTGCCCACCACATATCACTATCCAACATGTTACTTTTTTTTTAACTTCACCCATTTTTTCCGCGCAGTCGACTTAGCCATTTTCAATGTTAAGTTTTCGCGTTTACAATGTTAAGTTTTCGTGTTTAAGTCTAGGCTATTGGATTGGCGAAAGCCGGGCGGGCGGGCGGGCGGCGTCCACAATCAATGTCAAGTTTTCGTGTTTGTGTCCATTTCTTTGTTACTGTACCACCTAGGACCACCAAACTTTCACAGCTTCATAACCAAGGGGTGCCTACCACATACAACTATCCAACATGTGACCATTTGTTTTACCTTCACCTATTATTGCTACGTAATTGACTTAGCCATTTTCAACGTTAACTGTTTAACGTACGTCTGGTTAAATGTTTTGGTTAAAACTTTTTCATTATACTATATCTCTGCAACTGCTTCACCCATTACCTTGATACTTCACATGGGTGTTTATCATCATTGTCGCACCCGCTTGCGGAAAGCGCGATTATCGTCGGCATTTTGGCATACGTCCGTCCGTCCGTCCGTCCATACGTCCGAGTGTCCGGTTAAAGTTTTTTCGTTAACATTTTTCCATCTACTATATCTATTTTTTAGTGTCCATGCCTCGCCCCAAGGCGCGACATGCAGGCCACGGCCATCTAGTCTACAAAAAGTGGGTATAATTATGTCATCCAAGTGTCCATGCTTGGAAAAAACCTGGCCTTCGTGGCTTTGCCTCGTTTCTTGTTAAGAAGTATAATAAATGTGGACACACCCCAATAATTCTTGACAAAAAACAACAACATTGTTTGACAAAAACATGATAATCGTTGTCTTATGAGAAGATTCTTATGTGCTACCAATTTATGTTTATTGGGGGAAAAACATGTTTTAATGTGTTATTGGTTACTGCATCGCATCGCCGGTTTTTGCCTTATCTTCTTTTCTGGGATTCTGCACCTCCGACTTTTAAATTTCACGTGTCATAAAGATAATTCCAGACCCAAACCTTACTAAATAAAGTTCTGTTTTATTCCATGCCTGATAGTGTCCCAAAATGGATAAATATGTGTTGAGTAATTGATCGTAAATGTGTGTCTATTGACATCGAGTCTGCATGTATTGAGACAGTATTGATTACAACAGCAGGTGCATGTTATGTACGACGTGATGGGACAACACCGAGCTTATTGTATATTATGCGACTAGCGAAGACCAAAACGTGTTCAGCATCAGTAATCGCGAGATTGTAACGTGTCCCAACAGGACACATAACAGTCGTCTTAGGAAACGATTCTCATATGCTGCCAAAACATGTTTATTAGAAAATAAATAAATTGACAAAACATGAGAGGCAGGGGGGTGGGGGTAGCACTAATCGCACCGGCTCCTTCGGGCCGACACGCCATTTAATGTATACATATAGACCGTCGCTACTTATGCAGACTTTCTACAGGTAAGATGGCCGCGAAAGTTGGATATGCACGACAATGACGCTACATGTGACGTATGCTTTGTCCAAACAGCGCGAAAATGACATTTGTAACGTCATAGCTCGTTACGTCGCGTTTACCGATAAGGGAGGGTTTCGCTTGGCGCGTCACATATATGAGCCGCGTCGCGAGAAAACCTGTCTCCGGAAAATTCTTGGTCAAATTGACATTTTGTTACTATGACAATGGTATTTGTATGATGAATTGAATGCTTTTTATTTGATCATGATATCTGCAATATTCATTAAGATATTATATTTTATACAACACCACAAATGAGACGACGTCACATAAAAGCGACGTCAAACGACGTCAAAACGACGTTGCCGTATATACGTAGCTACCGGTACACATAGAGTATACGCCAACATTTACAACAGTTTGCAAGTTGACAAATTAGAAGCATGTTTGGCATTGACAAATGAATGTATAGACAGATAAGTTGATTGTTTTGGTAATACATGAAAGTGAAAAGCGACAAAGACAAACCGGCAAGTTCATGTACCAGCAAGTATAAACGTGTGCGCGTGTACGGCGGATTCGGTATACGTATTTCTTCTTTCTGACGTCCTGTTTACTGAGCGTTTTAATAATTGATAATTGTAGAAAACCACATAAGTATATGAAACAGACAGTAATATTTACTGTCCAATTATGTCATTTCTGTATTGATTAACTGGTTGGTTCATTGGGTTATACGACAGTTCAGCAAATACATATTGGAATACACTTGTGAATGGGGAGGACAATACGTTCAACATTAAATGTACATGCCCACTCAGTAGGCACACACTGTTCTTTATAGATAGTTTTGTATATTCTGTAGATATGACATTTTCAGGCCAAATAAACATTCATTTCACCATAAAACCCACGTACTGATTGGCATTAATATACAATTTATATCAGACGTAGTATTTCCACACTGATATCAGGGGCGATAATAGTGTATCCTTAAAATGTTAACGGACATTACTATTTATTCTCTGTATTTATTTGTTGATGTGTAATGATCATACTTTATAATCTGTCGAAATATTATTTTTTCAGGTGACGCATTTAATTACATTAGTATAAATAATTAAAATATATCATGCCTCATTTGCATATGAAAATAGCCTAATACCACCGCGAGTCACTATGAGTAAAATAAGTATTACTAAATGATTATATCTGTATAGCGGGCACTCCTATTATTTTAGAACTAGTGGAATGGTGACGCAATTATACACTTATTTAATACCTATAAAGAATAGTTTGTGCCTACTGAATGGGCATGCACCTTCATTTGAATGTGATAAGCCTTAAAAGTACATGCCCACGTGCCAGGTTATAATATAGGGAGGCATATATTTGTCGTCCATACATTAGATATAACATTGTTCGGGCAAAATAAACAGTCATGAACCGTTTCCGGACGATATAATTGGCATTTTTATACTTCGTATATCAAACATGAATTTTCACACTGATATCAGGGGCGATAACCGTGTTTCCTTAAAATGTTAACTGACAGTACTATTTATTCTCTGTAATTATTTTTTGATGTGCAATGATATTATTTGTTCAGGTAATTCATTTAATCAGTATAAATAATTAAAAAATGCCATGCCTCATTTGCATATGAAAATAGCCTGATACCACCGCGCGTCACTATCAGTAAAATAGATATTACTAAATGATTATATCTGCATAGCGGGCGCTCGTAATTTTTAGAACTGGTGGAATAGTGACAGAATTATACACTTACTTTACTTCCTATAAAGAACATTTTGTGCCTACTGCGTGGGCATGTACCTTTAACTTACAATCGGTATTCCAATATGTAGAAACACTCAGATAAATCTGCATTCATGTATGTATACAACAATGTGTTACGTACATTCATGTATACAACAATGTGTTACGTACATGTACATATTACATCATATTTATGCAAGTCTTGGTTTACAGATGTTGGTCTATGGACAACGATTTAATTCGTATTGACAATACTCTCTGCACTGTTTCTCGCAAATTTAGGTTTAAACGTCATTACTGATGGGGGGAGGGGAGGGGTGGGGGGGGGGGGGCGTCAGTGCCGGCGACCGGTCACGGTCAGACCCGACCCCGCTCTAACATTTGTACAGACAATTGTTACTGCAATATCAGCTTGTTACACCGTCTTGTGCTTGTTTTGGGGGTGTTACGGTAGCATTTTGTCTTTTGGAGAGTCAACTCGCCTTGCAGTGAGCGAGTATCGTAGCCTATTGTTCTGAAACAAGCAACTAAACTTCGAAGTCAGAGTGCAACATGCAAATCTCAGCGGAAATTACGTCAGCTAAGTTCACGACTTCATATCTTGTGACGTCGTCAGACTCCCGAAGACAGGTTTTCTCACGACGCGGCTCAATTACAATATCCAATCCAACAAATGATACGAATGTTGATTAGCCTAGTAGGCACAGTGAAAAATAAATTTATGTGACAATGGTTTATTTTGGTAAGATACATTTTGCTTATGGGTTTTGCGAACAGTGGAGATCCAGATCAGCCTGTGTATGCGCAATCTGATCAGGTGCTGCACTGTTCGCCATTCCATCAATGAAACACTCGTCTTGCCTCTAACAAGCCATACAGATGGTTATCAGGCTACATCAGTCAGTGTGCTATTTGTACAGAAGCTACACTGATCACGTCTAATTTTTAGATTTACAGACCGACGACTAGGCTGGTAACAATATATGTTGACCCACCACTAATTGCTTACCAAGGTTTTATTTCAGATTATGCTTCAGCATGGTCTGGTGAGTGTGTAAACCAAAATGCACCCGAATGCACATTGGGGAAAGCACCTAATTTGCATAAATTCAAGATGGCCGCCAAAAACACCCCTATTAATTCTTAAACACACAATATTATGACAACTAGATATAATATACTATATAAATGTATTAACTACAGATAGGAATATGTATATCAGGATTTCAAAAATTATCATAGAAAGTAATTATAACATCACTGTGACGTTATCATGACGTCAGTGTGACGTCATTGTGACAAAATCGTTGGAAATGTCCGTATTTGTCATGTTATTTGGGCTAAATGTTCAGTAGAACCTTCATGGAATTGAATGCATCACATTAGTGACCAATTACGTATGATGGTATTGTACATATTAACATATGACATGTACATGCACATACTGCACATACACCAATCAGTTTCACATCAACTGATCTGGATTATGCTAAAAATGGCACTCGACCTGTCATTGGCGTATCAAGGCACATATATCATGACGTCACAATATGTATCATTTTTAGCTCGCCTGCACGAAGTGCAGAAGAGCTTATGGCATACCCCCGGCGCGTCGTCGGCGCGTCGTCGGCGTCCACAAACATAACGTTGGGGTAAATGTCTTATAACTTCTGTTTCCTTTCATGGAACACCTTGTTATTTCATACATGTATTCATCTGATGATACTCTATCGTGCTATAGCAAATCCATGACCCACCGCACACCCCTTACCCCAAGGCAATGAGCATTTCAATGTAGAACAGTCACCCTTGCAACCGCAGTGAATCAATTTCAGCAGGTATTCTGGGGCAATAGGGTCGATGTCATTATTGGAGTCGGTTATGTGTCATGGATGCTCCAGCCCCATTCGGTCGGGGCCTGTGCGTTATCATTCCAAGCTTTCTGATAATATACCCGAAGAGAATGATACGATGCAGATCCTGACTTTGGTGGTAAGCTCTTCGGATGGATGATTGAACTTTTGCATACATTTACGCAGCCTCAGATCATTGAGATTGCGTACACTATTCGCAGCACCGTAGAGCTTTAAAATGGTGCATTCACGAGCCTCGATGATGCTTGGCACAGATGCTTCTGGATCATTGAAAATGCTAGAAGCATTTCGGAAACTGCTTATCGATTTCAATACGCCTTTCCCACTCCGTGTAGGCTGGATGTAGTGTCACAATCCAGCATTGCATGTGCAAACACATTTCACTCCCTAGTACAGTTCGACAATTGTTTATTTGTCATAGTCGGTGAGACTTTTCGTACCGTGTTTAGTGATAGGTTGATAATACAGATTGTATTCAAGTTCACCCACTTTGTGATTACTGAGTAACATAATCGTTAATTCCGAATCACTACCGATAACTACTGTTGGTTCAGATGCTGCGGTTTCAATTGTATTTGCCACTATTAGAACATCCGCGTCGGCTTCGTCATGAAATACTTCAAAATCGTTCTGAATTAGGATGCCACTCAGAAGATTGATGAACCTTTGCTTGTTCATTTTGTTTGACAGAAAGTCATCTTTCTTTACGTCCAGAATTCAGTGTGCCTCGACAAATACATCAGGTCATCGAATTTGACCTGCTCTGCGACGATGAACCGCGTATGTTGTGGTATTGTGGCTATATCCAGTGAACACACACTATGGCACCCGGGTATTTCTTCTTTAATAACGCCACATACGACTGGCATATCTCGCCAAATGTGGAACATTTGTTCCATGGTACATGATGAAGAAGCCAACCGCCATCCACGACACACTGCATACCGCTTGGCAGATCGGAAGGTGAATACCTCGCATCATTTGACAACGTTTTCTAAATTCCATCTGTCAATGCTGGTTTATCTGGTGCTCTCAACACATCCTTCGCTTCGAATATAGAGGCTGGATATGCACACAACTCATGTGAAAATACGTCCGGTAAATTTTCATCGTTAATACTACATGAGGCAAATCGTTGAAAGAGCAGCTGTGGGTCTATGTTAATGTCCGAATTATCAACTTTGATTTTGTGTTTCTATTCATGTTTAATACACGGTCATTATTTCTGAACATATACTTAACTACACTTTTGCCTTCATTTTGTTTAGAATGTCAATACCCACGTTTCTGGCATCATAACACTTTACGTTGTCCGACGTAACAAGTCCTGTGGCAATATTTCGCAATGGTATAGCTCCATCGAATGGTGATCGCTCACGAAGAAATGTCAATATTAGTTCAGCATCTTCACCATCACGCTTCACACGCGGTCGACTTGCTCCTTATGCTGGTCGCTGCTGACATATGTTACCGATTCCAGTTCCTGCATCGCACTATTGATAGAGAGACACACAGGTCAGGACATAAGCCATATTAATCGCTGCGCTTCTGTAAACCCCTACCCTACTGAGATCACTACCTGACGATTTCAATGATCTCATCAGTGAGTGTTCAATCACAAGATCTGTGCTTAGACCTGCCCATAATCGGTCTGACGTTCGAAGCACATGGTGACCTTTTTCAAAGTGTGCGTAAACTTTGGGGAAATCAGTCTCCAGAGTTGCCATATTTGCAGGTACACATGTAAAGTCTTAGTGCAATGATTGTGTCCAGTTGCTGCCAGTATAGGAAGGGTTTCAATGACGGCCTCAATATGTAGATGCCACTGACTGGTCCTCGCGGCTTTCAGTAATTGGTCATGCTGTCCACCGCCCCCCCCCACCCCAGATACACAACAATGGTTAAGTTCAATATAAACAAATAGACGGGAGGTCCCTAACTGAGCAAAACAGTTTTCTCTCTGCAACAATATTACACAGCCCAGCACAGGGAGACTTTTTGCACTGAAATAGGTACTGCACGGGTTTAGGTTCGTGTGCTCTTGAAATGGCCTTTGGGAGGTGTCACACTATTTGGTTTTCTCCAGGCCAATGTGTGAGAAGTAGCACCCGATATGATGAAGTATTATGTCATTAATTATTTATGTAACTTACCATGTGGCATAATCCGCATTGAGTAATTTCAAATAATTCCACCAAAAAACTTAATCTTGTTGTTTTTGTTGTTGTTGTTGTTGCTGTTGTTGTTGTTATTGATGTTCCCGGATTCGATGCTTACTTTTCACGGCACTTCCCAATTAGCGAACAGAAAGGGTTGTCTGTATATGGCCAGTCAAGATATACTGGGAATTATCAAATTATAAAGCAATATAAAACAGCAAAAGTTCTTCAACTACTTGAGTATTGTGGATATTTTGCCAGGAGCAGGGTTGAATCCAGGCCGATGAACTAACCTCTGGATCCGCGCCTGGGGGTAACGTCATAAACACTTTCTATAGTGATTTTTGAAATATGTATATACATATTCCTATATGTGGTTAATACATTTATATGGTGTACTGTGACTACCGTAGTTTTCATGCTAGAGAGCATTTAAGAATTGTTATATTACACTTTGGCAGCCATCTTGAATTTATGCAAATTAGGTGTTTTCCCCAATGTGCATTTGGGTGAATTTTGGTTTACACATTGTGATTAACTACATTATTTCATAATTATGTTCTACTACACATTTTGCGTTTTGTGTCAAACGCCAGAAGTGAAAGTGGCTGATGGCTTGAACACACAAAGATCGCGACCGAGCTCGCCATTCCATGTGCCGGATAGGATACTAAACGAGGCAGTGTTCACATATATCTTATACATATATTCCATCACATTTGCGAAGCAATTCTCTTTGGATCAAAGGATGATATGTAGCCTATTTCACCAACATGCAAAGTATACTTATCTAGCAAAGTATACTTTGAGGGAGTAATAATTTTTCCCCGAAATGCATTATGTCATACAGAACCAACCACCGCATATATTTGGTGATTAAAAGTATGCAGAATTATTATACTGATTTTATTACATTAGCACAGCCAAAATGACTGTGATAATGTAATAAATTCAGTATAATAAAAAATAATAAATTTATTCTTCAATTGAAAAGTTTTCCCTCAAAGTATACTTTGCTAGATATGTATACTTTGCAATGTTTGTGAAATAGGCTACTGGTATAGAACGGGTCCATAATCTTGACGTGGTTACCAACGTTTCTGACCATATATTGGCAAGACAGTGGAACCTATCCAAACCAGACACAGATACGTGTTACTTGTACTTAATTTTGATATGTTTCATTGCAATTTACCTCTATTCATAACGTCTGTTCATGCTCGCAAAGCATCCACGCTTTTCGTGAAGTAGTAATCTGTCTGTTTTACAGTGGAACCTCTCTAAACCGTACACCCTGGGGACCTCCCAGGGTGTCCAGTTTAGACAGGCTCCACTGAACATGTACCAAATTGCAATCGAGTACTTTGATTGTCTGAGCCTGAGCTTAGCCAGATTGATTTCAAGCACAATATTCAAGTATTTTGAAATACAGAAATTGACAAATATTTAGCGCAGTCGAGAGTGTAGTAAACACATAGGCATTTTTTTTTAAATCACGCTTGTAACATCTGGTATTACGTGTCGAAAGTACTTAATCAACACAAACAGACAATGTGCATTTGTTACATGAATTTTACGTGGAAAGGAACGATGCAGTCCGTAGGAATTTTATTTTTGATATTATTGTGGACATCGACAGGGACAGTTGTCGTGTCACAAGTAAACGGTAGTATGCTAATATAATGTGGGTAGAATGTGGGTAGCATGTTCATATGTAGCTGTGAGTGGATAAATGGGGCTTATGGGTGTTATGATCTGTTGATCTCCTGATCAAATAGCACACTCCTGTAGTGTGATAAGGATATATTATATAATTGCTTGTTAGAGGCATGGGGTGTGTTTCATTGATGGAATGGCGAAGAGTGAAGATCCTGATCAGAATGTTCGAATGCACAGGCTGATCCGGATCTACACTGGTCGCAGAACTCATAGTCCCAATTTCTCAAGTCACAGCAACATACAAATGTATGTGTCATCGTTTGTCACTTTCCTCGCCAATTGCACTATTATCTATACAACACAGTTAAGGACCAATTATATACCAGTAGCCGATTTCATCAACATTGCAAAGTATACTTATCTAGCAAAGCATACTTTGAGGGAGAAATTTTCAATTTATGTTTTCCATGTTTGAAGTAACAACGTTTTACCAGAACATCAGTAGCCTATTTCACCAACATTGCAAAGTATACTTATCTAGCAAAGTAAACTTTGAGGGAGAAATTTTCAATTTAAGAATACATTTATTAATTGTTATTATTCTATAACGTGATCCATGTTTGAAGTAACAACGTTTTACCCGAACATCAGTAGCCTATTTCACCAACATTGCAAAGTATACTTATCTAGTAAAGTATACGTTGAGGGAGAAATCATATATTTTTCTCGAAATGCATTATGTCATATAGAACTAACAACTGGTTATATTTGATGATTACAAGTATGCAGAATTATTATACTGAATTTATTACATTATCACAGGCAAAATGGCTCTGATAATGTAATAAATTCAGTATAATATAACAACATAATAAATTTAGCCTTAAATTGAAGATTTCTCCCTCAAAGTATACTTTGCTAGAAAAGAATACTTTGCAATTTTGATGAAATCGGCTACTGATCATCGTTTGATTCAAAGATAATTGCCTCGTAAATGTGATGGAATATATGTATAACATATATGTGGACACTGTTACTGTATCCTATACGGAACATGGGGTGGCCAAGTCAGCCATCTTTGTGTGTTCTAGCATCAGTCAGTTTCACCTGTTCTGCCGTTTGACAAAGAACTCAAAATGTGAAGTAGAACATATGCTATAATGTAGCTAATCACATGTAGAAGAGTCAGGAGAACTGTAAAATATGTTAGTTTTCTGGACAGGTTTGTGCCTGTGTTTTTAACAACATGAAGCACCATTATAAATAGTTTCATACCCAGAAAATCCTACAGTGTATCACGTTTACCTGGCAAACCACACAACACATACATACCCACTACTGTATTCTGTTGTTAGCTATCAAATACAGTGACATGCACTCAGTTACATGATTGTATTTTCCCTGGTGTCTACTCACCTACTGTGCGAGTAAATATGGCTTTACCTATGGGTTACATGATTGTATTTTCCCTGGTGTCTACTCACCTACTGTGCAAGTAAATATGGCTTTACCTATGGGTTACATGATTGTATTGTCCCTGGTGTCTACTCACCTACTGTGCAAGTAAATATGGCTTTACCTATGGGTTACATGATTGTATTGTCCCTGGTGTCTACTCACCTACTGTGCAAGTAAATATGGCTTTACCTATGGGTTACATGATTGTATTTTCCCTGGTGTCTACTCACCTACTGTGCGAGTAAATATGGCTTTACCTATGGGTTACATGATTGTATTTTCACTGGTGTCTACTCACCTACTGTGCGAGTAAATATGGCTTTACCTATGGGTAGCATGATTGTATTGTCCCTGGTGTCTACTCACCTACTGTGCAAGTAAATATGGCTTTACCTATGGGTTACATGATTGTATTGTCCCTGGTGTCTACTCACCTACTGTGCAAGTAAATATGGCTTTACCTATGACATGCACTCAGTTACATGATTGTATTTTCCCTGGTGTCTACTCACCTACTGTGCGAGTAAATATGGCTTTACCTATGGGTTACATGATTGTATTTTCCCTGGTGTCTACTCACCTACTGTGCAAGTAAATATGGCTTTACCTATGGGTTACATGATTGTATTTTCCCTGGTGTCTACTCACCTACTGTGCGAGTAAATATGGCTTTACCTATGGGTTACATGATTGTATTTTCCCTGGTGTCTACTCACCTACTGTGCGAGTAAATATGGCTTTACCTATGACATGTACTCAGTTACATGATTGTATTGTCCCTGGTGTCTACTCACCTACTGTGCGAGTAAATATGGCTTTACCTATGGGTAACGTGTACAGTAACATAGGTTGTGCATCAGATTGGAAAGTTTACACATTGTAATTTATTTTGAGATTGATGGGAGAAATGTTCAGATGTCTTGTTTTTTGTATAGTTTGCTGGCATAATATGTATAGCTTGCCGTTGTCATATCTGTCTATTATGTATTGCACCAAATTTTATTTGGTTTACTGTCATATTATGTGCTGTATGTGTCAAACGCACGAAGTGGTGAAACTTTACGATGGCTTGTGCATACAAAGATGGCGGAGATTGCAACTCAATGCTCCATATAGTATACAGTAACAAAACAATATTCACATATGTTATTATTCATATATTACATCACTTTTGTCAAGCAATTATCATTGAAGTCAAGTGTCTCTATCTATTACATAATACCTTAAATGCACTAAGCTATCAGATATGCATAGAAAGTAATAAAGTCGATTAAGAAAGACTGAGTTGATTGAATGGTGTTTAACGGCCTGTCAACATTTTAGGCCGGGTTAATGGGGTCGAATCCCATATGTTACCTGTTGTGATGGGTGGGGGAGGGGGTGGGGGGGGGGCGGGGTAAATTCCAAAATCAGAACTGAATATTTACAGCAAAAATATATATTCAGCCCTGAAATTAGAACCTGACCTGTAGCCGATTTCACCAAAATTTGAGGGAGTAATCATTTATTTTTCCCGAAATGCATTATATCATATAGAACTAACGACTTCATATATTTAATGATTACAAGTATGCAGAATTAATATTGTTCTGAATTTATTACATTATCACAGCCAACATGGCTGTGATAATGTATCACAGGCAACATGGCTCACAGGGTGAAGTAACGGACCGAGGTCTATAAATACATTAAATATGCCTAAAAGCATAAATAAATGAAGAAAAAAAAATAAATTTGTTTACACCTTCCATCTAACCATTATAGGAAGGGGTCTAACTTTTTAATAGGCCGAACCCGCACGGGCTCGAGACAACGGACTTTCACGAAACGTCAACCGAATTATATCATTGTCGCCTATTGCAGAAGTTGGGAGAATGTTAGTATTCCGCAACGATATATTCCCCGATGCGCTATGTCAACGCGTTTTCGAGCTATCGATTGTTTTGTTGTAAACAAATTATCATCATTGCTAGGTCGGGAAAGAACGGACACATTTCCGAGGCCGATATTATAATAAAGGAGTAAACATCGGGTTCAAAATACACCTTTACGTCGTCCCGGCCCGTAAAGAAACATTTTTTTTTTTTTTTTTTTAATATTTTTTATTATTTTTAAATACAACATGTACATACAATACAACACATGTATTATTAACTAACACACTGTGACTAAAGTCGCTATGAAATGATTGCACATGCACTCATTGTACTTGAAAATAAGTTTTTAGAGAAAGAGAAGACAAAAAGAATATAGAAAAGCATAGATGGTAAAGTACAATCAGGAAGAAGGAAGAGTATCGAAAAGTATAAAATATGTCCCCTTTTGTTCACATCCGCTTGAATTGATTTTTTTTTATATATATATTCGTTTACTTTTGTGTGGTTAGTGTGATTGAACCTTCACTACTATGCCCAAAAAAACATACCTATGTTTGAAAAACATCCCATTTAATGTTGTGTTGCTCAAGTTTGTCTTTTTTAGTAGCTATTAACTCTTCTAAATTTATCCTATGTTTTAAGTAGTTTATAAACGGTTCGAAAGCAATTTCCCGGTTTCATATTTACTTTAACAATAAAGTATTTGGCTAATATGTGTATAAAATTAAATTGTTGTGCCTTGTGTGTACTTTCATCTATTTCCTAAAGAAATACTTTGGAAATTTACAGCGTAAGTAAAACCTTTTTCATTCAAATAGGTACGTAACTGTGACCACATATGTTGTACATGAGTACATTCCCAAAACAAATGTTTTTATAGTTTCTACATACATAGAGCAAAAATCGCATAAACTACTATTAATTAGGTTACATCGAAAGAGTAATTTATTTGTTCCATTCATTCGCATAAGGTATTTATATTGAAAATTCCGCAATGTGGAATCTATAGTACAATTAAAGGTTGACATGTAAATATGTTTCCAGTTTAAGTTGGCTTCCGGAAATTCAGCTATTCATTTTTTTTTCAAGACTTTTTTTTCTTCAGTGATTTTTTTTTCTGTTTGTATTGTATAAAGTAATTTATTAACGTATTTGCTTTTTTGTACCCTTGATTTCAGTGTTTCAGACAGTTGTATTATGTTTATTTGTTCTGTTTTTATTGTTTCTTTCCATATTGGATTTATACTATTTAATATACATTGATATTTCATAAAATCATCATTTCTTATGCTGAATAACTCCGAATAATCACCGAATATCACCGAATGTCAGAAAAGTTTTTGTTCTATAATCGTATAATTGTTCGATGTACTTGATACCCTTATCAACCAGTGTCTATGAAACAAAGTTTTATTTTGATGTTTTATATTAGAGTTGTTCCAAATTATTTCTTTTGATACTGTATCTGTTTGAGAAGAATAGTTTATACTTGCCCAAGATTTCAAAACATTGTTCAGGAATTTATTTTCACTATGTTTTTGTATGTCTTCCGGTTTCAAGTTACATTCGAAAATAAAAGTCCCGCCATATTTTTCAAGTATTTTTTCGTAAATTGCTTTCCATTTCCCTATGTTAGTAGTATCGCATATTCTTTTTACCCATGAAGCTCTTATTGAAGTAATAAAACTATCGATGTCTAACATTTTTAGTCCACCCCTTTTTCGTAAGCTTGAATAATTGTATTTCTTTTTACTTTATCAGGCTTGTTATCCCATAAAAATTGAAATAACTTGGTTCTTACACGTTTTATCATATGTTCTGGTGGATCATGTAAAACTGTCAATGGGTATATTAATTTTGGGGCAGCAAATGTTTTTATTACCGTGTTTTTTTCCGAGTAAGCTGAGCTTTCTGTGTTTCCATTTGTCTAGGCACTGTTCAAATTCTAAGATTTTTGTAAAAAAATTATGGTCATGGGTATCAATATTATCATTTAGGAATGTGATGCCTAATGTTTTCGCGCTGTGTGAGGTCCAAGTAAATTGTTTGTTGGGGCAAAATGTGGTTTCTGTATGTTTAAGAGCACCTATTCTCATTACTGTTGATTTTTTACTCTATTATGTATATTAACTTTTCGAAGGATTTTTGAGAGCCCTCTGTCATAAAGGTTGCATCGTCAGCAAACATTGTGTTCTTTAGTTCTACATCATCACATTTTGACTCCGGTTATATCTGCTTCATTTATGATAGATTGTGATAATATTTCAATGGCCATAATAAAAAGATACGGTGATAACGGACAGCCCTGACGCACACCTCTTTGTATTGAAAAGAATTCTGATAAGTATCCGTTATTTGTTACACAACTTTTTGCATCAGAGTAAAATAGTTTGATCCAATTAAGTATATCATTACCAAAATTAAAATAGTCCAATGTTTTCAAAAGGTATGTATGTTCAACAGTATCAAATGCTTTTTCGAAGTCTGCGAAAAAAAAGAGCCTGGGGCATCATTTTCGTTAAGATGATCAATTGCTTCGTAAAGATTTGTTTTAATGTTTTCTCCAATATATCTTCCCTTAAGAATCCAGTTTGTGAATAATCTATTATTGATGGTAGAACTTTTTTAATTCTATTTGCAATCGTCTTAGATGCTATTTTATAATCTACATTAAGCAATGATATGGGTCTCCAATTTGTTAATATTGATAAGTCGCCCTTTTTCGGTAGTAATGTTATTATTCCTTGTTTTTGCATTTCGCTTAGCGACCCGTTTGTTAATGAATAGTTGAAAGATTCTATATAATACTTTTTTATATCATTCCAAATAGAATATTTTAAAAAATTCTACTGTTAGTCCATCGGAGCCTGGGCTTTTATTATTATTCATTTCTTTTAGAGCAGTGCTACATTCATATTCGGAAAGATTACCTTCGCATAGCTGTTTGTTTTCTTCAGATAATTTATTCTGATCGTTGTTTGTAAAAAAATTGTGATTACTATTCTGAACATCTTTTTTGCTATATAGCTTTTTATAGTATTCGTTTTGCTCGTGTAATATATCTTTATTTTTTCGTGTCATTTTTTCCATTTACATTTAATCGGACTATAGTTTTGTTCTCTGCTCGTTTCCTTTCTAAATTTGCAAAATATTTTGTATTTTTTTCATTACCCTCTATATATTCTGCTTTTGATCGTATGATACTTCCTCTTACTTTCTTTTCATGGATGTCCTCTAGACTTTGTTTTTTAGATTGTAATTCTAATAAAGTGGTGTCCGATATATTGTTTGCGTATTCTGTTTCCAGTTGATCTATTTCTTCTATGAGTTTTCTTTCTAACTTTAAATTTATTTTATTTTCTTTCGATGCAAATTTTATTGTTTCATTTCTTATCGTTCCTTTTATAATTTCCCACAATGTGTTAGGATTTGCTTCATTGTTAATATCGGCAATAGCTGTTATATTATCTCTAATTAGTTGTTGGTAATCCGGTTTTAATAGCAGACTATTATTTATTTTAAAAGTAGCCAGGTCCCCGTTCATTACAATGCGTTAGTAATTTTTATATATATATCGAATGGTCTGATTTAATTCCTGTAGTGATTTTGCTTTTTGTTATTCTATTTATTATATTCTCCGATATTAGAATAAAGTCCAATCGACAGAATATTGGTGGTTTAGTATTAGAGTGCCATGTGAATTTTTTAGTATTAGGGTTAAGGATTCTCCAGATATCATGTAGATTAAATTTGTTCATAATCGACACTATTTTTTCTCTTGTTTTTTTGTTAGCATCATGTCTACCATTTTTCTTATCAAGGTCGGGATCTAAAATAATATTGAAGTCCCCTCCTATTATTAGCGTATCCTGTTCTACAGATTCTAAATATGTCTCGAAATTTTGATAAAATTGAAAACTATTTTCATTTGGCCCATATATGTTAATTAATGTGTAAAGAAACATTTTGCATAGAGAAAACATTGTTTCAATCGAACATTTGATCAAACCTACATTTATACCCGTCCTGTGCGTCACCTGTAATAACCTTTTTCCTACTTTCATTCATGATTCGCGTACTATCAGATTATGTCTTCCGCAATCCCGAAATAGGTTGAATGACGTCATACAGTTTAGATTTAGCCAATCAGAGATGTTCTTTACATAGACGCTTCCGGTTGTATTATGGAAGATGGTGCATTGACCCAGTTCCAGATAATGAACGAAATTAGACAAAAAAGTGTTTTTTAGATCGGTGAACGATCACAATTGGACGAACTTTGTATGGTTGGAGTTGCTAATATATATGGTCATGGTGCACCACTTTAGTTTGAGCTGGCGATCAGTTATTGGTCAAATATGACCGATAATCCACGCCGGACGGCCTCCGATTCTGTGTGAGATTCTTTCGTACACGCAACTTTCGCTTTGGATGGGGTTATTAAAACGCGAATAACTCAATAAATACTTGAAAAAGCGATTTGAAGTGAGTATATTCACACACCTAATACCTTTATCGATTGCCAGAGACATTATTTCATACATTTAATCGATGTTTATTGTGTTTGTGCGAATCGGAAAATAGAGGGCTCTTTCTATAATTGCCATATTCATACCCACCTTCTATAAATAGAAGATGGTAATGTACGAGACCAAGTGGGTGGGGTAATGGGATTTTTTTTTAATAGGCATATTTTTGGTGTCATAGGTCCGAGTCTTCCACCTGTGGTCTGTTCCACGTTTTGCTGTCGACGAACTTTTGGCTATTAAACACATTAAATCTAAACAATATTTAAAAGTAAGTAGTTTTTTATCAATAACAAAAAAGTCAACCTCCCAAAGCAAAATTGTTTGATGAAATTCCATCAAATATTGATTTTATTGCGAAAAAACGATTTTCCTATAAGAATTTAACATGGGGCTAAACATAGATGTTTTTAATATATGTTTTTTATTTGTGGACCGGTTTTCAAAATCTAACTTTTGTTTGCTTAGTTACATCATTTTCAAGCTATCTCGCTAGGTTTCAGAGTCAATTTCCAAAAAAAAAAAAATTCCCATAGGAAAATCGTTTTTTCGCAATAAAATCAATATTTGATGGAATTTCATGAAATCAAATTGTTTGGTGAGGGTGAAATTTTTGTTATTGATGAAAAATTACTTACTTTTAAATATTTTTTAGATTGAATGTGTTTAATGGCCAAATGTTCGTCGGCAGCAAAACGTGGAACAGACAGTAGTCACCTCACGTGAGTGAGATATTCTCGAGATTCTCGCCGGCGACCTGCCTTGAACTGCCATGTGTGCATTTGTGAATACAAATTTCAAGTCAAGTCGGTCATGGACGAGTTATGGGAACTAGAATAATTAGAACACGTTCCCGAATAGGCCACAGCTGTCAAAAACAATCATGCAACATATTTTAAAATTATTGACAAAAATCATTAATTGAGTCCGCTTTTATCGCATCGCCGTTATTTCGAAATATACGTTAAAAAAAATATCGGCAAATGGCATATACAATTGAAACAATATTCAGAACCCATGCGCGACAGATATTGCTACATGTTATTTTCACACTGCTTATTTGTTCATGCGCATTTTGTCTGCCACTTTTCAAAGGAATCACATGCATTGTATGTTTATTGGGCACAAAACAGTATATACCGCAGATATTAGCAGAACCTTTTTTTCTTCTGTGAAACGATATTAATTTAGCGTAATAAACGACTAATTGTGGCACTCGTTACAGCGTTTTTGACATTATACTGTGCCACATTTACAAGTGCCCGCTATACAGATATAATCATTTAGTAATATTTATTTTACTGATAGTGACGCGCGGTTGTATCAGGCTATTTTCATATGCAAATGAGACATGCTATTTTTTAATTATTTATACTAATTAACTGCGTCACATGAAACAATAATATTTTCGACAGATTATAAAGTATGATCATTGCACATCAAAACATAAATACAGATACTATATAGTAATCCGTTAACATTTTAAGGAAACACGGCTATCACCCCTGGTATCAGTGTGGAAATTTGCGTTCGATATAAAATGTATCATTCAATTGTAAAGGGAAGGTCCCCAGGGTGTCCGGTGTGGAGATGTTCCACTGCAAATGGGAAGTCGCCAGGGTGTCCGGTTTGGAGAGTTTCCACTGTGAATGGGAGGTCCCCAGGGTTTCCGGTGTGGAGATGTTCCACTGTAAATGGGAAGTCCCCATGGTGTCCGGTGTGGAGATGTTCTAGTGTAAATGGGAAGTCCCCAGGGTGTCCGGTGTGGAGATGTTCCACTGTAAATGGGAAGTCCCCATGGTGTCCGGTGTGGAGATGTTCCACTGTAAATGGGAAGTCCCCATGGTGTCCGGTGTGGAGATGTTCCACTGTAAATGGGAAGTCCCCATGGTGTCCGGTGTGGAGATGTTCCAGTGTAAATGGGAGGTCCCCATGGTGTCCGGTTTGGAGAGGTTCCAGTGTAAATGGGAAGTCCCCATGGTGTCCGGTGTGGAGATGTTCCAGTGTAAATGGGAGGTCCCCATGGTGTCCGGTTTGGAGAGGTTCCAGTGTAAATTGGAAGTCCCCATGGTGTCCGGTGTGTAGATGTTCCACTGTAAATGGGAGGTCCCCAGGGTGTCCGGTTTGGAGAGGTTCCAGTGTAAATGGGAGGTCCCCAGGGTGTCCGGTTTGGAGAGGTTCCAGTGTAAATGGGAGGTCCCCAGGGTGTCCGGTTTGGAGAGGTTCCAGTGTAAATGGGAGGTCCCCAGGGTGTCCGGTTTGGAGAGGTTCCACTGTAAATGGGAGGTCCATGAAAAGTCATTGTAATCATAGAGACATAACAGCGAAACACATTTAAGTTAAACATCCATATTTTCCCGAGCGTCAGTAGCCTATTTCATCAACATTGCAAAGTATACTTTACTAGCAAAGTATACTTTGAGGGAGCAATAATTTATTTTTCCTGAAATGCATTATTTCATATAGAACTAACAAATGCATATATTTGATGACTAAAAGTATGCAGAATTATTATACTGAATTTATTACATTATCACAGCGAAATTTGCTGTGATAATGTAATAAGTTCAGTATAATAAAAATAAATAAATTTATTCTAAAATTTCTCCCTCCAAGTATACTTAATACACTACCGCCTGCACTATTCTTGCCAATATGTGTCTATATCTGTATCTCATAGAATGCCCTTTTTATTTTATTTATTTTATCTCAAAATCCCCAGTTATCTCACATTTTTAACATCAAATTGCCGTTGTTGCCCTGTAAAATGTGCCATTGACATAGTTGTTAAAGGTTCATGACCACTCAGTAGGCACAAACTATTATTTATATCTGAGACATCATCTGAGACATTTTCTGGCATAATAAACTTTCATTCACCATTACCCCACGGATTGATTGGCATTATGATTATACATGTACATTTTATATTAGACGTAACTTTCCACACTGATATCAGGGGCGATAACCGTGTTTCCTTAAAATGTTAAAGGACATTACTATTTATTGCTTTTAAATGTATTCAATTTTTGAGTGCAATGATCATGCTTTATAATCTGTCGAAACTATTATGTTTTTCAGGTGACGCATTTAATTAGTATAAATAATTAAAAAATATCATGCCTCATTTGCATATGAATATAGCCTGATACCACCGTGAGTCACTATCAGTAAAATAAATATTACTAAAGGATTATATCTGTATAGCGGGCACTCGTAATTTTTAGAACTGGTGGAATAGTGACACAATTATATACTTATTTTATTCCTATAAAGAACAATTTGTGCCTACTGAGTGGGTATGCACCTTTAAGATATCAAATGACATATTCTGACATATTGATGTACATGTACACTACAACACTGTTATTTTCCAAAGTGTGTGTGGGCCGATTGTTGGCCTTATTGCCCCTTGCATAGTTTTTATACGACCGTTTTTGCGCGGGCGGGCGGTCGGGCGGGCGGGCGAAGGACAGAAAAAGTGCATAGATTGTGTACCTCTGAAACAGTTCAGTCGATCGATCTGAAATTATACACACGTCTTCTACACATATTGAAGATGTGCACCTTGGTGTTTTTATGCCGAAAACATATTTTTAACAAACATATCACCTTTTTAACTTAGCCAATTTTTCTACATTTTTGTATTCAATTCTATATAGGGTACAGAGTTTGTGTACACAACTCCTCTTAAACCGTTCATTCGATCGTTCTGAAACTATACACACGTCTTCCTTCTACACAAATTGAAGATGTGCACCTTCGGATTTTTATGCCGAAAATATTTTTAACAAAAATATCACCTTTTTAACTTAGCCATTTTTTCTACATGTTTGTATTCAATTCTATATAGGGTACAGAGTTTGTGCACAAACCTCCTCTGAAACCGTTCAGCCATTCGATCTGAAACTATACACACATCTTCTACACATATTGACTTTACACTCCTCTGCCTAAATTAATATACATGTTTAGCATAACGAGAGGAAGAAATAGTGAGTATTTTGTGACTTGCGGAACTCTTGTTGTTTATATTTTCATATTTTCACATCCCATTTTTATAAATAGACCAGTCTTAACATCAGTTTGTGACGGTTGGATTGATTGCAAAATTAACATATCAAAATCCATTCCAGTTACTTAGGGGTTAAATGGTTAAAACAAAACTCCCGACATGCTCAATGTCTCGTACTGCCATTGTCTATTTCAGATGACGAAGACTGCGATATTAATGGAAGTAAGTACAGACTATAATACAACAACTACCTGACACATACATAGAGCATTCCAAAGTCGCGTCATTTCATATCAAGTTTATCAGGCTCGGCTAGGAAACGCGTAGGAATTCCGAGGCTCGCCGAGGAATTCCCCTATCGTTTCCGAGCCGAATAAAGTTGACATCAAAAGACAATAGCATGCTGTTCTGTGTATCAGCAAACGTTTTGAGGTAGTGGATTGGTCATGTGAAAATTGTTTCAGTTGCGTCATTACGCTTATGTCATTCAGTAACAACACGTAACGCATTTCGGCCAATGCAACGTCGTGGTTTGATCACACACTACACTCACTTGTTTGTTTAGCGGAAGGGCCCAACCACTGGCGCATTAGTTCGGGATAAACATCTCATCTGGTTGAATAAACAGCATGTATTGAATATATAGTGTGCAGATAATATGACATTTATCCCAGGAGTTGTGGGTGTTTTCGTGTTAAAATGCGAACAAAATATGGACGTGGCTATTGACAGACGTCTGTCAGCAGCCAAAGTGCCGTGTTTTGGCTGCTGACAGACAAATATACAACTTGGGTAGTGGGGAAAGGTCGAACTCAATATTCCGAAAATAAATACGGAATTTGTACTAGACATTTAGCTAAAATTGACATAGAGTGGCACATGAAAATATATAAATGCATTTTCTTCATGAATATGTGTATTATACAGTTTATAAACATGTGTTCTTTTACCCAGTTATTAATGAAGTGTACCAAGTTCTGATGATAGAACTACAATGATCGTTTTTTTACATTTGCTGCGGGAAATGGTTTCCTATAATAATTTCTAAAGTATTTACGGAAATGTTTGAACAGCGATTATAATTTGTCGAATTGGCGCTCAATTGTGGTACATATGAAACAAAACGTACATGGTATGGACAAGCATGACATGCAAACATATTAATGTGACACCAATATATTTTGTTTACTAGATATGTGACTCGCCACGAGAAAACCGGGCTTATTGACTCAATGTAGACCGTAACCAAATTGTGGACTTACACATTCCGAAAAGTATCTAAACTGTTTGCTAAATTCATTAAGATTGTTTGTCTGACTCAATGTCAAACAGTGTAGACCCTGATCAGACTGCGCGGATGCGCAGGCTGATCTGGGGCTACAATAGTCACATTGGCCATAAACCCCATGTTGTCATGGCGCGTCACATATGTTCTGATTTATATTTTCAAAGAGACGATTCTAAAGAACTCCAAAATTCTATATTCTGTTGGAGAATGAATGCAATATACCAGAACTTAGTCCAAAAAAACGCAGCTTATCTGGAGCTCTGATTGACAGTGAAAGTATTTTCATGGAGAAATAGAGCATATAACATGGTCGGGGATGGGGCGGGAATGTAGCATTTTGATGTGTTGGTAGTGAAAGTGTTTTCATGGAGAAATAGAACATATAACATTGTCTGGGGGGATTAGCATTTTGATGGACAGACATAGAATATAATATAAATTTTCTAGACAGATGTGGAACATTGTACATATGAACCGCATTCTCTGGTTTTAAGATCTACATAGCCCAATAAAGAAGACAACAGAATCTGTCTACTTTATAAGTTCATAATGCCCAGCGTGTATCCATTCTATGCGACGTGCCCATTTACGATGTGGTCAAGCTGCAATCTTGTGATGTTACCGGCAGCATGATGCCGCATAATCTCAAAGACTTCACATGAAATGTCAAATCCACAGTGTGTCAATCATATATTAGTATTATAGTGGAGAGATAAGGCATAAAATGCACATCTCGTAGACAAATAAGACACAATGCACATATTACGGGAATGACAGACAGCTAATACTTTCGTGGACAAATAGTAGTACTTTGGTGGAGAGATAATATATAAAATGCACATCTCGTAGACAAATAAGACACAATGCACATATTACGGGAATGACAGACAGCTAATACTTTCGTGGAAAAATAGTAGTACTTTGGTGGAGAGATAATATATAAAAATTCACATCTCGTAGACAAATAAGACACAATGCACATATTACGGGAATGACAGACAGCTAATACTTTCGTGGAAAAATATTAGTACTTTAGTGGAGAGATAAGACATAAAATGCACATCTCGTAGACAAATAAGAATCAATGCACATATTACGGGAATGAATGCACAGTTAACGTTCTCCTGGAGAAATAGAGAAGATAATATACACTAGGGAATGTTACAGATAATCATGACAGACATTGTTGCATCCATATAAAACCTATACTCACCTGGACATTTTGAATCAGGTCCCTGACATTTGGTTTCTGAAGAAGATCTTCGATTTTACAGCCTGTATTACACACATTTTTTTTTCTTTTCTTTTTGCTTATATTTAACGGCGGCACTGGCTCTAGGACCTTGCATGCCGTCTCCCAAGAATAGGAGAAAGAACGGAGGTAGTGATTTTTGAGAGAAGCCGGTAATTCGTAGCAACTACGAATTATCGGTACCCATGTACAGCTGGGTGAACTGGAGCAGTGTGGATAAAGTGTCTTGCTCAAGGACACAACGCACGCCGCTAGTCAGGCTCGAACCCACGACCCTTCGATCAGTAGTCCGACACACTAACCATTACGCCACGGCGCTCCACTATACACACGGAGATTGATAACGAATCACACAGATAGTTCTTGAAATATTTCGCTTGCGAGTGTCCAACAATTAATGTCGCTATGACTAAAACACAATAATGAAAGATTGTCACTGATTGTCACACGTTTCAATAACCCGACAGAGAAATATAACAATACTGAGGAGTGAAATATAACAACACTGAGGAGTCAAATATCCTAAGAAACCAACTATTAAATGATTATAGCGTTATAATATCCACGTTATAATATCCACGTTATAAATCCACGTTATAATATCCACGTTATAATATCCACGTAATAATATCCACGTAATAATATCCACGTTATAATATCCACGTTATAATATCCACGTTATAAATCCACGTTATAATATCCACGTAATAACATCCACGTAATAATATCCACGTTATAATATCCACGTAATAATATCCACGTAATAATATCCACATCCACGTAATAATATCCACGTAATAATATCCACGTTATAATATCCACGTTATAATATCCACGTAATAATATCCACGTAATAATATCCACGTAATAATCACTAATATATCCACATCCACGTAATAATATCCACGTTATAATATCCACGTAATAATATCCACGTTATAATATCCACGTAATATAATATCCACGTAATAATATCCACGTTATAATATCCACGTAATAATATCCACGTAATAATATCCACGTTATAATATCCACGTTATAATATCCACGTAATAATATCCACGTAATAATATCCACGTTATAATATCCACGTTATAATATCCACGTTATAATATCCACGTTATAATATCTACGTTATAATATCCACGTAATAATATCCACGTTATAATATCCACATCCACGTTATAATATCCACGTAATAATATCCACGTAATAATATCCACGTTATAATATCCACGTAATAATATCCACGTTATAATATCCACGTTATAATATCCACGTAATAATATCCACGTTATAATATCCACGTAATAATATCCACGTAATAATATTCACGTTATAATATCCACGTAATAGAATATTGTAAACAACAGTTTAAAATATTATGAATTAATATCAGCAAAACATAGATTATTAATACTATTAAATTGTCACGCAAAATATTTTCATCGTCTTATTTCTAAATTGGTTTATTACGAATGTTATTGGTCAGAAGACCATGTGTGAGTATCCACGTGATATATCCATTGGCTAGTGTAATTACCAGTTACACTTGCATGACTAGTCCGCTAAATAGTAATTAGATTGACGTAACGGGACTGTCTTCAAAACCACCAATTAACATTATTTAATTCACATAATTACGCCAATGACTTCTCAGAAAAAATATAATTGCTACCAAACAATGCTAATTAAAATGGTTTGCAGTTTCATTGTATGTTATCGCTAATCCGGACAAATTATTTTGCAGAAGACATTCTTGTTTGTAGATGAAGTGTTTTCTTTCATCAAACCGAAGCAAACAATAACAAATTCCTTTAGCAATATGTTATGACGACAAACCCATATAATGAATAATGTCCTTAAATTAGACGGAAGATCCGCGCAATCTGATCAAGGTCTACAATGGTTGACATCCGCGCAGTCCACATTACTTCGACCACATTTACGGCACAACTATATTATACATCTTTTTGTAGAATATTATATTGGCAATACGTTGCAATTCCCGCCATAGAAGGCCAAATGTATATACTTTTATAATATTTAGTTCAATATATTTGACCGCATTTGCGATATATTGATAGATATTTCTTATTATAGAAGAATCTCGGCCGAAAGTGGAGATTACGGCAAACCGGGCCCATGTACATGTATACGCCTATGGTGAATTCGTATGACGTCTGTCAGCAGCCAAAACCGCGGCCTTTTGGCTATTGACAGACGTCTGTCAGCAGCCAAAACCCCGGCCTTTTGGCTATTGACAGACGTCTGTCAGCAGCCACTCCGAAATAATATACACACGAGGGTGATATTTTGTTTATATTCTAAGCACTATACGTATAATATTCTTTATATCAGTTTAAAACAATTTGTATTTCCTATATTATCTTCTTGGCTAAAACTCGTTCCGTCAGTAGTATAGAGGGAGTCAAAATGATACCACCAACGTTTTTTAACGTTATTGAGCTGTATTGTAGCTCCCACCACCAACCAAAATTTGGTGGTGGTATTGAATGATAAAAAGTGGTCTTGTAGTCCCAATTATATTGTACAGAAAAAAACAAATACCAATTATACCACTATTATTAGAGAAAATGGATAATAAAATACAATGGGAATTGAAAGTTTATAATGACTGTGTTGAAGAAGTTTACGAAGAATACGGGGGTTATAGTCCTATATATAAATTCTATAAATTGAAAACACTAGGCGATATCGAATACATGAAATATCAGCGTAATTTATTACGCTCAGATAAAAACGTTGCATTTACAATATTATACCGGCAATTATGCAAACTATACAAGAGGCAAATACAAACATTAAGACGGATAATGTGTATCGGATATGAAACTAAGGTGTATTATGTAAATAAAATGTTAAAACCCAACGATTCGTTTACGAATATACATTTCTACGATATCGCTTATAAAGATATATTGAACAAGCACAACGAAAAATAGCAAAAGCCTCCACTCGTGCACAACACCCCCAGCGACTGGGTAGATTTCTTAGCTGGCACCCAGCCACTGGGGTGTTGGGACCTTTCTTAAGCTCACAGTCTCTATTTTGTGTGAATTTGATTTCCGAAAGTGCAAGCTCTTAGGCAGAAATCTTTTAGGCCGGCACCTTTGAGCTATGCAATTACATCGCCAAATTCACACATATTTAGAGACTGCTACCATTAAACAGACGAGAGACGAACGTCATACCGGATCAACAACATGGCACACACGAGATGATACCAATTGTTGAAAGGTCAACAAACGTATATATATTCATCAGTTTCCTATGCAACATACACATGGTGTGCAAATTATAATTATTTATAAACACTTAGAGAGGCTCACTAATTTCCGGGATGGTTCGTTATTTTATTAATTTTGTAAAAAATATTAATAATTTAAAGCTGAACACCCCCTATTATTACAAATTAATTGAAAAATTAATAAAATAATAATTAATTTATGTTGTAATTACAACACCAAGCAGACGACAATGTTCCAATTACACGAGTTATGAACATGTGTATATTTATAGCCGAGGTAAACAGACGGTTATTTATAGCCGAGTGTATTTCTCCTTATCGATGGTATGTAAACGGCTATCGATTTACACAGACGGTGTGTACACAGGTTATTTATAAACACTTAGTGAGGCGATTACAGCGTAATCCTCGGCTGAATTTGTTATACCATTACGGCGTAATTCTCAGTGAAAAACACATGTTGTATAGTATTTGTTTACTGCACCAATATAATTAATTTTATAGTTTTCTTAAAATTAATTAATAATTTTTACAAAATTATAAAATATCACAATTTACTGCAGGTGGTGCTGTAACATTTCCTCCGACTTTATCTCCAAGTTTTATCCTAAATTTATCCCAATCAGTACTCTCAATCTTGGGCATGGTGGCGCGCGCTTTGATTCGTTCATGAATAAATTTTATAAATCTAGTTCAATTAACAATGTAACAATAGTGGAAAAACTCGCGGGGTCAGCGATTTTCTTAACAAAGTTAATAACACTACCTTCGGAAAGTCTAATTGGATCGTTACCAGCGAACAAAACCACCCTGAACGCCGTCCGGCGAGCTTATGGGCTCCAGCCCCCGGTTCTTCCTGATCCACTACAAGATTTACGATGACCGCGCCCACAGGTTTACCATTAGCATTGACCGAGCAGACCGCCATTCGGAGAAGTGTACCTGGAGCTGTCATGACGTATCCCCCATATTTATTGCTCGCTTTGGCACCGAACGAATATTCATAGAGCCCCTCATTCAAGGGGTCCCGCTTCTCAGCTCAAACTGTGATGACACGTTTTTGTTTTTTCAATAACTTAAGCTGCTCTACAGATGTGGTCAACAATCCGGCAAACCCCCCGATAGAGGTATGGGCCTCAGCACGAACCTTTACAGCGGTCTCCTCAAGTGCTTTGTTCGCGGCTCTACGAACACGTTTCAGTTTATCGGAAACTTCGGTTATTTTTCCACCTAGTTCAGTAAGTGCTGCATGATCCTCTGAGCGCAACACCACATACGCCTCCATAAGGGCCGCCTGGTGGTCTTCTCGGGCTTTCTCAATACCCGTTCGGACTCCCTCAATCCCCAACCGGGCCTCTTCTCGAAATTCGGTTATTTTTCCACCTAGTTCAGTAAGTGCTGTATGATCCTCTGAGCGCAACACCATATAAGCCTCCGTAAGGGCCGCCTGCTCTTTCTCAATACCCGTTCGGACTCCCTCAATTTCCGCCCGGGCATCTTCGCGAACTTGTGCAGTCACCGTCAGGAAGTCTACTCTAAGCTGTGCCATACTCCTGTGAATCCCGTTTGTGGCCTCCGATATAGTTTTATTGATCAGGGCCTTGGTTTTTCCGGTAGTTAAAAAGTCGCTCTCTGTCGGGATGAACCCCCCTTCTGCCGGTTCCAAATTCTTTGAATCTGTCACCCAATCCCGATTGGAATTGGAAGAACTACCTGGTCCGTATATACTCATAATAATTAATTTTAATAAAATTATAAAATTAAATTATAATATTGGGGGCACCAATACTCAATTGGAAATTTCGAGAACGACCGAAATCGGGTAATAGTTATTCAACTTTCTCGCTTGACCATCAAGAATAGAGACCGTAAATTCATGGATGTGCCCCGTTTCCAAAACTTTCATCTCGGGGTGTGGGAAGTCTAAGGTCACCGTCTCCCCAAAGAAACAGTCGATGGCTTGCACGGTTTTAAGTAATGTGCTGGGGGATCCGTCTACCATGTTGTACGATGTATTCACCCGATCCAGATGCACCCTAAGAGTTTTCGTGAAGGCGAAGTCCACCGGGTTATCGCCGACGTACTCACCCGAGACAAACACTCCTTTATTTGCGGAGTATGTCTCTCTAAACCCGAGTTGAATACCTAACGCCGGGGAGACCACTACCTTACTATCTGAGCCGATGGTCATTGTTGTGAGCCCGGTAGCCTTCGATATTATGAGGTTGACTCTACCGCCAAGCTCTGAGGTGACAAAATCTTTGAGCTTTTTAAAACTCCACAGTCCGGGAGGCAGCTTTACTCCTACTTGTTGTTCATCCTTCACATAGTAAAACCCTTCACTCTTCCCCACATTCTCCCACCCGACCGCGAAGGTGATTGATCTGAGGCCTACCCGGCGTTTTCCGCAGCAATTGTCGATTGACTTTTGAAGTTCACAACTCTCTTTTTGAACATTAGTGATAGTAGCAAACATAATAATATCTTTCAATGGATACCAAAGCATTTAGCTTTAGTTATAATGCAAAGTACGCGGTCGGAGGTAAATACACGCAAAAAGATGTTGTTAACCCCCTTGTACACCCAACTCTTTACCACCAATTTCCCTATCATCTTTGAACAATATAGGCTGCCCAAGATTACTACAATGGAGGCCGTGAACGGGTGGAAAGCAACACCGATGCAGTTTTGCGAGAATCAGCTCAACTTCGCCGTATGGTGCGCAACAGCCGGATGCGGGGTTTCCTCTCAGGACCATCTGACATCCAAGAATGTCATGATCCGAAGTGTCTACAACTTTCATGTGTATTATACTATTAGGAGGATTCTCAAAGAACTAGGTATTCTACTACCTCAAGACGACGCCTGGAATCCCATTTCCAACGCATACGACCGTATGACGTTTGAAAGACTGTGTAACGAATTTAACGTTTCAAAAGACGAGGACTGGAGACAGAAAGCATTTCATAACAGCACTGGCCTCGGGGACGTTCTCATTCGGGGCCAGTCCGGGAATTGGACGCAGACTGATTTTAGACACGATCACTCCGGCGACCACATCGTCAGTCGGAACGCCGGGAATTTTGATCCCGCGACGATGACCTTCGGGCCGGAAGTGTCTGGAGGTCGGCACTGCGGCATCTCATCCTGCAATTGGTTACCTCCTAAAGGAGCTCACATCGATTACATACAGCAGGCTGCTGAGGTCCAGGACGCGTGGGGTACATTTATGTTATATAAGGGTCTGGGGTTCACGCAGGCCGGGGTTACTCGCCTCAACGACTCCATTCGCACATACGTCTGGGCCATCCTCGGCGCACAGAAGCAAACTCGCAGTTCTATACTAGGCACGGGAACGGCGTTTGACGCACACAAACAATTATTGGCAGTTGTAGAGGACGCCATCTCAGCTAAGGTGGACCTGGAGAAGGCGATTCATAATTATCAAGACGTTTTGCAGAATGCCAGCACCCCGGTAGACTATGTATTTGGAATAGGTCTTTATATGGCGCCGAGCAATATGATACTACGAGACGACCCGGTTGGCGGTTACAATAATCAGATCGTAATCGCCACCGTCAATCAAAAAATCGGCCACAACGGAAACGTGAACGCGGATATCATCAAGCGCACCCCCAACATGCTCGGGTTCAACAGTGGAAGTGGAACCGATTTCATAAAACCGCAAGCACCTCCCTCAACTCCGTTGAACCCAGTACCCCCAATCCAATCGCGTTCAACAGTGTTGAGGGAAGAATTGAATGCACCATCAAGTTCCACCAATCCAATCATCAACACTAATCACAGATTGGGTGAAATTGGAACTAGTGTCACAACCCACGAGGAGGAGAAATTAGGGCTCGTCGTCGCCCTCATGGTGATAGGACTACTCGCGCTTTGGTTTTAGGAACTTCCAATCTCGATTGATGGCGAAGAATAGTAGGAGACCGGCGATCGCCACGATTAAAGCCCAAGCATTTTTGGCGAGAACTATGGTCGATATAATCATGCCGAAAACTGTGAGGATGCCCACTATTGTGATGCCCTGCTCTCTGAACAGAGTGCGAAGACGCTCACCGAGTGTCGTGTCCTCGTGCAGAACCCTCGAGATTGTTTCGCGGATCCGACTTATTTGGGTACGGAGAGCCTCATGGCAAGCCGATGCAGCCTCTAAGCGAGCTTCTCTTTCATCCCGCAAAGACCTCAGTCGTTCGGTGATCCGCTCGGTAGATTCTCTATCGCCACGGGCTTCTTCCAGTTTCCTTTCTTCTAGCGCGATATTTTCTTCCAGCGCCTTGTGTTTGGCGAGGTTATGGACCAATTCGCCCCGGACTGTTTGCATAGCCTTATCGAGTCCCCGGAGTTCGCGAAGAGATAACGGTGGGTCATCCATCGTCATGAGTATTCCGTCTATCTGAGCTCCATTGTGCGAATAGCGTCGGTGGCTACACGAGGGACCTCGCTGATCTCGACAGTTTCTATCGCGGCGGCCGTCTTCGCCATCGTTTCGTCTGTAGAATGTAGGGTCTCTACAGCGCGGGTCGGCATAATTGTTTTACCACGCGCCCAATCTACGAATCCTAGTTCGTTCTTTATGATTTCGCCACCGCCCCGGTTTCCAGCAATGGTGTTCAGCGATAGGGGTTTACCGGTCTTCATGTTGACGATCGGGACATTTGATGCTTTTAGTCGCAACCTACCACGCATATCCAATTCGAACTTGGAGTAGTCGCTGCAGACAGATGGGACCAACAACCCTTTGTCTGGCCCTAAATTACAAATTGGTTGTAGTAGTCGTCTACAGCTGACTCGAGTAATTCCCGACTTAGACTAATGGTGTTGGTAGAGCCACCTATTTCACCCCCCCCCCCCAATTGTGATTGGATTTGAACTGGAGTATCTATGAAGGGTGTTTCGTCATCATCATCATCATCATCATCACCATCGAAGTAATCGTCTCTGCCGATTTCATCCATGTCAATATCGTAATCAGCCATCTTTATAATTATGTATTAAAGACAAAATCATACGGGTTTAATAGAGTTACTAAATTATGTCTTCGAGTCAATACGGTCGCAAACTCAATCCATACCGCAGACTGCGTGAGCCCCTCGGGGCAAAAGGCGTGAGACAGAGTGTCGTTATTACGAACAACCCATCGACGATCGACCAGAACCAGCAGCTCTTAGTCCGCTTCCCCAACCTCGGAGCTAGCGACGTCATTGTGCCGGGGACGGTTCGCCTCACTTTCACTATTTCGCTGACGTCGACGGACGCGGACCGAACCGTCGTTCAGAACTTGGGTCGCGCCATCGTCAAGAAGACCATGATAAAGATTTCTGGTAATGAGGTGATGTCGATCGACGACAGCGATGTCTACCATTGCTACCAAGACCTGTGGAAGACGGCGCAAGAGTGCGAAAATGCGGTCTATCAGGGTATTGACACCAGCCGAAATAAGAACGTAACCAGACTTAGAATCGGGGCTGGTGACAAGGCAGATAACGTCGCGAGCGACAACGCGATCGCGGCCGCTTACGGCAATCGCTTCTACATCCCGCTCGACTTCGAGTTGCTGGTGAGCCACATGCCCTACTATCAGAGTGCTTTGGCTGACCGCCTCGAATACGAACTAACGTTCAACGACTACGGCCGAGTTCTCATAGCCACCGACATGGCATCGACGTATACGATCGATAATGTTTCGCTGGAGTACGACATGGTCACGATGCCCGAACTCGCGCGATTGATCAGATCCCAGTACGCTGGGTGCGTTGCCATACTTTACGACCGAGTTCTTCGCCACCGGAAGATGACGAAAGACAAAAGTGACACATTGTGGAATATTAATGTGAACGTACACGCCCTCTCGATGAAAGGTATACTGATGCTGTTCGAGGAGGGTCGGTTCGCGCTCGGGGCTAGAAAAACCGACAAATTCTATAACCCCAAAATCACAAAGGTCGAGGTGACGATCGAGGGAGTCCCCAATCAACTCTACAGCGCGGGTCTTCGCGCGCACCAGCAGAGGGACGAAGTCAGAAAGCAGTTTGCTTCCGGCTTTAAGCGCTCCCCGGATGTTGCAGCAGTTGCCAAAGACCTGCAGCTCTCGGCCGTCTCCCTCGCGGAGTTCCTGACTACCAAATACGCGTTATGGCTAGACATGCGAGCCAGCGACGACGACCAAATGCACGGTAGCGGACGCCAAGTTGAGAACGCTAGCGAGGGTGTGACGATCCAGATAACCAAAGAGGCGGATGGAGATGGGCCGATGGTCGATACGTCTCAGAACTCTACTGATTTAATAAAAAAATCATCTAACGATTTATTAATAAAAAATCAATCTAACCCAATTAAAATTGTGTTTGTGATGCTCACTCTGCCATAATATGTGGGCAGACAGGATGTGGAAAAACGGGTTTCATCCTCGACTTGCTCGAGGGTCTTACCGCGATGACTTTCGTCACATTGTGATCCTGTGTCCCACTGTGCGGCACAACGATACTTATCAGCGGTGCCCGTGGATATGGACCGAATCTGAGGTATACGTTATTGACCAAGGTGATAGGCTTCACGATTGGTTGCGTGGTTCATACCAAAGATTCCAGGGTGAGCCCACCCTATACGTGATTGACGATTGCTCGGCCAAGGCGGCGATGACCAAAAAGAAGGACATGCTCTCTGAGCTCGCATTTTCTGGCCGCCATGCGGGGCAAAGTGTATGGATCTCCACTCAAAAGTACAACGCCGTCCTCAAGGATCTGCGAGAGCAAACGAAATGGGTCGCCCTCTTTCACTGCAATGACCGAGACTCATTCGATTACTGTCTTCGAGAGAACGACGTTATCCCAACGCGCGAGGAGCGCCTTGAGGTTCGACAGATACTTTCGAAAACTAAGCACGCCAAGCTTCTGCTAAAGACCGATCAACCAACTGCTTATAAAGTTATCAATTAATTAATTTTATAATTAATTAGCAATTGCTGAACAATGCTGAACAATGCTTAACAATTAATTTTATAATTTTCTCAAAATTAATTAGGAAATGCTGAACAATGTTTAACAATTTTTTACAAAGGGGGGAGTAACCACAAATTTATGTTTTTAAAATACAAAGGGGGGAGTAAGCACAAATTTATTTTACAAAATTACAAAGGGGGGAGTAAGCACAAATTTATATTTTTAAAATACAAAGGGGGGAATAAGCACAAATTTATTTTACAAAATTACAAAGGGGGGAGTAACCACAAATTTATATTTTTAAAATACAAAGGGGTGAGTAAGCACAAATTTATTTTACAAAATTACAAAGGGGGGAGTAAGCACACATTTATATTTTTAAAATACAAAGGGGGGATTAAGCACAAATTTATTTTACAAAATTACAAAGGGGGGAGTAAGCACAAAATTACAAAATTAATAAGCAATTGCTGAACAATGCTTAACAATGCTTAACAAAATGCTGAACAATGCTTAACAATTAATTTTATAATTTTCTCAAAATTAATTAGCAAATGTTGAACAAATGCTGAACAATGCTTAACAATGTTAACAATGTGTTGCTCCGCTGCGAGCTTTGTTGCCAGCATAACGGTGATCATAAGTATCGGGTGGTGCGCTAGGCAATATATGAGACTTGTGAGAATAATAAAATTGATTTTAAGAAAATTAGCAATAATGAACTGCGACGAACTTCTCGATCAGCTAATGGAAGAAACCTCAACGCCGACTATCCCCAACTCCAATCGCGAATTGGGAGGAACTGAAACCTCAACTCCGTTGATCCCGACAGATTGAACACCTGTCGGCACGAATGAAAATGAAAACGCGGCGCGACGCGAGCGGCTAGCCGCGCTGGTTGCTGGGGGACAATCGGAGCATTATCTCGGTAGGCGTCTCTCAGTTGGTCAGGTGGATAAGATGTCAGATGTGGAGATTGATAAAATGTATGCACGATACGAATCTAGGTTAGGTGCGGAGATGACGAAAACTCTTGGATCGGCGGCTATTCATTTACACGCTACCGCTGTTAGTATACTTCTCCCTATACCAAACACCGCGGGGTTGATTCGCGATCTAGAGACTGACCCTTTTATAGGACACACTCTTAGAACAGCCTGCTGCTCAATTTATCACAAGTTTGGAATGTACTTAGCTCCGCTGACAACCGCGTTGACCACGGGTAAACACTGTCAATTTGGACATATATGCCCACGAACTATAAGCTCAGAAAATAATGACACAAGACACACCTGCGAGAGTGACGGAACCACAATCTCCAACTTCAACACTGTTGAACCCGAGCACGTTGGGGTTCAATCGGGGATTGCTGCAGCTCCACAGGAGCCCTCAACACCCAATTCCAACAATGTTAGGGGTTGGACGAATCCGGTTGCAGGACATAAAAACCCAAAAAGACAGGCAGCTGGGCGGGCGGCGGCTGCCACCCGAAAAGTTAAACAAGATAAAATACTCGCCGAGCTTCGAGAGGCCAAACAGTCGTTGCAATCGGGAACGGAGACAGCAAAACATCTGAAGACAGCTACAACACCACCAATTCACGAATTGGAAGCGCAATCCCCAATTGCTGTAGTTCCCCAACACCCCCAATTCACGAATTGGAGTTGGGTTGTTGGTGGTGGTCTGGCAGTTGTTGGTGCCCTGTGTGTGTGGAAATACCCCCTATTACACCAATCCTTATCGAAAAAACAACCCCCATCAATTCATCCAATCGAGATTGGATTGGATGCGCCCCATTTAAACATTGATCGCTATCCCTTTTATATGCAATAATTATAATGGCTGAAAACGATGGTAACGCCGTGGTGATATCGGGTTTCAGTATCGGGTATGCTCGACTAGCAAAGATGGCCTTAGGAGGGTCCGCTCCCAAATTGGACTTTGCTGTGAAAGACGTAGGGCTCGTGACCTTAGATGTGGCGGCCGCAGTTTGGACCCGAGATTATCTAATTAAAGCTGGAATTCTACCTGCTAATATATGGAAATAAATGGCTTCGATCGGATTAATGATAGGTGGTGCAGTCGTGAGCGCTGTGGCATTCGGCGGTAGCAACTATTTATTCTCGTTAATAGGAAAATCGGACGCGGATGAGGAGCGCAAGCGTCACGATTTAGCTGAAGAACAACTCAAGAGCGCAGACGCGGCATGGTCTAAAAAACGAACCGCCCATCTGGACTGGGTCAACGAAGAGCTTCGTCGCGAGAATCACGCCGCGCAAACTTTCCAGAACTTAGAAGAAGCCAACCGCGAGTACGCGCTGGCATATCCACAGAGAAGTCTCAATCCAATGAATCCCGAGCCCCAACTTTCAGATTTCTATGTACCGTCAGAGGCTCAAAAAGACCGCGAGATCGCGTTCATCGTCATGGGAATGGGTGTGGTGGGTCTCGTCAGCTACTATATTCAATAGAGATTGAAATAAGCAAAAGCAATAATTATTATTATTATTTTTTTTTTTAAATATATATATATAGAACGATGTTAGTTGACAAACTTTATTTTGCTATGATCGATGTAAGCTACACGGCCCTTAAACACCGTTTAGCTGATGCAAAGAGTATGATTCGTCTGGCCCGAGATTCTCTCGAGACGTGGTGCGAGGACGAAAAAGCGGCCACCCTTTTCGCAAAGCGGATGTTAGATTCCTCCGAGTTAGATTCCACAGAATTCCCTCTCCTATTCCAACCCAATCGCGATTGGGGCTGCAGCGAAACTTTCAACAAAGGTTTATTATTAACGACGCAGTTACCGGACGATCTGGCGAGGGCATGTTGGAGATTGTCCGATCTATTAGAATACTTCGCATACGATGGACACGCACAAACTTGATACCAGACTATCGGTTCGCCTACCGCGCAAGCTATCAAACACATACTACAGCCCCCGCGGCTACTGGAAGGGACTCGCGGCCATCAAGAACCTCGCGGCGGCGACCAAGGTTTCCGAAAACGCCACCAAGGAATGGCTCAAGAAGCAAGCCCTCTGGCAGATCTATTTACCTGCGCCTCACAATATTCCGCGCCCGAAATTCGACGTGCCGGTGCCGAACCAAGTTCACCAAGCAGATCTCCTGTTTCTCCCTCACGATCGCGTCGGTCGCAAAACGTACAAGTACGCACTGACAGTCGTTGACGTACCGAGTCGCTCAAAGGGGGCTGAGCCACTGGCTACAAAAGAGTCTAAGGTAGTGGCCGAGGCTCTTTCCCGAATATATAAGAGGAGTCCTCTCAAATGGCTGAATCTTCTCCAGGTCGATCCCGGCCGCGAGTTCATGGGCCCGGTCTCTCATCTATTGTCTAAACACAAAGTTTCTGTCAGACGCGGCCGCGTCAACATCCACCGGGACCAGGGGATCGTGCAGCGGTTCAATCGAACCCTGGCTGAGAGGCTGTTCGGTTATCAATATGCCAAAGAGCTTGTAAACCCTCAAACGCGATCGACCGAGTGGGTGACAAGGCTACCCTCCGTGGTCTCTGCACTGAACGGCGAGATGACCAGATTGATCGGTAAGAAACCCGTAGATGCTATCAAGTCAAAAACGGTGTCACACAAACCATCCGCCGTCTCGCGCGGACGCCCCGTTGGTTTAGTGGAGAAACGACTTGCATCGGATGTTGCCGTCCGGTACCTCTATCAACCAGGAGAGCTCGAAGGTGGTCGCCGCCGTGCGACTGATCCCGTGTGGTCTCTCAATGTATATCATCTAGATCGATCTATTACCAAACCAGATGAGCCCGTTCTCTACTATTTGGATGATGGTCCATCTCGTGGGTTTGTTCGCGAAGAACTTCTTGTGGTGCCTTCTGACACTCAGCTACCCCCGGATCGTCTTTAGATTGATTTATTAATAAATCGTTAGATGATTTTTTTTTTAAATCAGTAGAGAGGTTCTGTTTGTATTCCGTCTGGCAACACGCGTCTCTTATCGTAGTACGCCGATAGTCCTAATTTTTGTTGACAGTACGTTTTCATAACACCGTATTTCATTTTGAATCCTCTATTTTGTGCTACATCTATAATGTGTCTTCCATCTTCTGTAGTTTCACTTAGTACTCGTTTATATCTATCCCAAATTAAATTGTTAGTTCTCTTGGATATTCCTTTCGCAGAGTTTTTATTATTTTTTTCAAAATTAGTGGAATTAAATATTTCTACGAAATAACACTTACTAGATAACGCTATCGCCCTATCTCCGCTGAATTCCATTTTGAAAAGTCCTGGCTCTCTTTCGCTCCATTTATCCCAAGCCAACCATTTATTTTTTTCTTTTTCAAAATCGTCTAGTAAGTTTGTTCTAATCAATTCCTCTATTGTTTTTCCACTAACTCCTATATACATACTATCCGTGTCCATCTGTATTAATTCAAATTCTTCTCTTTTTACGTATTTGTCTAGAAATTCGTAGTAAAATTTCAACATTCTCAATTTAGCTAGTTGATAAACCGCTTTTCCGCATTGGAAGGGTCTCTTTACTGCACACCGGGGTTTTCGGGAAGATATTTCGTACGCATCTCCTATCTCTTCCAAATCGTCAAAGAATGCAGATCTTAATGCTTTGTCAACACAGGTTTCGTTTTGCGTATATGTCGTATTTAAATGTCTCTCTGTTGCCTCTATCATTTTTCCACAACACAAGTTTCCTAATAATGTCATTATATCCGCTACTGGTTTCTTACTTGGTTCTACATCGCCCGTTCGTCTTGCGGCTGTAACTTCTTTTGCGAACCATTCGAATGGTTTTCCACTAATATAATCTATAACCCGATGAACTCCAGTTATTTCTAGGCCGTGTTTTAAATACCATTTCAATAGTTGTGCGTACAGCAATACTTTAGTGGCGGTCATAGATCCCACCAATTTTCTTCCATTTCCTCTAGTTCTGCCAGTATCTTCCAAATATTTTATCATGTGTTCTGGAACCTCATCAACATCTACTTCTCTGTTTATAAAAAGTGGAGACATTTCAGAAAACTTATCCACCAAGTTGCGGGGAACTTCTATATCCACCTCCGCAAACCCAAACCAGTCTCCGGATAAAATCGTTTTACTAAACTTTTTAATAAGTTTAGGGTTATGTGGGTTATCTATATGATGTACAGTTTCTTTTCCACACGGCATATCTTTATTTAACGTAGATAAATATAACGCGTTTGCATCGTACCCCAAAACAGCCTTGTAAGGTTTGGAACCCACTCTAATATTTGAAACACCGGCTTCTGCATATCGTGTAAATACTATTGATGGACCGCCAACTAGAGCGTCTTTCATCATTTCGTATGTTTCTTCTTTTGGTGCATATAGAGCATCCTCCGGTATAATAGTCTTTGAAGATTTTTGTTCTTTAATGGTTCCTCTCAATAAATATTGTATAGCTACTTCAGGTAGTGTTACCGCATCTTTGAAAATATCCACACCTCTGTGTTTATAAAATTCACACATTTTTTCCACCGCTTCTAGGAACGGTGCTACATCTAAATCGTTATAATATTTCAACCAATCTCTGAAGGTTTCCATATTCTCTTCTTTGAAAATTCTACGACATTTGCTTAATTCTGTTTCGTCTAGTAACATTTTCCCAAATAGTTTGGAATACCAATTCTCTATATCAGGCAGTCCTGGGTAATGCAGCTTGTCTATAGAATCGAACCACTCGTAAGGAAAGAAAGATTTCTGTCCTTTACAGTCGTAGGCTTTTATCCAACTATCGTAATTTACACCGGGTCCTAGGTTAAAGTATTACATCAAGAAACCTAAACGCTGGAGTAAATATAAATATTGTTGCGTTAGCACGTTTTCCGACCATTACTTTCGTTGTTGTTGATGCCAGTTCGCCTACTTGGTATTTCTTAATTAAGTTTATATCGTACTTACTACTGTTAACACCTATAACAGGTACTTGCTCTATCCACTGTTCGATCTGGGCGATTTGTTTTTCACGTAAATATTCTGTATTAAACCCATATCTTGACCATACTTCTTCTTATAGCTTTTCCCCTGACTTTCAAATCATCTACGAATTTTTCAATAGTTTTGCAGGATCTTTATCACAAATATGAGTTACTGTTCCTGAGAAATTATCTCCTATACTAACGCTTACCGGAACGTGCTCAGCTTCGTACTCTAAACTATTACCGAGAGTTTCAAATTCTGGCTGGAGATACGCCTCAAAATCATATATTATCTGATATGGATAAAGAGTGGTGTCGCAACCTATCTTTATATCTTTACCCGTTCTTTGGAATTCGCATTCCCACATAACTACTAGGTTGAATTCTTTGCTTCTAATAAATGTATCTCTTCTCATAGTGGATGCGTGTTCTTCTTTTCTATGCTTTGCATGAATCTCACACCCGTGCCAGTAACAGCCGTGATATTGATATAATACGGTATTGGTTTCTGTACAGTATCCATCTACTGGAGCTCCTAAAATCCATCTGTCACCCCCGTGTCCGCACTGTTCGTGGTGAATGTGAATTCCCTCCTGCTTTTCCACAGAGTACATCCAATCGATCGCACCATAACTGTTAGAACTTTTTGGGTAGAACGCTTTCTCGAACGACGAACGCGGGCGCTCTAAATAATTACCATCACATATTACTTTTGTCTCACCTTTCATACATTTTGGTCCGTGTCTCTTCATTTTACTCGCTTTCTGTCAGGTCTTGCACCTGTCATATGCATAGCTAGACACATGCACATACAAAGGTCGTCATTTTACTTACATATCGACCCTATTGTTTGTCAGAGGTTGGTAAGAAATTTGAACACCTCTGAAATGTTTGCATCTGTATGCAAACCATGGCGCGAAAAAGTCGTGCCTCACGGCAAACCGGTGTGTATATGGTCAGTGTGACACAAGGAACACCGGCTAAGAAAAGCGGTCTTACGATGGCTAGCGTAGCCCAGATCAGTCTGCGCATCTGCACAGTTTGATCATTGCATATGTTGGTTGCCATTCGATCAATACCATTTACTATATTTACTACATGTCACCAATGTAGCAATTGTTGATGTTTCGATCAGCGGAATGATTACATAGAGAACATAAAACGCTAATTTGGATGGTGAAAGATGATAAAGGTACACATATTCGCCTTACAAATGCTGCAAGGTCCTTCTCCGTGCCCGTGACGCATATGTAATCACAAATCGTGTCAATGCCGTGGACAGATGTATAAACAAAAATATATATACAGACGGGCGGCAGAAATGTCTAAAATATAATGTAGAACATTGTTGAAATACTTTAAATAAAAGCTTACCTGGTGAATCTCCCACACGTCGTCAACAGTATATTTCTGCTTACGTATAGTTTAGCACGTGGAAAGACAATTGTCACCGACAAAAATATAGAATTAATTGAGGGGCGTTCAGTAAGTAACAGAACAGTGTCGAACATACGAGTGGAACTTAAGCTACACTTATTGATAACTTGTGATCAGTGCATATTTATGATACAAGAAAATAGCTGTATTGCTTTTTTTTGGCTCGATAATATTGTTCACTTGATCCCAGTTTATATAAAAAAAGGACATAATATGATAAATATGACGCTACCTACGAAAGTCAAGAGTATGCATTATCAAATTAAATGCATGTACACGTGGACTGGCATACAACTATGATATATTCTGCATTTTGACTGAGAATAGTTTTATTATCGTACAAAAGGGCACGTTTCACTGTTGAATGACAACTGTATCAATCACTTAAGCTCAATCACTTAAGTTGATTTATTACTGAAACTGCATGTGAAAATACAGTGGCTAAAATTATGAAGGATTAAATTGTTAATGATGTGAACTCTACAGAGATCCAACTGATGATATATGAAAAAAGACATGTCCTAACGTATTTTAAAGAAACAGTGTATCACATGATGTTTGAGATGATTTCGAAGATATTCAATGTTCCATTCCTTTTATTTTCTCTTTATTGACTCCAAATGCCATATACCACACGACCCGCACCATCATATTCAATCGAAGGCCAAGGAATGTGTGTTTTCTTATACCATATACAATGTACTACCATTGACTTTGATGAAGAGGGGAGATAAGTTGGTAACGCATTTCCGTTCGCTAGTTCAGTACCAGGAAGCACACTTTGTGAAACATAACACTTTTTTAGTTTGAAATAACAAATACTGTTCCACACATATAATATGTTGCTATTTATAGACACGTGTGGAATTAATTTAACTAATTAAAATAGTACCATCGACTGTCAATTAAACTAGCGTTCGCAACGCTATTTATGATTTGGTATAATAAGCATACTGATTCTTTTCAAGACGACTTATAGGCACAATTTGGTTAAGACAGTCCATGTAAATCTACCATTCCATTATTGTTTCCTAAATTAAACATGTTTCATCACTTTATGCACATACCTAAGACCACGTGTCTTTAAATTTTATTGTTGTTTTAATTATAGTTTTCATTCATTAAATTAATGTCATTTCATTTTATTGGGATCATGTATGTGTTGGGAAATTAATTCTTGAACACCCCTCGTAAATTACTTTGATAACTGACCACCCAATAATAAATATATGCATGCATATGCTGCACGTGCATGTACAGTTGTACGCACTGCACCAGGCGATGAGAGGCCCTTCAATTACAAATATATTCTATATGGCCGGGTGCTGGTCACTTCGTCGATGTTTTGACAGAGAACTGCTGAACGTAAATGTGGTGGGATATGTATGCACGTCTAAACCGGACACCCTGGGGACCCCATTGCGTTTCATTTATATGGCATTGATTGTAGTTTGTTCATGGTTGAAAATGAGAACAAATCTGCATGGACTGTTTAATTATTCCCTTGCCGATACATACATACGTACATGAAACACCTTTCATTTGTCAAAAGCTCATAAACTTCTTCACCGATTTTGATAATATTTGGCCACAATGTGATGGTGATTTGTTGTGCATGCTACCCACATCCGACTGCCAAAGGTCAAGATCACCGAGTACATATGTTCACATTGTTTGTAATAAGGCAAATTTGTAAGGCAATAATGTTGATATCCTTATTTCATTATCAATGCTGCCAGTACGACCGCCCAAGGTCAAGGTCACCGATTACTTTTTTAGCATTATCAAGGCAGACAGCGAGGGCATAAGCTTTGTTTAACGCTGTCATTTCTTGTTATAGTGATACCTGTCTAAGCTGGACACCCTGCGGACCTCCCATGGTGACCGTTTTAGAGAGGTTCCACTGTACTGTTTACTTATTTGTTATCGGGAAACGAGCTTTGTATTGACCCAATACGTACTGATTGATAACATACTACCGTATAAGTAATCGACCTGATACGAATATCCGGGTTACAACGAATTGAAAAGTCGCATTCTATTGGACGAACGACGTCACATGACGTTACCGAACGACGTCAGACTAATCACATAACGTAAACAAGTCCGCGTTATTTTCAACGAAAACTGTTTTAAATTTGAGCATTGGCTAGCATACAACGTTATCTGATAAATAAAATACTAGTCTAGTGTCTTTCGATATCAATATAATGTGGCTCGGATCGGAAAAGGCCTAGCCTTGCCTGATAAACTGGATATCAAACTACACTAGCCTTGTATTCTCTGTGAGTTAGTATGATTTATGCAAGCATGTTCCAATGCATATCATACAGCATATTGAGTGCTTGCTTCGTATACCCATACGTTAGACATCAAACACAAATAATAATCAGAAATGTGACAATGGCACACGCATACTCCCACTGGCAGCATGCGTACACGGATGTTATTGATCGGCTGTCATAACTGTAGAGACAGTTCCTTTAATGTCAAATGGAAATTCAAAATTGCCACTGAATACTAGCCAACGGTAGTCGGTAAGTCGATGTGTAAGTCAGTTACTGCCCTAATCGAGGTGTTCTTGTGTTTAAACAACCTACATGTGCCCATGAAACACCTCGCCGCTTTGCGGCTCGGTGTTCCATCCATGGGCACATGTAGGTTGTTCAAACACATGAACACCTCGATTAAGGCAGTAACTATTACTTATCTAAAGAATACATACCTTTTTTTATTCTTCAACCATTCTGGAAGTTCTCCTCCTGCTGCTTCTTTGGATTGTAGTCCCAAATATATTCCCCTATTGCCCTGTATTAGCTTTACAAAAACCTCTACCCATCTTACAAACTCCACTTTGTATTTGGTCTGTCTATTTTATCAGACATTATTCGTGTTTGCTCCTTATCTGACAACAAATTTTTAACGGTTTTCATTGATGATAGTGGTTCGCTACCACCGAGATTTTTGTGAAATATTACAGTAATAGGTTTTCCATTTTTAGTTTCCTCCATATGTTCTAGCTTGTAAGAATATGAATATCTCAAATAAAAATTGGTTGTTAGATACGGAGCGAGTTTATCGGACATGCGTTCAGACTCGTTAATGTCAATGTTTTTACAAAAGGATAATGTAACTACCCGTTTTCTCTTTTCTACCTTTTCCAATGTTTCATCAAGAGCCCCCAATATTTCTTCACCTTCTGTCACTATCACGCGAATGATAGATTTTTTCTTATTCTCCAAATTATTTGGTATTTGGTCACCTGTGCGTCTGGAATTGGTGCTTGCAGGTTTTATTACACTAGCCCTTAACCCCGCAATACTTTACCAATTTCTGTTATCAATTTCCTCTGCTAGTGAGAGGTCTTTAAAGGCTCCTCGTTTGTGGGCGCGGGTAAACCGCTTCATAAACGCCTCATTCTTTGTGGCGTTTATCAGCTTTGTCAACCCCCTAACTCTCAACCGTTTACTATAAGAAATCCCTAGAGATTCGGCTTCTCTTCTCAAACTTTCTATTTCTGCTCTAGTTTCTGGCGTTATCATATTTTCTGTATATATAACCTATGAAATTTATCTGTTCAATTGGACGTGAAAAAAACCATGATGTTTTTTTTCACGTCCAATTGAATATAGACATATACATATATATACAAATACATATATATATATAATGGAGTGTGTGACTTGTTGTAAGACGCATGCGTGTAAAGACTATCTACGAAGGCATCTATCGAGACGTAGACAATTTCCTTGTGTCGCCCCACAATTTCAATGTCCCAGATGCCCTTGTAAATTCGTTAGTGCCCAAACTCTTTGTTGACATAAGCAACTGCGCTGTCAGGTGGCTAAAGGTGAACGTGGTAGACTAGAACTGGTAGAATTAGTTGCTGATCTGCGAAATAAATTAGCTATATTGGAGGAGAAAAATGGGGTGTTGGAATATAAACTATCACGGGCGGACACATTGAAATTGCATTAATGATTTCGACTTTTTTTCAAAAGTCAATTTCCAATATAATTGGGACTACAAGACCACTTTTTATCATTCAATACCACCACCAAATTTTGGTTGGTGGTGGGAGCTACAATACAGCTCAATAACGTTAACAAACGTTGGTGGTATCATTTTGACTCCCTCTATACTACTCCATCTATTACTCATTGGCGCTAGCAGACACGCACAGCGACACTGACGTAAATGCACGCGACGCTACATGACGCTATGGTTTTTTTGCCAACTGAATGGAAATACAAATGTTTTAAACCTTGAGAAATGTTATTTATTCTCATTTACATACGACACATCATAGGCGGCGGAACCGGGAAATTATTGGGAGGGGGGGGGGGGGGGCAGTCCTGAGGGCCCAAAGGGCCCGATGTTGCAATGTACTCCCCCGGAAAGTTTGAAATCTAAGAGGCGTGAAACACTATTTCCTGCCATCTCAGCAAGTTTGAGGAGCAGAAAATGTGCTTTATTACAGAATTATTCAGGGGGGGGGGGGGGGGGGGGGGGGGGAATTATTGGGGGGTGCCAGAGACCCATTTCCGCCGCTCATGCACTTGGCTATTGATTTTTTAAATAAATGCGTTCAAAACTTAATTTAAACAGTTGTCGGTCAACTTTTGAGATTCGTACGCGGGCAAACCACAAAGTTTATTACTGTATAAAATAAACATTTGGTTCATTCGACAGCTTTATTCCGCATTTTAATTTAACATTTCTGGTATAAATACATATATTTAAATACGATGAAAACGAGATTTTGTACGTAAAGCCGAATAGAAAATACACAGCGGTTTGGTACCAAAATCTTCTTTTTTCAATAGTTTATAATTCGCCCTAGTTTCTACGCCAATCGTTGGCCAGTATCTCGTTCGACATATTTCACATAATATGTACATGTACCATATTAAAGTTAAATCTTGCAATATTATTGCAAGATTTAACTATAATATCTTACATATTATCATATTTAATGGCAACCTGTTTAACTACAAATTGAAAATAAACACTCTGATGGGAGACTGCATTATAAACATGGCTAATTACAATAATGCTATTGTTCACATATTGGATTATTAAGGAACTAAACTCTGCGGTCGCTAAGGCTCCCTCGCATTTAATTCCTTCAAATCCAATGTGTGGACAATAATTTATACGTACATCAGTGGTATATCTTACTATGATAGTATAAAGTATGCCCTTCCAAAAGTATGTTTATGTATGTCTAAGGTGCATGATCACGGGGTTACAACAACAACAACAATGGCTCAAACTGTTGAAAGCGCACCCATTCCAAAGTACGTAGTATCTGATAGTTTTCTTAGTAGGCAACGAAAGTACCGAGACCACAAAATGCAGCTTAGCAAGACGCGTTTGATGCGCCATATTTCATCAAAATCCGTTACATAATGAGGACAAAATAAAAGAATACGTACTTTAAATCGGATGGCTTCTGGATGTTTCAGTACTTGTTGTTGTTGTTGTTGTTGTTGTAACCACGTGATCATACACCTTGCTGTATGTTGTTTTATATTCCTTATAGATCTCGAGTGCAACTGGCCCAATGATACAAGCAGACCCACGCAAGGTTGCAACGGGTTTTGTCAATGTTCTCCAGCACCTCATGGTTCGGTGTCGAGTGGGTTCTGGGTTGTAATATTTTGCCCGTCGGGCCTCATGTTCAACCGTCACATCAATGTCTGCGATTATGCTGCTAATTTCATCTGCGATACAGGTAAGTAGATGTGACCTGTTTTATAAAACTGTTTCCATATGATAACGTTTTCTTTTTATCGAGAATTGTGTGATATAGGTTGAAGCACACTAAAGCATCTGATGTTCATGCGCGGTGTCAAATGTAGTACAGTAACACATATAATCCTTTGCTTGTAGAAACCAGTCGATTGATACACTACTTCACATGCATGTTATTGTACCATTTACATCATTTTCAAACAGATGCTTCGGAACATATTTGTCATTTGAGGCGGTTTCAATGCGCCACCACAAATGCTGGTCATCGATTGTATGTATCTATCTTAACAATAATTAAACCTATGTTTTAATTAGTGAACATACCGAGCACACTGTGTGCAGTTTACGGGAAAATGAATCCCACATACGAAAAATAAAAGTTGCAAAGAATATCAAAATGTGTTGTATATGGTTAGGTTATATGGGAAAATGAATGGTGTTGAACTACCTATATATGCAACAGAATGCATATGTGTATTTTTTTTAAAATCTCATTTGCATCCGCATTATCAGGTTTCACTAAACTTCGTACGACTAAAATGTTCGTAAGTGAAAAAATATGATAGTCTGTAAATTTCACATTAACAATGTTTTCTTGTAAACAATTATTTGATAATATATTTATTGAGCATAGGCTGCATTTGCAGCCTATGCTCAATAAATGTAAATCCATCAATTGAAATTTACAGACTATTCTAAATCTGCACTTACGAACAATTTAGTCGTACGAAGTTTAGTGAAACGGGCCCGTGCACTGTTCACCGTTATATCAAAGAAACAACCGTCATAATCTAGATCGTATCAGGATACGTGAGTGTGCTATTTGATCAGGAACTACACTGGTCACATGCTGTTGCCGTTCATTAAATATCAGCATTTATCCGAAGTAAGTGGAAATAGAAATCAAGGTGCATGATCACGTCGTTACCACAACAACAACAATGTCTGAAAGTTTGAAAGCGCACCCACTCCAAAGTAAGTATTATATGATATTATTTTCCGTAATATGCAACGGATTTTGATGAAATATGGCACAGCAAACGCGTCTTCATGACCTGCATTTGTTGTTCTCGGGACTTCGGCACATACTTATGCCGTTTTTGCGGAGAATCGATTTCCGTGTCAGTAAACATGGAAATCGATTCTTCGCAAAACCGACAGTAGTTTGTGACAAAGTATCGAGACCGCCAGATGCAGCTTTTGACGCGTTTGATGCGCCATATTTCATCAAAATATATTACATAATAAGGACAATATAACATAGTACGTACTTTGAATCGGAGGCACTTCTGGAAGTTTCAGTAATTGTTGTTGCTGTTGTAACCACGTGATCATGCAACTTGGAAATGGAAATTGTGGGATTTATGACCAGTACAGCTGCTGATCAAATAGTACAATCATGCAATCTGATACGGAATTATATTGCTTGTTGGAAGCATGGCGGATGGTTCGTTGATGTAATGGCGAACAGTGCAGATCAATATCAGACAGTCCTCTGCGGATGCAGATGCTGATCTGGATCTACACTAGTCGCAAAGCACATATATCCAATTTATCCCGTCAACACAGTGCGTACGTGCCGTGAAACACGGTGCCATGAAACATTTTTGATATCCTGTCAATACGATTTGGAGATGCGGCTGGGGTTATTTTTTTTGCATTTTAAAGGTATTTGTAATGTTGGCAGGATAAATAGAATAGTAGGTTAGTGCCGTGAATGGGAAAAATATCTCATATCCAACTTTCGCGGCCACCTTACCTGTAGAAAGTCTGCATCAGTAGCGGCGATTTTTATATGGAATTATATAGGAGACGATTACCTTTTCTTACGTAACTTTTGAACTACACAATCGATTGAAATGCACAAGTCACATTTTAAACTTCAATTATTGTACTTTATGATGATGTTTCGATCGTGTTTTTAAAATAAAAATATTTTGGTCCTTTTTAGCTTTAAACATAGTCGGTAGCTTGTATATGATTTAAATAGCAAATTGTGATTTTTCTTCTCGATTTTCGTTGGGAAAATTGCAAAATCCCTTTTTATAAGATTAGTTACAAAAAATGCACAGGTATTTTCAATTAGCTCATACATTTTTCTCTCTATTAATATTAAATTATGTTTCTAAGTTAATATTATTTTGGTCCCTATTTATCCAAGCATATTTGCATGTTTTATGCAAATGAGTAATTGTCGACCAACGAACGTACTTCATGCTTCATGATTCTAGCTACGCCACGTGAGAGAGTTCCAAAGCGAGCGGTGCATTATGAACGTTTCACTCACATTTTTGGCCAGTTACATTATTTTTCAGCTACAGTTATATTTTTAAAAACAGTTTGTGCTTTTATAAAATATTAACTGTCGTGTTTCGTAATAAATATTTTGTTAGGAAGGTTACATTTTTAGTGCAATGATCGACCGCTCCACATGTAATTTATACGTAGTTATACGCCATGAAAAATAGTTCTGATAGTGAACTAACATTATATTGTGTAGTGTAATACATTTGTTGTTAATTTTTCTGTACGACATTTATATTACAAATGTTTATCTGATTTAATATAATATAAACTGACATGTATTAATTTGAGTATATTTTTTCACGCGCAATGATACAATTAACCTCGTGTCTCATGAAAAGTAGTTTCCGCCATTTTATGCAGACAAATTATAGAATCGTTTACATAGTCATAGGTCAATGGCTCGATAAAATCCAACATTGGACAGCGAAATGATGATGATTTAAAACAGAAACATTGTTTTTTGACAGTTACATACCGCATGCTTTAAATAATTATCTTGAGCCATCGATATTATTAATCGGTGTCCATTTTACTTAAAACATCAACTAATCTATAATGACGTTATATACACACCATATGCAGTACGATACACTTCACAAAGGAAACGTTGTCTTAGAGTTTGAATAATTATAGGTTGCGCCGAACGAACGAGTACGCCGAAATATATTTCCGTACAAATCCAATAACCTATTTATTATATACCCGTTCAACAAAATATGCATCCTAATCATTAAATAATCCGATAGTGTGATGAAATGCGACTCTCTATTATTTTTGTTGAACAATCCGAGCGCCTGTGATCCTGTGATGGCTTCAGTTTATGCAAATTGACAAGGTCATTTCGCGCACCTGACGAAAAACCAAGATGGCTGACATCACTACAGACACAACAAAACCGGGAAAAAGGCGTTAAATTTGGATAAAAAGCCATACTTAAACACGTAATTTGTTTATTTAAACACATGTTTTATTTGCCGAAGATATCAATGAATATTGTTAATACACCCCCAAAACTTTCATATAATCGTCCGGCAAAAACAAATATGAAGTACCTCCATCAGCATCGGATCGACTGTCAATAATTTCGACACGTTCAACAACTGCTGAATTTAATTTTGTTCTGAAGACAAAATAACAACATAATACACAATATTGAATTATCACATGTATCGGTACTACGGTAGTATCACGGCAACATTTTCAATTCCATTGGCCAACGAAGCAAAAATGAACAAAATTCATCAATAAATGATCATAAACTTTGATAAAGACAATATTTTGTGTTTGCCTTGAAAATCTGCTTACTATCCCTCAAAAAACACCATCACCCTCCATATCTCATTTCTACGTGTGCTTTACACCAATTACATGATATTCAGTACAATACAGATCACTACAATTAGTTGCGAACAGTAACGTGGCATTCTACCATCCGTATCCAGTAGCGATTCCACTCATAGGCTGAAGTTTGAATAAAATCTGATTCGCTATTCTGCAAAGGAAGCCTATGTTTGGAATTGTAACTCGGACTACAGACGGTACGGCAGTAGATTGCAAGAGTTACTGTTCGCAACTAGCATACCATAAGGTGATTTCCGTACAACTGAAGTTTATTGACATTTATCACATTTAAATTTCAGATGTGATTTGGTACAGCTCCAACGTTTCCGAAACCGTGGAATGTATTGACAATACACGAAAAACCAAGATGGCTGACATCACTACAGACACAACAAAACCGGGAAAAAGGCGTTAAATTTGGATAAAAAGCCATACTTAAACACGTAAGTTTATTTAACACATGTTTTATTTGCCGAAGATATCAATGAATATTGTTAATACCCCAAAACTTTCATATACAGTGGATATACCTAAATTCTGGATAATAAGCCTTCGTTGGCCAGTTACTAGAGCTATAAGCATACAAAAAAACAATTAATTCAAAACTTTTTAAAACAATTTAAACTTATCGTAAAAGTGCTGTGAAACCAGATTTATCAAAAAGTGCTGCTTGTTTCCATGTCGTCCATTTTGTTAACGTATCATCCAGGCGCTTGTAGAAAATAGACTGTGACCTTAGACTCTGGATTTTTGTTGTTGGGTTATTCTCATCCTGTAGTGTGGCGCACCATCGGATCAGAGTGAAAAATGGTTATCTAAATTATCAGAGGAGTGTACAGTAAACAATTTTCCACCATTTCCTTTGCCAGTCATAAATGACAATAATATTATCACAAGGCTAATAATCATACTGCAAGATGCTTTCAGATCACGTTTAATTTTCATTTGTGGTACATGCTATTTTACCATATTCATTAAATTGCACACTACAGGCAGGATATATACCAACAACAAGATAATAACAATCTACAAACTGTAGAATATTATGAGCATTTTTATAATCAACAGAACAATAAATTCTATTAAAAACACGGAGTTTATATCTACATCTGTGTAATCAAATATAATTCTGTGTTAGTTTTTTTATTGTTTTTCATATAAGACCCCCCAGTATAATGAGAAGCTCTCTTCTGGTAATTGGACAGCTACCAGTCTGTGTTTACATGACATTGACTGCTCAAAATGGCTAAAGAATCCAGTGACGCAGACTGACAGAACCATGCTTTGTAAATCTTTTTCAATAATGATGTTTCTGAGTGGACAAAAGTGGGAATAGCTGAAATACAACATTTTGAAGGTATTCTAACAATTTTGATTAAAACGTTACATGACCAAGGGCGATGTGGAATATTTTTCTCCATTTGACAGATAGGCGTCTTCTGCAAAAAATGTCCGGGAAACTGACAATGAAAGTTTCCGTGATTAGTGACAAATGCGGTTTACGAAAAATTCCCGACGCGGGGGTAATCCCGACAAATGGTTACGCTACTGTAATCGTCCGGCAAAAATATGAAGCACCTCCATCAGCATCGGATCGACTGTCAATAATTTCGACACGTTCAACAACTGCTGAATTTAATTTTGTTCTGAAGACAAAATAACAACATAATACACAATATTGAATTATCGCATGTATCGGTACTACGGTAGTATCACGGCAACAGAACAAAATTCATCAATAAATGATCATAAAGACAATATTTTGTGTTTGCCTTGAAAATCTGCTTACTATCCCTAAAAAAACACCATCACCCTCCATATCTCATTTCTACGTGTGTTTTACACCAATTGCATGATATTCAGTACAATACAGATCACTACAATTAGTTGCGAACAGTAACTTGGCATTCTACCATCCGTATCCAGTAGCGATTCCACTCATAGTCATAGGCTGAAGTTTGAATAAAATCTGATTCGCTATTCTGCAAAGGAAGCCTATGTTTGGAATTGTAACTCAGACTACAGACGGTACGGCAGTAGATTGCAAGAGTTACTGTTCGCAACTAGCATACCATAAGGTGATTTTCGTACAACTGGATTTTATTGACATTTATCACATTTAAATTTCAGATGTGATTTGGTACAGCTCCAAAGTGAGTGAGTGAATAGGGTTTAACGTCCGCTTTTCTGACATAGAGGTACAAGCCTCAGGGAGTCTACACGCAGACGGAGGTACAGCTCCAAAGTTTCCGAAACCGTGGAATGTATTGCCAGACAAGAATGTTGCAGGAAATGGATTTTTGTGCAGAGAAAGTGTTCGCTGACGAGGTGACATTTTCGATCTCCTGTAGCGGCAGAACATTCACACTACTAGGGACAGATACAGTGGCCGTGCTCGGTGGGGCGATTAATTGAGACCCAGTTGTACTGTGCTCGGTTGGGCGATATTCTGACCAGACTGTAATATATTTGATATCTGACGATGTTCTCCGATAGACAGTTCGGCGTCATAGTGTGTGATGGATTGTATATTTTTATGTCCCGTAATTTTCATTATTTTTTTGTGGGGGAACTCGTGCTTTCGATAAAGTGGTGACTGTTGACTTTCTAATACTGTGATTTGTCAACCGTGACGAGATTCCAGCTTGCTCTGCAGCATTCTTCATCAGACTGCCAAGTGTAGCCTCTCCCATGGGCCGTGGGTAATACCTGAAAATAAATATTTGGGAGAAAATGTGTAAGAAATACTTTTGAGAACTTTGCATATCGACCAGGCTGTAGAAACATTTTAAGATCACTATTGAGACGCACTGAATTACATCTCATTTTTATTTTTCACCAATTATAATAATTATCAAAACATTGTCGTATTTATAACTATTTTACTTTTCTAACTAAATATTAATGTCACTTTCTATAAAACTTCATTTGATCTTCAGCCTTGTCCGTAATGATTTTCAGTGTCGTATGATAATGTTTAAATAACATTTAAAACAAAATGGAAAAAAATCATAGTGCATTATTTCACATAATAAATGTCATACCATGGCTCATTTTCTGTGCCTTTCAATCGTTGTTCTGGTACTGCTGTCAGGTAAAATGGACTGTCAGCAGCCAACATCTCGGAAGGTTGGCGACTTCTGAAGATCTCAAAAATCTTGACAGGGCGACTCGGTCTCTGAAATGGAAACATTGGTCCATAACAAATGTTATGTTTCTCATATATTGTCACGCCAGACGGCCGATATTGATTTCAAACAAAAATATAATAGTTTTTCCAATAAATTTCACAGTACATTGTATTCACAGAATTATATCTCAAATTCAACTTCAGATGTATTTATGGATGTAAGTCGATATCAACAAAATACAGTGATAAGAAACAATATTTTTTTCACATGCTGGCCCAGATATATTTGCGAGCGGTAACTTGCAATTTGCTCCCATACCGTCCACGAGTAGATTGCAAGTTACCGTTCGCAACAAGCTTTATTCGCTGATGTTTCCATGCCAATTCAGACCTATTTATCTTATTAACAACAATGATATAGTAAACTTTCTGTACTGAATGTATGAAAAGCAAAATACTTTTTATGGACTACAAGTAGTGGTGATCACAATACATCGGACCTCCGCTCGTATGCACCTAACTTTATTGTGTCTTGAGATATTTGAATTAATAAAAAATGTATGACTAAACAAATATTTATATTTGAAAGTGAAGTATATTGAGGATCGATTAACATTTACGCTCCTGAACATTTGATCGATTCTCCAAGTATCGTCATGACAACCGTGATAGTTTTCAAGTTATTAAATTTTCTATCGACAATATCTCCCGACTCAAAAAAGTTTTGCGCTTACAAGGCAAGCAAACATACCTGGTGTTGTCTGTTGCAAATATCTTCAGTGTGGTCTCTCGTGTATTCGACAGATTCCCCCCATCCCTGGTCTTGCTTGCTCTCTCATTGAAATCGAGAAACTTTTCCCCATTGGATGTCGTTTTCATCTCTTATATCACCGAATTTCAATTATCTTGCTTCATCTCGTCCACGTAGACCGAACATTTTTCCGAAATAGTAAAATATCTTGAATTGAAGGCTTTTTGGTGTACTTGTACCTAGAGACCCAGATGAATACATTTTCTCTTCTTCTTCAGGTGTAATGTTCATGCACTTTTTAGGTTTATTGCCCTTCCCAAGTTTCTTCAGATCCATTTTCTTGGCCGTTAATGCTCTGATACACTGCCCAAATACTCTGTCTCGATAAATATTGTTTTTGCAGCATTGATAATGTATACTGATTCAACGAATATATTGATTTTTAATGGAGTATATATGATTTTTTGTGTGAAATATTAACTAAAAATGGTTAAGCACGTACTGCGAAGGATTTCAGGACTTTCAGTCCTTTGATTATATAATAATAATGATACCATCTGTTTTCATTTTTCAGTTAGCGTACCACGGAAATCTTCGGCAATTTCCGTGATATTCGTTGAAACGGGCACCTGCTTACGGTCACTCTAAAAGCTTATATCTTACCCGAGGCATGACCGTGTTGTCGGTACAATTATTTGTGAACAAAGTAACCAACACGTTCTACTGATTAGTAATATCAGCATAGACTTTGTCTCATTTGATTATCTCGATAGTTGCAACTTGCAATACTTAATATAATTTCATCTTTATTTGTGAGTGGAAAACCAGGGGACAAGTGCAATGATAATTTTTCAACCACGCGTATTAAATGGGATGAATCGCTACGTGATCGTTTCAGGAGTGGTATTATTGCTCAACTACCGCTGCTAAATTCAATTACTCAGGATAACGATTTTGCCTCACGAGATGACGTTAATACCTGTATTGAGCAATTTACATCAGTGTTAAATGAAGTGGCTAAACCTTTGTTTTGCAAAACTATAATTAACAATAATAAAATAAAAGCTTCAACGCCAATTTGCAAGAAAGCTATATGGTTTGATGCAGAGTGTGTACAAGCTAAGCAAGTGTACCAAACGGCGGTAAATTTATACAGTAGATGTAAAACTGATATAAACCGAATTAGTATGTGTAATACTAAATGCGCTTATAAATGTTTGGTTAAAGCTAAACGAAATCGGGCAAAATTAAGTAAAATGAGAGAAATTGAGCGTTTAAGGCACATCAAACCTAAAGATTCTTTGGTAAACATTTTCAAAAAAGCGAAAAGCCCCAAATTCACAATATTTAGTACTCAAGATTTTTTCAATTTCTTTTCCACACTTAATAATAATTTGCCAAATCCTGTACATGAGGAGGCCGACCAATTTAATGAATCACATGATTTTAGTTGTAATGATTGTTCGTTTCAAGAATTAGATATGCCAATCACTGTAAGTGAAATTACTAAAATTATTAGGGCTTTAAACAAAAACAAGGCATTCGCTGGAGACCAATTGATCAATGAATATTTTGTTGAATCATGTGATATTATTGCATCCCATTTATCAGATGTATTTAATGGAATTCTTAATTCAGGTTTCTTTCCCGATAGTTGGATGGAAGGCGATATAGTACCACTATTTAAAAAAAATGATCCAAATGATGTTAATAATTATAGGGGTATTGTGCTTGTAAGATGTTTTTCCAAAATATTTACAGGTGTGTTGAATAGGAGAATCAATGACTGGGTTGATATGAACAATGTAGTTAGTGATGCACAGTTCGGGTTTAGAAAAGGTCGATTAACTGTTGATGCTATTTTTGTTTTAAATGCAATTATCCAACATGTATTAAGCCAAAATGGACGTTTAGCATGTGCCTTTATTGATTTTAAAAAGCTTTTGATAGCATTTATCGGAACGGTTTGTGGTTTAAATTGCACATAAATGGTGTAGACGGCCAAATGCTAAGAGTCATTCGAGATCTGTACTCTAAAGTCAAACTGCGCATCCGAGGTTGTAAATCATTCTCTGACTTTTTTGAATGTTCAATTGGTTTAAAGCAAGGCGAGATATTGTCACCTGTTTTATTCTCGATGTTTCTTGAGGATCTGGAACTGTTTATGCTTGATGATATAAATAGAGGTTTATCACTTGACGAACTCTCTCTTATATTAATGCTGTTTGCTGATGACATGGTTTTATTTGGCAAACATACACAAGAGTTACAGCATAGCCTCGATCTACTCAAACAGTATTGCGATAAGTGGGGGTTGGCAGTTAACATTGCTAAAAGCAAAATTGTAGTTTTTAGGAAACGTGGTGGTCTAAAAGCCCATGAAGAGTGGTTATACAATGGCACACCACTAGAAGTGGTTAACGATTTTAACTATTTGGGAACAGTTTTTAATTATACTGGTAACTTTAATTTAAACCAAGAAACACTATCAGGAAAAGGACTAAAGGCATTGAATGCCCTTTTGGCTAACATTCGTGATTTTGTTTTGAAACCGAAAGTGGTGTGCCAGTTGTTTGATGCTTTTGTGGGCTCAACCCTAAATTACGCTAGTGAAATATGGGTTTTTTCTAAATCAAAGGAAATTGAACGAATTCATTTAGAAATGTGTAAATCTTTGCTAAGTGTGAAGACATCAACATGCAATATAGTATGGGCTCTGGGGGTTGTTTGTGTACATTTTTCTTTCACGGCAAAACTTTGCATTTTATTGTTCGGTGTGACAAGACCTTCAAAAAAAGTTTGGGTAGCACTTCCAAGTCGAGTACATTTTCTCTGTGGCGGCCATCTTGGATTTTAGTCCGGGTGCAAAAATGGCTAAATTTATGATATTTTATTTTCACAAATTAAATCATTATTAGGCATCAATAAATTATTAATTTTGATGTTTTGCATTATAATGCTTCTCAAAATACATTATGAGCACAATTTACTATCATAAACATGACTTTGGGGTACACAATGGACATATTTTACTCAAATTTATCACAAATTTTCTTCATTTTGGAAAATCGCTCAATCTCTGATGGTGTCTCAATCGCCCAATAATATAATTAGAACTCTAAAATATTCCCCAAAACTTGCTAATTAAATCCTCTAAATAATGCAATCCTCTTTGCCATACATTAGGGCACTGTGAGAAGTCCACTTGAGCGAAAAGTTACCCCTACCCCATAATGAGAATTTTTTTGGAATTTTGCAAGAAATGAAATATCTTCTGAACGAATAGACCTAGGAAGGTGATCTTGGTGTCTACACATAGGTTTTCGGGGTCAGATATTCTATTTCTGGCATGAAATTAATGTTTCGAGTTAATCATGTGTATGTAAATCCAAGATGGCCGCCAACATGGCCGCCAAAATGCTGAAAAATGATATAATCCAAACAAATTGACATACGAAGGTGATATTGGCACCTAGACATAGGTTTTCGGGGTCAGGAATTCTGTTTCTCATGTGAAATGTATGTTTTGAGTTAGTCATGGGTATAAAAATCCTAGATGACCGGAAATGCTGGAAATGCTGAACGTTTTCTCTGTGGCGGCCATCTTGGATTTTAGTCTGGGTGAAAAATGGCTAAATTTATGGTATTATATATTTCATTTAGAATAAACTACCCAGTAATTGTTCAGTTTGATTTATTGCCATTATCTGGATGTTACTGATACATGTGTAGCATGATTTATTACTCGAAACATTGATTTAATGTACAATATGGACATATTTTTCTGAAATTTAGACACATATTTCTTTCAATTGGAAATTAGCCTCATGTTTGATGTTGTATCCATGGCCCAATATTGCAAGTACAGCTGTGAAATACGGTCATAAGTTTGCTATTCAAATAAATTAGCTAAACAGTGCTGCCTTCAGTTTGGTGCATCATGGCTTTGTACAAAGCCTAATTGAACCGGAAGCTACACCTACCCCATAAATTACCTGAATCCTGAAGTAAGTTTCGTATGATGTTGATCTTTGTGTCTACATGTATGTATTGATTTTGAACCCACATGAATTGAATGCTAGCACAGACATATGCTACAAACTCATCTAAATTTAAACTTTAATGCAGCACTGAATCAGTGATGGTAGATGAGAACCTCATTGATGCACGCGAAGTTCATCATGGGGGTGATAAAGGCGATATCGAGACCAAAGAAGAAAATGTCACCTCTTCACTTAGTATTGTAGAATTCAATCTCAGCTTGTAATCTCAGGTGACAGGATTCTTACATACATGTTGTCACATTTTCTTGCAACAACAGAATTTGCCACATCTGACGCCAGCCATCCTACAAGGGCATGTTGACCTGGCACACTTGGCACATGCAAAGAGATAGAGGGCTCGTTGTACGGCATCAAGATGGAGCTCCCAGATTCCCTCGCGATCAGCTCTCAGCAGATCGTGCACCACATCCATCATGCGAAGGAATTGGACCCAGAACTGGAAGTTCTCGTTCACGGCGGACTGAGATTCGATGAAATTATTCAGATCTCCTGCCAACTTGTGTGATGCAGTGGCAAACTCTACCATGCACCTCTGACTGTCACTGATGTTCGTCTTTGACACACTTGACTTCAGCTTTTCCAGGATAGCAAGGACTGGTGCATATGGCTGAATGCCGTTCTCAGCGAAGAATTCCTTGTAGAGAAGGCGTGTGAATGCTTCTGCAAGAAACTGCATGCCTTCAAGAGATCGGCTGTAATGACCTCCATTGAGAACCGAGTTCTGAATCACGGTTGGACCAAAAACACCTGCCTGCAGCCAAGTGATGTCGGCTCCACTTCCACTTAGTGCTTTCCCCATGCACTTCAGAACAGTCTTTGTCAAGTGGAATGTTCCCATAACTGGGACTAAAGTGCGAAATTCCTGCGGTCGCATCATTTGAATTTTCTTGACGATGCAGTACACCCTCCTCATCACAATACATCGGGATTTCTCCTTGTAGTAACTGTGTACCTATTGATGTGAAGTTCTTCATTGCAGAATACACGGTTGCATATTCAGTGACGGGATAAGGCAGGACAGGTAAGAATGCAAGATTCTTCACTGGGATGTTTTCGTCAGTCCAGACAGAGTTGCTTGCACTCCAGCAAGGCATTGATTGTAATGGAGGATACATCGAGACTTCATCGTCGGTAACAGCCAGACGCGCCAGGGACCATGTGGTGTCTTTCTGTTTTGCTACTTCAGCCTTTTCGGATTTGTAGACGCTGTCATTTACCGTGTAGGATGCAGGGATGTCAGGGCGTTTTGCTGACTTATGGAAATCTGAGAGAACTTGGCACGGAAGGAGATCCTTGAATGCCTGCGGCCCATGTGTGACTTGTGTATCAGATATATTGGGTTTACATGTCGATGACGGCGGTTTGTCCTGGTAGAGTACAGTCACTGTATCATGCTCCGAAACATTTGTACCCTCGTGATCCCAGTTGTCAATGGCACCAGAAGTGAATTGTCCAGGGTCGAAGTGGCTGGGTAGTGCCACTCGGTCTTTGTTGTGCTGTGCTGTAACCTACGTAGCTCTGCATAGCTGATTGCAAGTCCTTCATGGTTTAAAGTTGTGGTCACAATTTTGCCACCTCGCCCAAGACTATGAACAGATTCCGTGTTCAAAATATGCATCGGTGTTCTTTTTCTCACACAGTGGTACACATAGTACATAATTTGGAACAGGGATTGAACCTTTCTGCAACGTTGTGTGGACACGTTGTCATCTGCTTCTGCGGCATTGATATCCTCGCAATCATCTTCATCATTATCTTCGCGCTCATCGGACACTTGATCATCTGTCACGACTGATTCTGCTGCCTTTTTGTATGTACCAGGATTAAAATTGTACAAAAAAACCCAAAAAACTTGAGTAAGGGATCAGGGATATTTATATCATTACATGCACGTTTAAGATCATGAGCATCACAAAAGCTATCGTCAAGACCAAAATTGTAGTCTTCAAGAGACGTCCTAATCACATTAGCACATACTTCTACAGGGCTAACAGAGCGAATCTGCTCAGCTAACACATTTGTTTTGCAATTTGACACACGGTACACCATCAATGATTTACGAAAAGAATCAGGATATGTGAAATCAATCTCACAACCAAATTCGTTAATCAAAAACACTTTCACATCTCTATTGCGGAAATTACATTGCTCATCAATACTATTCAACTGGTCTCTTATAGCACTCAACTCATATCCCTTGCCATTGTTCATGCCTTGATCCAACTCTGGTACAACTTGTCTCCATGCAATCTGTTTGTCTGATAACTTAGGGGTCAGGTCTCATACCTATACAGATACATAGTCATGCATTCTCTATGATAATAAAGATCAGCTCCAAAAACTGAATTCTGATCTTGTAGGTCGCATGTTCGAGTAAATACATCATCCTGCAATATGTTTGTTGCCACGAGAAAGGATGATGCTCGCTTGCTTTCACAAATACGATATTTGGTGTATATTTTCTATCACATTTCCTATCACATATCATACATGTTACATCTCGCACTGATAAAGCATCTGCATTAGGTGGGTGACGGACAGCCTGGGAGCGATTGATTCGGCTATCGGTTTCCTCCTTTGATGAACATTGGTCTGTGGATTGCTTAGATGACCTACCAAGCATGGTCTTCATGGTGTAAAGCTTATAACAGTCATTCGATACATGGTAACAGAATATGTCGCCTTCAACAAGCTTTAGTCGCTTTGAAACATTGTCTTTGTGGATTTCGCTGGCTTCACGTATCCGTTTGCGACCGTTACTACTACTGGTGGGTTTATTATTGCGCACTTTTTGGCATATTATACACTTATTTGCATCAAAAGATAGGGCTTTTGTTGGTGTATAAAGCGTTACAGACTCCATAGTGTTTGTTAGTGTTTGTCAGAACTCTTCCATATACAGTTAGCGTGTGTTAGTGTTATATATACTGTAACAGCTGTAGCCAACAGCCATAGACTGTAGCGTCACAGCTGTAGCCAACAGCCATATACTGTAGCGTTACAGACTCCATAGTGTTTGTTAGTGTTTGTCAGAACTCTTCTATATACAGTTAGTATTTGTCAGAGCTACCTCATAGCCAGGTTACGCCTGGGTTAGTCAGGCATGGGACGAAATTGGTCTCGATACATCGCATCCACGAACTTGATGCCTCACATTGACCTGCAAAAGAAATACTGTTACTCCAGTTCATATGTAGATATACTGGTGAGAGAGCGGCAGAGGATCAATCATGGCTAAATGTTCTAATTCATACACGTGTGATGTTCTTCCATTATCTGAGTCTGATTGTGTATACCAAATGTGTATACATTTTACACTATCAGCTAATGGAACGTTGTCATGAACATAAGATATATTATATGAATACTAGACTGTAGACATGTCAAGTGAGAAGAAATAAAGAATGCATGTATCATTTCACGGAATGGAGACAGCTTCTCAATATATGGGACCAAGGGGTATTTAATCGTTTTACTAAGGTTCAAAATTGACTATGTTCATTGTTGACACTATGACAGAGATGGTAGTCAAAGAAATGCGTCTTCATGGTGGGGGTGGCAAGACATATCATCATTACGAACCGGGTATGGAAGGTCTTTGAACCAATTCCCACCCTTAAATATAAGCTTCATCATCATTACGAGTATTGTTACTGTCCGGGTATAGAGACATCGAGGGATCGAAAATGACTATCTCCACACTCGCATAAAAATTTGTCAGGGGTTTGGGGCACATGCCTGTTTTTATTTTTTTCCAGTGTCGGGGAGGGGGTGGTAGACTTATCAGTCCGAGTACTGTTACCTGTCGGGTATAGGGACATGGACAGGTCGAAAATGACTATCTCCACATTCAAAAAAAAATTGGTCAGGGGTTTGGTTGGGGCCCAGAACTGTTTTTAGCTTTTTTTCCAGGGTGGGGGGAGGGGGCACCGAGTACTGGTATCGTTCGAGTATCGGCACATGGACACATCAACTATAATCATAATTTATAGGTTTCAGAACAACAAACGAAGATGGCATTTCAAGCTAATGAGTTTTAACTATTCCCAAGTTTGTTATTAGCATATAAAATTGCATATATCATGGCTGATTACCTGAAATATCTCCCAAATAGCAGATGACACTTTTCTGTTGTTGTTGTTACTCTTGCTGAAATCCAGCCGCTTTTTTTTGGGCTACCATGATATTGGAGCAAAAAATATATTAATTTTGGATTTCTATGAAAGGACGAAGTCGAAACATTAATTTCACATCAGAACCCGAAAACCTATGTCTAGGTGCCAATATCACCTTCGTATGTCAATTTGTTTGTATTATATCATTTTTCAGTATTTTGGCGGCCATCTTGGCGGCCATCTTGGATTTACATACACATGACTAACTCGAAACATTAATTTCATGCCAGAAATAGAATATCTGACCCCGAAAACCTATGTGTAGACACCAAGATCACCTTCCTAAGTCTATTCGTTCAGAAGATATTTCATTTCTAGCAAAATTCCAAACAATTGCTCATTATGGGGTAGGGGTAACAATTTTTTTTTTTTCGCTCAAGTGGACTTCTCACAGTGTGCCCTAATGTATGGCAATGAGGATTGCATTATTTAGAGGATTTCATTAGCAAGTTTTGGGGAATATTTTAGAGTTCTAATTATATTATTGGGCGATTGAGACACCATCAGAGATTGAGCGACTTTCCAAAATGAAGAAAATGTTTGATAAATTTGAGTAAAATATGTCCATTGTGGACCCCAAAGTCATGTTTATGATAGTAAATTGTGCTCATAATGTATTTTGAGAACCAGTATAATGCAAAACATCAAAATTAATAATTTATTGATGCCTAATAATGATTTAATTTGTGAAAATAAAATATCATAAATTTAGCCATTTTGCACCCGGACTAAAATCCAAGATGGCCGCCACAGAGAAAACGTACTCGACTTGGAAGTGCTACCCAAACTTTTTTTGAAGGTCTTGTCACACCGAACAATAAAATGCAAAGTTTTGCCGTGAAAGAAAAATGTACACAAACAACCCCCCAGAGCCAGGACTAATATGGCTGTTTATGGTGAACTGGGTAGATACCCGCTTTACATAAACAGACATTATCGCATAATAAAGTATTGGTCCAGAGTCGTAAATTCTAACAATATTATTGTGCAACACCTATATAATTCCATGAAACAAGATTGTAATATAGAAACCATAAATTGGGCTTCTAAAGTCAAAGACTTGTTGGAACGGTATGGATTTGGCTATATCTGGAATAATACTGAAAATGTTGAATGGAAGCCATTTTGTATGCAATTCAAGCAGAGGTTGATCGATGAATTTGCTCAGTCTTGGACGGCAAGTATAGGCAATAGTGGAACTTTGTGTACATGTAGTTTGTTTAAATGCTCATTTGGATACGAGCCATATTTGGATAAACTATCTAGAACTTACAGGCATGCACTTACACGGTTAAGGCTTTCATCGCACCAATTGCGTATTGAATCTGGTCGATATGGTAACAATAGAACTGAACGTAATCAACGATACTGTACATTTTGTGACATGCTAGACTTAGAAGACAAGTACCATTTTATCCTTGTATGCCCGATGTATAATGGTCTATGTTGTAGTTTTTTAAAAAGATTATATTATGTTCGACCAAGCATGTTCAAGTTTATAGAATTAATGGAATGTCAGCAATATAGAGTTCTGTTAAACCTGGGTAAGTTCATCTATCAAGCTCTGCAAATTCGTCAATCAAGAATTGTGGCTATAGTCGGCCAATGATTTGTTTTCATTTGCATCACCTTTATATTAAACTTCCTTGTAACAGTCCAACAAGTATATATTGTCACTGTATACATGCATTTGTTTTGGTTGAGATGTCTTTTTGTTTACCCCCTTTTAACTGTATTAGGAACATGTGATACATGTAATAACAATGACAACAATTCCAAATCAAATGGCGTTTGTGCCTCCCATGCGAATCGTCCAGGCAAGATGAATCGGATGGAGTATTGCAATATGTGCTCTCGAAAGAGCAACGAATTATAATTTTTAATGAGACTTGTTGAGAAAATATATATTAACCCTTAATACGCTGAATATGATCGTGTCATCTGCTGTTATTTTTCTGTTATCTTTTTTTGTGTTTTTGTTCTTTTATCAAGCCTAACATAGCATTTTGGCTGCACACGAGAAACATCTGCATTGGACATTGTTCTCATGTGCTGCCAAAATATGTTTCCATAAAACATGATAAATAATATGATGATGATAACAGAAAGCAGAGGTCAAGTTCATGTTCCTGCTCTGTGGGGATTAAGACTATTATTAGAGAAGATAAGCCTTAATAGTTTCATGTATTTGTTTATATTTAGTACGTATACTGCTCTACAAAATGTGCAATTGTTCTGATACAGTATGGATACATGTGTTCTGATACTGTACTGTACAACGGGGAATGTCAATAGTAACTCTGTGCACGAGTAAATATCTATGTATTTAATGGTTGGAGTTGTCTCCCATTCTCGTGTAGACAGTCTGTCTGCTAGTTTACGCCGGCTGCTGCACGAGTGCGACGATACAAAGCCAAGCATCGCTCACGACATATAAATTCGAGTGAACATGTATATATGAAAGTAAAACTGTTGACATGTCTTTGTGTACACGCAGAATGAACACAATAATTTAAACCCACCATCATAACACACTGTATTTCAACTAAATAATGTTTTGTTAAGGTAGGTCTCGACTCATATAGCTTGCTGGCACTCGACTTGGCATCGCTTACTTGGCTATAAACGGTTGCCTATTTTTAATGAAAAGTAACCATAGATTGGCTGGGATGGTGTTATGATGAGCCGTGTACCAGACTCGCCCTATCTGTCCGGGCCTGTTTTTCCTACAATGTTCTTCTTAGTTTGAGATTAGATACGCTAAATATTGATCATATGGTAACTGCTTGTGTGTGTTCGGGGTGTGTTTTTGGCTCGAGGAATCCGTGTGTCTCTTTGTGGCATGCGGGTTCCTGTGAGCGAAAACCATCTCCTGCCCTATACATGCAGCAATACATTTAATGGTATCGTATCTGCACTTGTTTGATATTTGTGATATAACTTTTGTATGTAACTAGGAACATGTCATGTTCACGTTACGAAAAATAAAAATCTTGAATCTTGAATCTCTTTATTTGATTCGGCCAGAAATAATTAACGTAATTGACTTTATACATGTACGCGGGAATTATAAGTGTTGGTCAGACTACGTTAGTTTACAAGATTACTTACACTGGTTGCAAATATTTGTATCGTCGCATGTTTTCTCTTGATTTTAGGGCAATATTAACGGGATTTATAATGATTATCAAAACTAATATTGGTCCGGGTATGGAAGGTCTTCGAGCCATTTGCCACCATTAAATATAAGAAAACAAACTAATATTGGTAAAAGTGTCACAAAATAGAAATGTGCTGATTCTATTTACAGCGAATTAAGCAGAATTATCGCGAATTATTTACTGCAAACTAAACCTCCTTGAACTAAATATGTACAACCAGGGTAGACCCCGTTTAGAATGTGCGGATGCGCAGCTTGATCTGGGTATATACTGGTTTCAATAGCTGTTTTGCATTAGGCTACATGTATATTGCCCGAGGTATTAATTTAAAGAGAGTTCACTAGCCTGAGAATATATATAACGAATACATCGGTCATCTGTAATTATTTACGTGATTTAACTAATTGTTACGACTGTGTGGTTGTTTTCTCCGCATAACTAAAGTGCAGGCTACATAATGATTAATGAACAGTGTAAGCCCAGATCAGACTCATACACGTACACATTTTAAAAATCGATTAGAAAAGAGCATACACGCACATACGGTCTGCATCCGCGCAGTCTGATCATAGTATACATCTATAGCAACTGAAATACTGATTTGTAGTTTCAGCATAGACTTTGTCTTATTTGATTATCTTGCAATATAATTTCATCTTTATTTGATATGGTTAGAAATAAGTAACGTAATTCCTTTTTTTACGCACACGGGAGTTATAAATCTTGGTCAGACTACGTTAGTTTACAAATGATGTGTAAACGGTAGTGTGATTCTATTTTACACAATTAAAACATTGAAATACCCAATCACTTCAGAAATGATGGAGTGACAATACTCAATTACTAATTCCTTATCTGGAGCGCTGAATATTGATAAAATTTCAATTCACGCCGCTTGAGCCGCGATTTAAACTCGTCCATAATTAGAATTGTTCCGGTTGGCGCAAACGCTTTTATTCAATTCAAAGCGTTTATGAAATGATCAATAGTATTTGATAAATAAACGGGTTTAATAAACGGAGAACGGTGCATAACTATATTTTTATGTATTCACGATCAATCATGGATGATCCAAAATTCACTCGACCCGTCGGACGATCGTCTACACAAAGCTACTCGACCGAGACGATGACCAAGTCGATGGTGAGCGGTCGAGTGGAATTTTACACTCCTGTGTGATGCGTTGTATAGGCGAGTTCCAATTGTATACATTGCGTGGCTTTTCGTTACAATGGTGGCGAATGGGAGTACTTTCTAAGTACTATTATATTTACACCCGGGTACTTTTAAATTGTTTTGTACATTGTTTAGAAAGGTGTTTTAAGTATATACAAACAATAATAGACCATCCAAGACACGCTAGAATCGCCTGTGTATAAAGTGTACCATAATCAACAGTTAGAGTGCAAATCAGATCAGAGTTGCTACTCTGCAGGAGAAACCTATGGAGTGCACCATAGCTCTGGGTACGGACGATACGGGACTATTCTGCAGAGTTATTTCCCGCAACTAGGGCAAAACGACCTGGGGTGCGAGCAAAATTAAGCAATTTAAGGATTTACTATCACGCCCTGCAAAATGCCATTATTGGTGACGATTGTGCCACCAATAATAATTATTGTCGCAACAATGTTTACGCCATTAAGAGCCTGAATATGTCCCTCAAAAGACATCATATAAAAATATCCGATAACTGGTCTCCGACGACTACTGGGCTTATATTCATCATTCGTAAGCGTACTTATTTTTTCTTATAAATGGACAAATTGTGGTACTGGGCAGGTACTGAACACAAATTATAAATAAAATTACAAACACATATCAGCTGAATATGGTTAAATCCGCAACGTGTCAAGATGCGTCGGTGGGAAACATAGGAGCTTTATGGGATGAACGAAAAGCCGATGTGATAATCCAGTTACACTGATGATCTCTATGTATTTATACTATACATCCTGCGATAGGAGTCATTAACACATCGGTTTCGTTCATCCCATAAAGTACAAATGGTGGGAAACAGAAATAAATCCCAAACAGACAAATTTCCCGCTGGTGCTTCCATGGACAAGGAAGATAACTCTTGCAAACATCTCAAACGGCACCAGTCCTAAACGGACCCAGTAAAATAATATTCATATCAAAACGGCCCCAGTGCTGCACGTCCCCATATCTACATTTGTCCCGGTAACATATTAAATCCAAGGAAAATAATTTTAGTTTGTAAATAATAAAATCATCTTGCAAACAATTTTACAAAACTTTGTTACTGAATAGTAATTTCATTGTATAATATAAAAATAAATAGTCAAGATCATTTGATCTGACAATGGAAAAAAATAGTTTACCTATATATGTGACTTTTTATTACTTTTTGTGGGATGGCAGTATAGGATAAATTGATTTGTTATTAATAAAATATAGTATGTAAGCAGAATACTGTGAAACAGATCATCGAAATTGGGGAAAAAAGTAATGACCAACTTTTGATGTAATTTACATAAGATATATGAAATGATTTAGGAAAATCTCATATGCGATAAGATGGTTTCCAATCACATAAACCCATTTGTATTGAATAACGGTTTTCATTTTATATACGTCTGTTATTTATCTGTGAAAAAAAAAATAATTATATACGTAACTGAATCTTTCCCGAAATAACGTTGATGCCCTCGGGAACGTTTCACTTCACCGGCCGCTAAGGCAATACATGAATATTATAATCAGCGAAACATCCGCATATTCACCGAGCGGCATACTCTGACATGAGGTGTTGACATATACTACAACTCTTATTTGATTACCTCCAAATCTCCGAGAACACAAAAACCGACATTTGTGGAATTTAATAAGTTTCGGGCGATGTGAGCCCGCAGACATTAATTGAATTCGCATGACTCCACACGACTGGCACGCGTATGTATACACAGTTGTTAATTGGATATGATAAATACGTACTTTATATGGCGCGTGACACATATACAATTAAACAACTTCAAACACGTTAATTAACCGTATGGTGGTGTTCTGAGAAGTGTGGTTAATTGCATTTGCGACCGGATTAGACCCGTATCATGGTCTACACTGTTCAGTATTCATTTATTGAAACACCCGTCTTGTTTTTCACAAAGAGTTTCGACTGTTATATCGCTGCGTGGAGTATGCAAGCAACTAAACTTGCCACATACATGATCAAGCCTATATACCATAAGCCCATAAGTACACTGTATTCTATAAAAGAAAATATATATATTTAAAGGTAGGAATTGGCTCGAGGACCTTCCAAACCCGGGAATTTGAACCCAAAAGTGGCAGGCCAATGACCGTTGGCCCGTTTGTTTCCGAATTTACTAATATCTGCCATACAGTCGAAATATGTGCATTAAATGAAGGAGGCAATGATGCGGTTAATTTAACCTAGCTAGTTCATTCTCCTATCGCACGAAGCCGGTATGTAAGACTAGGTGATCCAGTAACACTGGCAAGACTGGCACATTTGAATGTGCCGCCTGTATTAATCCGCAATAATCCATAGCAATCGCATGCAAACATTACTTCGTTTTAACAGGTGAAGTAAACTGTTAGCTGAAACTAAAAGTATATGACCAGCATAGGCTCAGCCGGATCAGCTGCCAAAGACTTCCAAGTTCATGATCAGGAAAAACAATAATTCTCAGATAAAATTCGGCAGACTATGTTGATTATTTCATTCGTTTCAACTCAAATTCTGTGATATTTTGTAAACAATGCCATGTCATGTTTATTAACATACTTTGTTCATTTGTCCATGGAGGTATAAATGTGTCACATATTTCCGCAGCCAATTGCAATATTAATGTATTGAAACATTCCCTCAATTGTCCATGAGCCTGATCCAAATGTTATATTATTATATGATGTATAAGTAATTAGTAAGTAAATTTACGACCAGAGTAGTGACTGATCAAGTGACATCCCCTACGAGTGATAAAGATCTAGTGTGTGTTAGAAGCGTGCAATGTGATTAAATGTGTATATAGTGTATATATCTTGATAATACCACGCGAATGCGCATGCTACTCTGAGTCTATAATGGTTGCAAAATAATTTATCCAATCAAAAATACCTTTTATGACATTTATCATTATCCAACATCCCAGAGGCTGTCTCTGACATGAGGTGTTAACAATGCAATCCCAATTGTATTATTTGCAGCGGAATCAAACGAGAACCCGGCATGTGTGGAATTTGTTGTTTTAAGGATTATAAACGGGGACATTGTCAATAGCCCGCGGACGTTAACTGGACTTGCATGACTGCATACGACTGGCACGCGTATATTCAGTTGTTAATGTGGTACATTTAGCGACTTATGTGGCAAATTCAAACACTTTAACCGCAGGAGAGGGTAGGGGCTGACATTTACTTTCCAGCTGTATATGTCAGAAAGTGGCTCATTGCATTTGCGACCTGTTATAAGGCTGCTAGCAGACAGGCACATAAACTGGCCACATACTTATAACATAAGCCATCATTTTAATTACAGCATCAGTCTAATGCCACAGCTGACAAAAAGATAGCTTGTCAAATAGTGCACATGCCCTCGATCGGACCAGGTGGGTTCAAGTAATTTAGTCACTGAACAAAAACTACATATTAAATCTGAGTGTGAACATTGACTTGTTGCGTATGCCTTAATATTTATTTGTATAGTATGATTTTGTCAATAAGCTGATTGCGTTAAATGGCATAATTTAAATTTCAGCTAGGAGATTTGCATATCGACTTCCCGCTAACAAATGAGGGCATTTGTCATACAAAAATGTATTCTGAACCCCATGTACCCAAAATCGTCGCATTAAACCCATTGATTAAATGGATATAGGCCGATCATATACGCATTATATTTAAAATTACAACTATTACGTCCTAGTTTCAAATTGTGTTGATTATGATGTAATAAAACATTTTCAAAAGACGAACATGTTTTAATTTCATATACCTATCTGAAGCTTTACAAACGCAACTTAAATTTGCTGCTAATTAACGTATGCTTTCAGCATACAGAGACTATGGGTTCACATGCGTCCCACACAACAAGACAACATGACATCGTTAAAAATACCACCCGCAATTTCTAATCCATAGCTCATCAAACAAAAATCGCGTTATATACCGAAAACGTTTTATTTTATTCGGATAAGCCACACAATCGGCAGCGCATGACAAATCCCATCTCATCCGGCATCGTGGCGGGAATGACCGGCGACCAAAGCACCAGCATAGAGGCACATAAAACGTGTGATTGTCCTGACTGGTCTCAAATTGACAAGCAATGCATTATATCATGGGTTATCTCATGGACCTATACATGAACTTTTATCCGTTACATTGCAGAGAATAATGGACGTGATGGAACAGTCTAGTACTTATGTCAAATAGCGAGAAAAATGTGTACCGGCCCGGGGCCCGAACCCTGGACCACTGGTTTAATTACCGTACCATCGCTCTAACCAAGGATATGCATATATGTCTCTGCTCTAACCGACTGAGCTAGCATGGTTCGAATACACACCTGCTGCCCATCGTGAGTTACATACATGACCATACATACCGTGACAAAATTCCCAGCCAAATTGCAATTTGTTCCCGAATTCATGATTTTATGAGACATAGATCAGAGTGACGCGTCGATGTGTGTATTACTATATCTGTATATACATCAATATAACATAATTTTGCTTTTAAAAAAATAATTACCGATGCATATTCTCATTTTTTTTGTACATTTCAGCCAAATTAAATATTAATTGATTTTATTTTACTCTGGCTCGATCAGAACTGATAATCAAATAATATTGATAAAATAATAATACGAGCGACTCTTTGTCGCCCGCTTTATGTTACGCGTATATGAAAACTTACCATTCAGTGAAACATATGAATGAAAGTGTAAAATTTGTTTTACCGTAAACCGATAAACCAAGCAGACGGTGTTTTTACGACACGTTGTATTACTAATACGGGCGACGAATAAGTTGGCCCGAAGGGCCAACTGCTTCTAAAATAAAATGGAGATAACCTCGGAAAGTATACATAATATAGCTTACGAAGTTACTGCATTTCAAAATTGTGTTGTCGTTAGGAAGACTAAAGTTGCTTTTATCACAACGCTGAAGAGTCCCCCGAGAGAGTAGAAATGCCTTAAGTGCGCATTGGAATATTTTATGGGAAAAAAAAGAAAAAAAAATGAAAAAAAATTGCAACGAAATGGAGTTTCATTATTCCGTATTTATTTTAACACCTTTCTCTCTCTCACATCCATGTCCTTGTCTGTCTCTGTCTGTGTGTCTGTCTGTCTCTCTATCTCTTTCACTCTCTCCCACATTCATCTCTGTCTCTCTCTCTCTCTCTCTCTCTCTCTCTCTCTCTCTCTCTCTCTCTCTGTCTGTGTGACTCTCTCTGTCTGTCACTCTCTCTATCTTTCTGTCATTCTCTCTCTCTATCTTTATGTCTGTATGTGTGAAACAAAAATTGCAACGAAATGGAGTTTCATTATTCCGTATTTATTTTAACACCTTTCTCTCTCTCACACCCATGTATCTGTCTGCCCTGCCTGCCCTGCCCTGCCCTGCCCTGCCCATGCCCTGCCCTGCCCTGCCCTGCCCTGCCTGCCCTGCCCTGCCCTGCCCTGCCCTGCCCTGCCCTGCCCCTGCCCTGCCCTGCCCTGCCCTGCCCTGCCCTGCCTGCCTGCCCTGCCCTGCCCTGCCCTGCCCTGCCCTGCCCTGCCCTGCCCTGCCCTGCCCTGCCCTGCCCTGCCCTGCCCTGCCCTGCCCTGCCCTGCCCTGCCCTGCCCTGCCCTGCCCTGCCCTGCCCTGCCCTGCCCTGCCCTGCCCTGCCCTCTGCCCTGCCCTGCCCTGCCCTGCCCTGCCCGCCCGCCCGCCGCCCGTCCGTCCGTCCGTCCGTCCGTCCCCCCTCAATATTACCTATGATTTCTACCCCCCCCCCCCTCAATTTTTTCTTCCCACCCCCCCTTCAATTTTTTTCTCCTCTTCCATAGCCCCTCCCTCAATATTATCTATGATTGCTACCCCCCCCTCAATTTTTTCTTCCCGGATACCCACCCACCCTCAAATTTTTCTTCCCGGATACCCCCCCCCCCCCTCAATTTTTTCATCCCGGATACCCCCCTCAATTTATTTCTCTTCCATACGCCCCCCTCAATATTATCTATGATTGCTACCCCCCCCTCAATTTTTTCTTCCCGGATACTCAATTTTTTCTTCACGGATACCCCCTCCCCTCAATTTTTTCATCCCTGATACCCCCCCCCCCCCCCCCTCAATTTTTTTTCTCTCTTTCCATACCCCCCCCACAATATTATCTATGATTGCTACCCCCCCTCAATTTTTTCTTCCCGGATACCCCCCTCATCAATTTTTTCTTCCCGGATACCCCCCCTCAATTTTTTTCATCCCGGATACCCCTTTCAATTTATTTCTCTCTTCCATACGCCCCCCGTCAATATTATCTTTAGATTGCTACCCCCCCCTCAATTTTTTCTTCCCGGATACCCCCCCTCAATTTTTTCTTCCCGGATACCTCCCCCCCTCAATTTTTTCATCCCTGATACCCCCCCTTCAATTTTTTTCTCTCTTCCATACCCCCCTCAATATTATCTATGATCTACCCCCCCCCCCCCCACCCCCCCTCAAATTTTATTTTTTCTTCCCGGATACCCCCCCCCCCCACAACAATTTTCTCTTCCCGGATACCCCCCCCCCCACCCCTCTTTTTAATTTTTTCATAGGTTCAGGGTTAGGGTTAAATGCACAGGTGATAATTCTAGCGTGTCTTGGATGGTCAATTATTGTTTGTACAATGGTGTCAGCTAATTCTGCGCACCTAAGGCTTTCAAAACACATTTATATGTCATTACCCATCTCCATATTCAGTCAAACTCTCCGGAATATTCAACGCAGTTCAAAGACGTTTGTGCAGGTAAAATGTCATAACGTTCGGACGTCAGTAAGTGACGTAAATTGTGTGATGTATGACATCATATGCGTGTTTGCAACATCACATTGCTTTCGGCTAATGCTGCACATCTGGTAGTGTAAACAAAATGGCGAGCAACATACTGGATCACCATAGCAAAATTGGTATTAAACTTGAAGCAGAACTATCCAGTGACATCATGGTTAGTTTCTTTGTTTAACAGTTAATTTAGTAAATAAGACAGCTATTCCATCAGCAGGGTCTGAGGATTTTACACATTTTGACTATACGTTTGTATTCGGAATAACTTTTTACCAAACTATTGGAATGTGATAAAATTGTGCCACAGTGTAGCAATTAATCAGCTTGTTTATTCCAAAATCCACATAGTTTATTATGATGTACACATTGCTAAATTTGACGTGAATTGCGCATTAGCCGCTGCGCAGAATTAGCCGAAATGACAGTATATACATAAAACACCTTTCTAAAGTTAAAACAATGTACAAAACAATTCAAATGCGCCCGGGTGTAAATATAATAGTACTTAGAAAGGTACAAAACTGCTATTAGCCACCATTGAAACAAAACACCACGCGATGTAGACATCTGGAACTCGCCTATACAACGCATTACAGCATGCTGCTTGGGTGGGTTTTTGGCATAGATTTTACAGTTGCTAATACATAAACATAAATCTCAAAGATTTCGAGTGTAAACTGCACTAAAAGCGCGTCTCACTAACCTAAATTCACTTTTTAAAATCAAACACATATACTTCCGCATTCTCAATGACTATTAGCCGCCATCTTTTCAATCACGTGCACACAGAGGTTTGGTTGGTTACTGACGTCATTTCCATTAGCCAGCCAAATCAATGTGTGTCACGTGATTCAATATTTTTTAAAGATGGCGGCTAACATTCATTATTTTTCGGGAAATGAACGTGTTAGATTTTAAAAAGCGATTTTAGGTTAGTGAGAAACGTTTTTAGTGCAGTTTAGAAGTTATAAACTATAACTAATAGTAGCTACAAAGGAAACATACCTGTAATTATCNATGAATGACACGTTTTTATAGGCGAAAGTGCAGTGCACAGTGGTGTTCCGTCGACTGACTTTGCAAAAGTGACCCTGTGTTAGTGGCATGCCCGTGCAGGTGAGATACATGCGCGCGCATAAAGAAGACTGTGCATCTTAGATCGCATGCGCAGCGGGAAAGAATACGCAAGGCGGGAAATAATATGCTTCAGAATAAATAAGAAAGCGTGCGATGACATGATAATGAGATGAGTGAAATCACTTGTATAATAGTACGACGAGTGACATTTCAATGAGTATGATGCGAATGGCATGATATTATATAATAGGACTATATATTACTTATAGGTCTAATTATGGGATGCGCAAAATGCCCTGTGACACTCTCCCCCTCCCCGGAAAATGTCGCCCCGACATTTAAATATATCATATACTATTTACAACCCGGGTGATTTCAATCAACATGTATATGAACAAAAAAATACAAGTAAACATATCAATAAATGCAGAACATCGGTGCACCGAGTTCACATTTTTGTACATTTTAGCAACACCTAATTATGTACACGCTTGCTTGTTTCTCTTCAGACAAAATTAGTACATGCATTTACAACGATGTAATAATTTTATCCCTTACGGGTATATCAAACTTATCTGAAACACAAGCTAATTAATACAAAAATAACTTGGGTGACTACGACTATCCTGTTTGCCAATCATCCGATAACTGCCAGTGTGGCTTCTTGCGTGTCCTTGATGTGCGTAGCAATTGGTTGCTATCATATTCACACCTATTATTGCTACCTTGTCGTTTCTGCGGTATGATATACTTATCTATCATATTAGGAACAACTTTGGTGATTGGTGATTCTGATAGTTTATTTTCTCTCTTCTTGTTAACTGCTTCCACTATCCTGTGGTCAGACACACCACTACCATTATTTGTTACGCCCGTTTCCCTCGTACTAATACATGTAACTGTGTCATCAGACATATCAATATTTGTGACGTCCATTACACCAAGTGTCTTAATTATTTCTTTTTCTTGGTTCACTACCTTCAGTAGTGTATCCTCAAATTTATCACTACCTGTTACACTAGTTATTATCTCAGTTCCCCTCTCCTGGCTACCACAGCTGCCGGATGCGGTTTCAGTAGTTATAACACTTGTTGACTGATCCCGTGAAGGATGCAAATCGTGTTCTACTTCAACAGTCTCAATATCTTCTGATGAGTCGACTGACATAAAGGGTAATAATAAATTCCTGTGTAGTGTTTTCTTTCTCTCGCCATTTTCTGACTTTACTATATACACGGGTATATGAGGATCAGGTTGATCCTCCACAATGTGTACCTCACGATCCCATTTGTTAGCAAGTTTGTGCTTGCCCTGAATGCCAACATTCCTAATCAATACCCTGTCACCTGGGATAATTGTGGAGTGTCTAACCCTCCTATTATAATAAGTTTTCTGACGATGTGCACTTTTGGAAGCCTCTTGTTTGGCTTTGTTATAAGCATAGTGGAGACGATCGCGCAGTTTCGCTACATACCCACTATGCGTGTTGGCTGATTCCGACTCCTGTTGAACTCCTAGGAACGCGTCTATAGCTAGTCTTGGGTGTTGCCCAAACATCAAGAAATGTGGTACATGACCCGTACTCTCATGATTGGTAGAATTGTACGCGTGTACAAGTGCTGGTACATACGACTTCCAGTCAGACTTCTTATCATCCTCAAGGGTACCGAGCATATTCATCAATGTCTGATTAAATCGTTCCACCATTTCATTCCCTTGAGGATGATAAGGAGTTGTTCTGGACTTCGCAACCCCAGCAATTTTACACAACTCTTGAATTACTTGGCTTTCAAAGTTCCTTCCTTGATCACTGAATTCTCGCTTGGAAACCAAAGTGAACAATGAAGTTATCGAACAACGTCTTTGCCGTTGTTTTGGCTGTTTGATTCCTCGTGGGATACGCTTGAGCAAATCTGGTGAAGTGATCTGTCATTACCAGCACATTTTCTAATCCACCTTTTGACATTTCCAAAGACAGATAATCAATGCAGATCACCTCTAATGGATATGTAGTCTGAATATTCACCAGATTTGCTGAAGGTATAGCTCTCGTCTTTCGCCGAATGCAATTAGGACAGTTCCTAACCTTACGTTCGATATCTGCATCCATACCTGGCCAGAAACACCTAGACTTGATCAACGACATTGTTCGATCCCTACCCTGATGTCCTGTGTTATCGTGTAACCCTTGTAATATTTTGTCTGTCATTGTCAACGGTATAACCAACTGATCGACTGAGTTGCCTTTGATAATACTTTTCCTGTACAGTTTGTTATCTTTCACCATGAACTTGTCCCTTTCTTTTATAAGTTTCTGTACCTGCTTTGTTTCCATACAAACTTGTCGCCTTGTCAATCGGTGTCCCTTTAATAATCTCATTACCCGGTTAATCGACGGATCTAAGGATTGCCGTTTTAGCCAATCCACTTGACTAAGAGGTGACGGTTCATTGGGAGGACTACATTCTGCGGGTGGTATCTGTGTTTCCTGTGCTAGGAAAACACACTCGGCTGCTGGGTTGTCTTCTACCATAGCAGTCATGGAATGGCATATAGCTTTGATAGCATCATTAAATAGCTCCTGCTTTTCACCCCCACCTGGCAACCTGGACAGTGCATCCGCATCCTTGTTGCTACTACCGCTTCTATATACTAGTGAAAAGTCATAATTGGAGAGGGCAGCTATCCATCTATGGCCAGTCGCATCAAGTTTCGCTGATGTGAGTACGTAAGTCAGTGGGTTATTATCTGTTCTGACTTGAAATGTGCTCCCATAGAGATAATCATGAAACTTATCGACAACAGCCCATTTAAGACACAAAAATTCAAGTTTGTGGAGCTGGATAATGACATTCACTGGGCCTTAAACCCCTGCTAGCATATGCAATAACTCTCTCATGCCCGTCATGCTCCTGATACAGAACAGCCCCCAGTCCGTCACCACTAGCATCAATGTTCAAGAGAAATGGCTTTGTATAGTCTGCATATGCCAATACTGGCGGTGAAGTCAATTTCTCTATGATGCTATCGAATGCGTGCTGCTGTGTCTCTCCCATGGTGCTATTTTTCATTTCGTCTGTCTCCTCCTTCCTTTGTGTGTTGGATGACCAACCAACAAGTCATTCAATGGTTTGACAATGGCTGAATACCCTCTAACAAATCTTCGGTAATAACCGGCAAACCCCAGGAAACTTCTCAGTTCATTAATGGTTGTTGGTATTGGCCAAGTCCTTACTTTTTCTGTCTTTTCCGGGTCTGTCCTTATTCCTTCCTCACTAACAAGATGTCCAAGATATGTCACTTCTTTCTTTCTAAAAAAACTCACATTTGGACCCTTTTGATTTTAGACCGTGTTGTTCTAACTTTTGAAATACAGATTGAAGTCTATCAATGTGTTCCTCGAACGAATTGCTAAAAATGATAATATCGTCCAAGTAAAAGAGACACTCTTTCAAGTGTAACTCGCCCATACATCGCTCCATGAGCCTCTGAAAGGTTGCGGGAGCATTAGTTAAGCCGAATGCCATTCTGTTGCATTCATAAAACCCAAGAGGCCCGACAGAAAATGCTGTTTTATGTTTGTCAGATTCCTTGATCTCCACCTGCCAGTATCCAGATCTAAGGTCCAGTTTCGAAAAATATTTTGACCCGGCTAGACAATCAATAGTTTCCTCGATTCTAGGTAACGAATATGCATCTTTTCTAGTTTTCCCATGAAGTTTCCTAAAATCTATGCAAAATCGACAGGCTATGTCTTTCTTCTAACCAAGACAACGTTGGAAGAATAGGGGCTTTCTGATTCTCTAATCGCATCAGCGTCCAACATGTCTTTTAAGTGTTGTCTCACTTCTTCGAACATGGCAGGTGGTACTCTGCGATAAGGCTCTTTGAATGGAGTGTCATCTGTCAAATGTATCTCGTGTTCTACTAGGTCAGTTCGTCCTAGATCAGTAGGTCCTGTCGAAAATAAATGTTTCCATTTACCCAACAAGCTTATTGCGATATCATGCTCTTTATCCGACATGTGTTCCTTGTTTACAGTTATGCCTAATGATTTAAAAATAGTTCCGTTGCCACTACCTGTGAGCGTATGCTCCGTATTCAGTAATGGGTCTCGTGACTTAACAACATTAACTTCGTGTAATTCACAAATGGGAGATTTGGGCGAGATGTATATTGGCTTGGCAGACAGATTACAAACTCTAACAGGTATCCTTGTGGTGGTTGTATTGGAATTGATTTCCACAACACGGGGACAGATATTTAAAGTTTTCACTGCAGCAAAATTTCCCGGTTCTGTCACAGCAGTTGCCCCTTGCGCACCTCTAACAATACCAGTAATGGTTTTCGTTTCCATTGGCGCAATTCGGACATCCCTTTTGTTACATGTTCTCACAATACCAATACTATGTAATTGGAGCGCCTGAAACGCAGAATCCCATTCAGGGGGAATATCTGGACTGACGACACCAACATCGTCATACATCAAGCTATAGTCCCGAAAAGACCTTATCACATTAGTCCCAACTATGACGGGTGCTTGGCCAGAGCACCCAGCCACAGGAATGACCAACACGGGGACACTCGCAGTTCTATCATTCCCCAAGCATGTAATGCCAATGTCCGCTTCAATGTACCCCATGTACGACAAGACACTCCCATCTGCTGCGTTAACAGTCAACTGGAAATCAGACATACTATGTAACTTTGGTTTAGGATTCATGGTCTGATAAAATGATTCACTAATAGTAGTAATCATTGATCCCGTGTCTATTAGTGCAAGGCATTCTTTTCCAGAAACAGTAATGGTAGTATTGTTTGGAGACCCAACCATTCTCTCAAACAGTGTGTTATTTGGGCGTTCTATATGTTTGGAGTCTTCAGTTTGCCCACTAACGGAGACTCGTTCTAAAAACCCTCATTATTTCTTTTTGGTGCACCCCCTGTTACCACTGCATCCTGAGTAACCACCTCTATCATTACCCCTACTACGACCAGCGTAGCCACCTCTGTTAACACCATGAGTGTTATCATTCCAAATGTCATTAGCAGAGTCTCCCAAAGGTTCTCTATAGCCCGAGTTGGCATTCCGACTACCTCTACCATATCCTGTATTGTCATATGCTCCTCTACTATAACCTCTATTGTTGTAGGAGCCCCCAGTATATCCTTGGTTCTCATTTGTGCCTCTACTACGACCTATGTTGTCATGTGTGCCCCTACTATAGCCTCTGTCTGCATAAGCGCCCCTATTATAGCCTTGGTTACCATATGTGCCTCTACTATACCCTCTATTGCCATAGTAAGATCACCTATCATTCCCTCCCTTATATCCACCTCTCATGATATTGTCAGTATAATTTTCAACACCTGGTTCCATGTCAGCATACATGTGGGAACTTCTACCCATTGTATCATACCCATAACCAGTGTAACTGACTTGCTCTTCCTTACATCTTTCTATGTCACTGATCCTTTGTTCAAGTGTGTCTATATTGCTCAATTGACTTTCCATCCCCTGAAGCTTTCGGACCATTTCATCCATTTTATAGTTCATTGAACTGGACACATCAACATTTACAGCTTTCACATCAGCCACCCCAGTATATACGTCCTGCTCAATAGCCCTTATATCTCGTCTTAATTTGTTAAAGTCCTTTTCCGTGTCATACTTAAACCGGCTTGCATTTTTTAGCTGTATATCTCTTAACCCTGACCATAATTTTGAGCACAGCATTTCATTTCTAACTGCTGGGGTAATGTGGTTTGATGCTCTATGTAGCATCCCCTCCATCCTAATACTGTACTCTGCCACAGTTTCACCCTCTTTTTGTTTTTTCTAAGTAGAACTGCTGAAGTAGGGTTTCATTTGATGATACTGTTCCATAAATGCCTTCTAATTTGTCTAATATATGTGCACTTGAGGCTTCTTCGCCTACAGTGATCAGTATGTCTCTTGCTGGACCTTTAAGTGACCTTCTGATTGCCTGTAAAATAAGTACATCAGAATATGCATTCTCCCTTAAGAGACAACGCAATTCGTAGCACCATACTTCAAATGATGCATCCCCTTTCAAGTCCTGTCCAGAAAATTGTTGTAGTGAAGGATTTCTGGCTACATTCTCAATGGGATATCTATGTGTGCCCATAGTATTATTCCGCCGTGGGCCTGGAATGTCACCTTGTGTACTGTAAGTATGTAATGTTGAAATGGGCTGGTCAAATTGTGTGTGCCCTTGAGTATATTTCCTATGTGGAATTGGACTCTCAAATATGTCAGGAATGCCTGTATGGTCAGTTATGGTAGACTGCTTAATATTTGTTGAATGTAGTGGTTCATTCCTGGCTATTGGTTGCCTAGGTAAACTATCCGGTTGTGCTGGAAGTGCATTGTAGTTTTGTTGTGGAGTCATTATGTATGAATTATAAGGTGTGTGTTGCTGATGTGCAACATTTTGACCAAATAAATGATCATATCTCCCACTTTCTTTCAATTTTCTAATCATGAACTTGTAGTCTTGCTCCCTCCATTCAGGAGTTGGAGCCTCACTTTCAGGAGTAGATATGTTACCTTCCTCTGCCATAGTGAATGTCGGTATACACTATGTGTATATCACTGGTTTCTTAACCTCTGAAACTGACCTAATGTCCTAATAATCCCCACTAACAATTCACTTAACAACTAAACCACCTTGTAAGGAAATATTTCAATTTCCTCCACTGAGCACTTAATGTTACCGTCCACAATCAATTTATTCAGCAATTATCATTGCATGTATAAGTGAACTGCAGCAATTCATGCACTATGTCCAGATAATGTCCACAAACCATGTGTCCCTATCTTACCAGTGTTCAAGCACACATTTTCATCACTAATCACAGTGACTACTTAGTCACTATGTTCACCAATGTTAACTAGTCTCTAATCTCGATTTACCAATGTTCACTAATTCATTCAATGTTCACCAATGTTCACTAATCTCGATTCACCAATGTTCACTAATCTCGATTCACCAATGTTCACTAATCCCGATTCACCAATGTTCACTAATCTCGAGGCACAAATGTTCACTAATCTCGATTCACCAATGTTCACTAATGTTTACCAATGTTCACTAATCTTGATTCACTAATGTTCACTAATCTCAATGGATTAGTCACCAATCACTAGTCAAGTGTTCAGTTCACTGTTTGCTAAGTGCCTAATCAAATGCCTACTATCATATGACCAGCTAATCACTATTGTCAATCACCAATGTGTTAAATGATCATCTGTCATTTTTCACTGTCGCAATCACCATTCCAGTAATCCCCAATGTCTAATACTCATAATTGGTTACTCCCAAATAATTATTAATCACAAATGGGTACCTTCATATATTCATTCACTTATTACTAATCTTAAATGAATAGCTGTCACCATTAATATATGTCACCATTCGCTAGGCTAGTCACCTATGGTTAGTTACTACTAACCATTCCGATGCTCAACTTATTAAGTGTCACTAATGTATGTCAGTAATTTCCGACAGTAACTGGTCACATTCTCCTATGGTAACTCACTAAACACCAATATCCAATGATTAATCACTAATGACTATCACCAATGGCTAGTCACAATCACCAGTCTCAAATAAATGACCAACTGTCAGTCACTAATTACAAAGTAATCATTATCATCATCAAATGATTAGTCTTATATCGTCTCCAATAATTAATCACTAATGTCCATCACCAATCTCAAATAAATGACCAACTGTAAGTCATTAATTACAAAGTAATCATTATCATCATCAAATGATGAGTCTCATTAATCACTAATATCTATCACCAATCTCAAATAAATGACCAACTGTCACTAATCATTGATCGCAATCATCAAATGTGTCACTAAACTATATCTATCACCAATCTCAAATAAATGACCAACTGTCACTAATCATTGATCGCAATCATCAAATGTGTCACTAAACTGCCTAAACTTTATGTAAAAAAACAATTCCTTATACTGTCCACAATCCACAAAATCAAAACATGCAAGTATATGTGTTACAAAGTTTGATTCTGTACTGTCTTCATTACATACAAAATCATACGATGTATCGCACAATTAATGTACTACAGTATTAATACCAAAATATGATGTTACAAGGGCGACAGCAATAATTCAGTGCAATAAATATTGTATTACACCTGTTTAAACAGCTCACATAATCAATAACTCTCTATTTCAAATTCATTTTCATGAACTTGAAATTACCAACTCAAAAGTTCTAACAAAAAAATACCAACTGAACTCGAAAATTCAACTAGAACATTCAATTTCAAAATGCGAATGCAAAAGTCCAAACTGAAAACACAAACTCAAATTCACGACTGGAGCTCTAAATCAAAACAAAAAATATTAACTGAACTCGTAATCTAGACTCTAAACTCATCAAAGAACTCAAAATACAAACTCAACATTAAATGTTATACTCAAAGATTGAGAGCAAATGCAAAACTCAAACTCAAAGACATGGATATGTACTCAAAACACAAACCATCAACGTAAAAAAAAAATGAATTCAAAACACAACTCAGAAGTCAAAACTCAAACTCGGTGCAAAACTCGGAAGTCAAAACTCAAACTCAGAAAACTCAAACTCTGAAGTCAAAACTCAAACTCAGAAGTCAAAACTCAAACTCGGAAGTCAAAACTTAAACTCGGAAGTCAAAACTCAAACTCAGAAAACTCAAACTCTGAAGTCAAAACTCAAACTCAGAAGTCAAAACTCAAGCTCAGAAAATTCAAACTCTGAAGTCAAAACTCAAACTCAGAAGTCAAAACTCAAACTCGGAAGTCAAAACTCAAACTCAGAAGTCAAAACTCAAACTCAGCTGTTCAGGTTCCTCACCAAATGCTATTATTCACTACAGCAACAACCGTGTAACATCATATAATGGATACAAGGCAATCATTTATCAATTTAATTTCGATTCCGGAATTAAACAGATATCTGTCATCAAATATAAATTACAAATTTATGCACAAAATGCACAAATTCACAAGCAAAATCAGCAGCTAATATCACACAAATGATAACATAGAGGGTAATGACATGTTAATCAACTATTTACACCAGGGCCCAGGGAGGTCAAGGCCATTGCGGGGGTATATCGACAATACACAGGTATACTATATAGCAGGCTATGGATGGATGTTAATGATTAAATGACAAATGATGCACCGTGACAGACAGACAGATGGACGGCATAGCCTGATGGATGATGTGAATAGATAGAACATATAGGTCTTTGGATAAAACCAGATACCTATAAGTAGAATCAGAAACATGAAATAAAGAAAAAAAGAAATGACTCACAATGGAAGAACTTCAAAGTGCTTGTGCAGTGCAAGTGACCTGGACATGCGTTGGTTAGCCGTGAACATCTGCAACAAGAAGAATAATTTACAATTTCACAGAAAAATATATACAAATACACATGTACAAATCATGATTGGGTTAATAAATAGGCCAACAACCTAGCTAGCATGTAATGTGTTCTTACTACAAGGATGACAACAACAAGTGAAGTAGCCTGTTACCAAGTTTGAGAAAGATCTGATGAAATCACTGACGCATACAATTCCCACAAAAAAATACAAAATATAGCTCAAATCGAAAGTAATATATTTTTACTTGTAGGCCACATTGTACATACTTACTGACTGACGGACGGACATATAGACATCACTGTGATCACTATGTTATTTCACATTCTAACTAGTTTACATGACAATTCAATAACCAGCCTGCAGGCTACATGACTACACAAACTTATAGTCCTACACTGACACAAATTATTACATTGTCTTTCGTTCACGTAATCGAGAGCTCTCTCCAATGTCAGTAGTTGAATGTAGAGGGTGAAGTTAGTCTACAACCGATACATTTCACCAGGTCACTTTAAATTTAATCACAGCGCATTTTGCTTACTATGTAAATCCACAGAATCGCCACTGTCGCTACGACACACGTGTAATTTGTTTGTGTAACACAAATTTATGAAATACCCATTACCGACGTAGTTGTACCAAACCGACCAATAGAAGTCCGTCTTGGCGGATTCCCCGGTATGCGTTTTAACGCGGGGTCACGCACGAAAATCCACGTTGGGCGCCATTTGTTGCGGGGTCATGAGGTTCGCTACGGATATCACAACAATCACAACAACTCCACTTGCAGATTTAATCACTTCCCAGTCTATAGGGGGAGGTTGCCCGGTCATCTCTGTAATTATATGAATGACACGTTTTTATAGGCGAAAGTGCAGTGCACAGTGGTGTTCTGTCGACTGACTTTGCAAAAGTGACCCTTTTCATTTAGTGGTAAAATTACAGAGGCAACCGGGGCAATAGCATTGTAGGAGGCCATAATTACAATGATACTAGAAATAGCAGACAACAATATACATGGAACAGATACATGACGCCTATACGTATTCACGGAGAGGTTACCAGTGGAGTACACGTAACTATGCCCGAGTAAATGAAGCGCAACATCAATTTCTCAAACATACATGGGTTATGGGACCAGTGTGGTCCCGGATCAGCCTGCGCAACCGCGCAGTCGGAGCCGGGTCCTCACTGTACATGCAGACGTAAATGTTACGAAGTAAATACTACATATTAAATAAAGTTAGAATTTAAGCAGGATTAACTCATTACGGCTACAGTTTCACAATTCAAATATAATTACCAGTAACTCTGAGTTTCACAATTAAACTATAACTAATAGTAGCTACAAAGGAAACATACCTGTAATTATATGAATGACACGTTTTTATAGGCGAAAGTGCAGTGCACAGTGGTGTTCCGTCGACTGACTTTGCAAAAGTGACCCTGTGTTAGTGGCATGCCCGTGCAGGTGAGATACATGTGCGCGCATAAAGAAGACTGCGCATCTTAGATCGCATGCGCAAGGCGGGAAAGAATACGCAAGGCGGGAAATAATATGCTTCAGAATAAATAAGAAAGCATGCGATGACATGATAATGAGATGAGTGAAATCACTTGTATAATAGTACGACGAGTGACATTTCAATGAGTATGATGCGAATGGCATGATATTATATAATAGGACTATATCATGATATTATATAATAGGACTATATATTACTTATAGGTCTAATTATGGGATGCGCAAAATGCCCTGTGACATGTGCATATATTGTCCGGAGTGTATATGCATGCAGCTCCATACTATGCAACAAGTACATGTAATGTTGTATATGTATTTGTTGAAATGTATGACTGTTTGCTCAATGTGTTAGCGACCCGTCTCTTGTAATTCTTTTATAATGGCAATTGTATGTGTGCCTGTGTTGTACTATTGTTCTTTGCTTTCTGATGTACAGTTGATGATACGTAAATAAACAATTTAACAACTATGAGTTGCGGGAGGTTGACTAGGAACATGCAGAGGGTAAATTTAACAATGGGTTTCGTCCTTGCCTGAATCCTATATCCGTGTTTTGCCCCTCAGGTACATTTTATTTTTTACTTTCTTGCTACTTGATAGTTGAATCCAGTTAATACAGATTATCAAAGTAATACATATTTGTACTAATCATATTACTTTTACGGAGTCTGGCTAAGTCAATCTGGTGTTGTGGGGACCTGGCAGCAGGTCAGGTTATGCTACGGTCTGGCCTGAATATATATTTTTAGGATATGTTTGTCCATTCGTACGTTTATTTTTTGGAAGTTTTTGTAAGAGTTTCTTTAATCACCTAGGGGTCGGTCCTAAGTGCGTTGACAAAACCACATTTTCTAGTTTTCTGTAAGTATTCAGTTCTCAGTTTGTGTTTCGACCCTGTTAACATGGTTAACCGGGCCTAAAATGACCTATAGTCTGTTTCACGAAAGCTGCCCAAATTTTACGGCTATATAGACAATTCAAAAACAATATTATTTTCGATAATATTAAATTAAAGGAAAATTTAAGAATGAGCCTTCTTTTTATTTCATGAAATTTGGTCAAATATTGATTTTATTGCGAAAACAAAATTTCCCCATGTTAAATCCCCATAGACATCTTCACTCCGTGAAGATGTCTATGGGGATTTAACATGGGGAAATTGTTTAGAATTTCAGAAATACTGGACCGATTTTTAAAATTTATCTTTTGTTTTCTTAGTTAGATCATTTCCAAGCTATCTAGCTAGGTTTCTGAGTCAATTTCCAAAAACAAATGTTTTTTGACTCCTCCCACAAGTCCTCTACCGCTTTTCCCCCCATGTTAAATTCCCATAGAGAAATCAATTTTTCGTAATAAAACCAATATTTGACCAAATTTCACGAAATAAAAAGAAGGCTCTTTCTTAAATTTTGCTTTAATTTAATATTATCGAAACAAATATTGTTTTTGCATTGTTTATATAGCCGTAAAATTTGGGCAGGTTTCGTGAAACAGACTATAGTTCAATACCATTAAATAAATAAATAATTGATTGTATGTAATTTCACTATTTAATTTCATACAATTGACAAGGAAAACAGTCACAACAACTGTGTTTGATTGTATGACATTTCATACGTTCACAAATATTTGTTTTTCCGTGACTTAATCATGTTAATTAAAGCTGTAGAGTCCAGTATTATTTACATGTATTTTTATCATAATTTCATACAGCCATTAATAGACAAACCGTCACTGAATTTGATTCTATTAAATTTCATTCGTTCAGCAAGATGTGTGTGCAATGAGTTATTGAGCCTTAATTGAAGTCTCAGAGTGCAGTATTATCTATTTTGATTGTATATAATTTCATGCAATCATCAGTGGAAAAAACATTTGTTAACTGAGGCTTACGGTTGTAGAATCTGGATTTTTGTCCGGATTGTATGTATTAAAATTTATTTCGAACGAATATGTAATTTCATATAATCACCATTGGAAAAACTATAACTTTGACTGTTTGATTTTATGAAATTTCATATACTCCCAAATGCTTGTTAACTTTGGCTCAAAGTTTTAAGATCCAGTATTATTTATTTCGATCGTATGTAATTTCATGCAATCACTTTGACTGTTTGATTGTATGACATTTCATACGTTTGCAAATACTTGTTATTTGAGATTTAAATTTTGGAATCTATTATGATTTTTTCGATCGTATGTAATTTCATACAATTGTCACTTTGACGAATTTGAATTGTATGAAATGAAATTTCATACGTTCGCAAGTACTTGTTATTTAAGACTTAAAGTTTGGAATCCATTCTGATTTTTTCGATCGTATGTAATTTTATACAATTGTCACTTTGACTGTGTTTGATTGTGTATGAAATTTCATACGTTCGCAAATACTTATTATTTGAGACTTAAAGTTTGGAATCCATAATGATTTTTTCGATCATATGTAATTTCATACAATCATCAATGGAAAAACTATTATTTATTTCGATCGATCGTATGTAATTTCATACAATCACCAATAATGGAAAAACTGTCTCATTGACTGTTTTTGATTGTATGAAATTTCATACGTTCGCAAATATTTGTTTTCTGAGACTTTGTTAGAGCTGTATATAGTCCAGTATTATTTATTTTGATCGTATGTAATTTCATACAATCACCAATAATGGAAAAACTGTCTCATTGACTGTTTTTGATTGTATGAAATTGCATACGTTCGCAAATATTTGTTTCCTGAGACTTAGTAAAAGCTGCATAGTCCAGTATTATTTATTTCGGTCGTATGTAATTTCATACAATCGCCAATAATGGAAAAACTGTCTCATTGACTGTTTTTGATTTTATGAAATTCATACGTTTGCAAATGTTTGTTTTCTGAGACTTAGTTAAAGCTGTATATAGTCCAGTATTATTTATTTCGATCGTATGTAATTTCATACAATCGCTAATAATGGAAAAACTGTCTCATTGACTGTTTTTCATTGTATGAAATTTCATACGTTCGCAAATGTTTGTTTTCTGAGACTTAGTAAGAGCTGCATAGTCCAGTATTATTTATCTTGATCGTATGTAATTTCAAACAATCACCAATGATGGAAAAGCGACGAATGAGTTTGATTGTATGAAATTTCATACGTTCGCAAATGTTTGTTTTCTGAGACTTAGTTAAACCTGTATATAGGCCAGTATTATTTATTTTGATCGTATGTAATTTCATACAATCACCAATAATGGAAAAACTGTCTCATTGACTGTTTTTGATTGTATGAAATTTCATACGTTCGCAAATATTTGTTTTCTGAGACTTAGTTAAAGCTGTATATAGTCAAGTATTATTTATTTTGATCGTAATTTCAAACAATCACCAATGATGGAAAAGCGATCAATGAGTTTGATTGTATGAAATTTCATACGTTCGCAAATGTTTTGTGTTCATTGTATGAAACCCATTCTGTGTTATTTACTAAAAGAATACAAAATTGGCATGACTTGTTGTGTATATATTCAGATAATGGTACTCATTCAAAATAAAACTATGTACATTGTTGGATCTGATTTGAAAATATTGTCTTTCCGAATGTATGATATTTCATACAATCGTAAAAAAAATGTACCAATAATGGAATTTGGTTGTATCCAAAAACACTGATTTATGCTGCATAGAAGGGAATTTTTGAAAATATGATCTTTACGAATGCTGTATAAAAGAGAATTTTTGGGAAAATCCCTTTTTATTTGGGAAAGCGTTTATGGTTATTCTAGTACTGTCCGACGATTATCAAGGATCTCTTGACTTGGGGGTATTGTTATCATTTTATCTCTCCTCCCCCTCACCTCTCATTCTTCGTACTTTGAGACCCTCGTATTTTGAGTTGAGTCTTCAAAAGACAAACTGCTAACGTAACACTACCAAAACAAACACAAGTGGGTGGTAGGACAAGCTGATCACAAGCTGAGGTAACAACTGTCTCAAATATGTTACCATAGCCAGTTTGGCCATGTGGCAGACTTCCACGCGCTACCCTTGAAGGTGGTCTCCTATTATGCGAGTGAGAGACTGCGATGCAGTAGAAATAACACGTAAGCGATGCAGGCTTTGACTCTCACGCTATTCCAGTGATTGTGATTGTGTACATAGTGAGTAACACATGACAGTAAGGGTACCTGTCATCAGACATGAACACTGCCTTTCAGAGCAAACAGTTTTGTATACCCATTTCTTAATTAAAAACTAAATGGGTGTATTGTTTTCGTCACGGGTGTCCGTCCGTCTGTCCGTCCATCCGTCACGTTTCGTGTAAGAAGTAAAACTGTTTAACCGTAATAGGTAGGGTCTTGAAACTTGGTGTGTTCCTTCCTTATGGTGTGTAGATGCGCAGTGAATTTTGATTTTTGACTCAACCCCCGGTCATGAATTATCTCCCCCTTTTCAACTTCGCATTTGGGAAACGTGGGTATATTGCGATGGCGCGCCATCGAGTGTGCTCTAGTTGTAATGTAATTTAATGTTGAACGTATTGTTCTCCCCGTATGCGTGTGTATATGTTGAACTAAACGGTCTTATAGACCTAATCAAACAATTAGTTAATCAACATACTTCCGTGGTTATCTACAATTATAAATTGTTAAAACGCTCAATAAACACGACGTCAAAAAGAAGAAATCAGCACACCGAATCAGCGTACCCGCGCACGTTCATACTTGCTGGTACATGAACTTACCGGTTTGACTTTGTCGCTTTGCACATTCATGTGTTACCAAAAGACTCAAGCTCATCCGTCTTTACATTCATTATTCAATGCCAAACATGCTTCTAGTTCGATTATGTCAACTTGCAAACTGTTGTAAATGTTGGCGTATACTCTATCTGTAACGGTATGTACTGTAACGTCATTTACGTCGCATGACGTCGCTTTTACGTGACGTCTCTTTTGCTCAAACGACCTGCATAGTTGTGTTGTATAAACTATAATATCTTAATGCATATTGCAGATATCATGATCAAATAAAAAGCGTTAAATTAATCATACAAATACCATTGTCATAGTAACAAAATATCATATTGACCAACAATTACCCGAAGACAGGTTGTCTCGCGACGCGTCTCATATATTACATTGTGAATGGTCATATGAAACATCCCAGTAGAACCAGCCGTCCGCCAGTTGTGTGTCTTTTAACCTTTAACACAGAACAAAAATATAATATTATTAAAGGTACATGACCACTCAGTAGGCACAAACTGTTCTTTATAGGAATTAAATAAGTGTATATTGTGTCACTATTCCACCAGTTTTAAACATTACGAGCGCCCGCTATACAGATATAATCATTTAGTAATATTTCTTTTATTAATATTGACTCACGGTGGTATCACGCTATTTTCATATGCAAATGAGGCATGATATTTTTTAATTATTTATACTAATTAAATGCGTCACCTGAAAAATAATGCTTTTGACAGATTATAAAGTGTGATCATTGCACATCAAACAATAAATACAGAGAATAATTAGTAATGTCAGTTAACATTTTAAGGAAACACGGTTATCGCCCTTGATATTAGTGTGGGGAATTTATTTCTGATATGACATGTATAATACTACACATCAATATGTGGGGTAAGGGTGAATGAATGTTTATTTTGCCAGCAAATGTCTCAGATGATGTCTCTGATATAAAGAACAGTTTGTGCCTATTGACTGGACATGTACCTTTAACAGACACGTGAATAAAGCTTAGTGCAATATGTCCCAAAGGCATCAGAGAGCAGCGTGCATTGTTTTGTTTTCATCACATTTATTAAAGTCTGATATGTTTCATGACCATTTGTCCTTACACTGTTGAATGAAATGCAGTTTATAGAGAATAGTAGGTTAGTGCCGTGAATGGGAAAAATATCAGGCAAGGCTTAGGAAACGCGCCAGATATTCTATGTATCCCGTCAACACATAATAATGGCTTTGAAATGCAAACAATTAATCCCAGCCACCGCACATATTCATACGCAGTGATTAGGTCGTATTGACAGGATATCAAAAATGTTTCACTGCACCGTGTTTCACGACACATACGCACTGTGTTGACGGGATCAATTAAATTGCACGTGTAATCTCTTAGTCCTCGAACTCAGCTTGCCCATTAGAGAACATACCATTATTCAACTCAACTGTTCAATATTAGAAGAAAATGGAATGTTTAGACCTTCTGATATCTACTAGTCAATTTAGTAGTCAATTGCAAATTACGTAATCAATTAAATAAGCTGCTGCATTTACCGGCTTCCGCGTTAATGTTATTGTTTTGTATTGTATATGTGAGAGAAACAGTATAACCATGACAACACTAAACAATGACCCTTCGTAGGCACTGATCCCGGAGGATACAAGAACGTGCAAATATGACACATACTAATAATACGTACATAAACAATATATATATATATAAGCTTGGTACAAAACTCATGGTAGTAATTACATGCACATACATCGTTTTTTCCTTTAGTTCTAACATGATATTTTGTAGAAAAAAAAGTGACTCAAGCGCAAAACCTGGCCATGAATTTCGCGATTTGATATCAGGAAGCAAGTAGACGTAGTGAATGCGTCTGTCTGACAATTCCATGGCATGTACGGGAAAAAAACATATTATGTAGCCGGTAGGACCAGAACAAGAGTAAAACACAATGCTATAACTGTCCCCTTGCAATACTTCAGCACCCAAGAACCCATTCTTTCAACAACGTTTCAGCTCAAGCCTTTATCAAGGAATTAGTGTCTACTATACACTACTGTCTGTTCCGCGTTTTGCTGCCGACGAACTGTTGGCTATTAAACACATTAAATCTAAAACATATTTAAAAGTAAGTACTTTTTCATCAATAACAAAAAAGTCAGCATCCCCAAAAAAATTATTTGATGAAATTCCATCAAATATTGATTTTATTGCGAAAAAACGATTTTCGTATTGGAATTTAACATTGGGCGCTGAAAATCGATCTTTTTCAAATATTTATTTTTATTTCTGGACCGATTTTCAAAATCTAACTCTTGTTTTCTCAGTTACATCATTTTGAAGCTATCTCGCCAGGTTTCGGAGGGAATATCCAAAACATTTGACTCCCCATGTTAAATTCCCATAGGAATTCCCATAGGAAATTAACATATTATTTAGTTTTAATGTGTGTAATAGCCAAATGTTCGTCGGCAGCAAAACGTGGAAAAGACAGTAAGTACATCCGTTCTATATTTCACAATGGTTATGTTTGTTCATAACGTCATATGAATAAACATAAACAATGTAGAATCTAGAATGGATGCCACTTAGCGTATAGTAGACACTAATTACTAGACAAAGACCTTGTAAAACGCAATAATATAACCGTCCCCTTACAGATGTGAACGAATGCCTGGATTACCCGTGCATGAATGGCGCCACCTGTGTCAATACCGTCGGCTCGTACAAGTGTTATTGTATGGACGGCAGAACAGGACAGAAGTGTACAAGCGGTAAGGTTTTCTTATGTTCTGTTACAACTGTTTGGCGCCGATTGTGCTACATTTGTAAGGTATCAGACATGACATAGCCACATATTACCTCCGTCCTTATCTGGTTTACCATACATTGAAAGCTGACGTTTCATTGGTCGAACGGCGTCACGTGACGTTACCCAATTACGCCCGTGGAATGATGTCACGTATGCGCTCGTTTCAAAGAAAACAACGTCATACTTGCTGATTATGTAGTCAAAAACGTTACCTGATAAATACAATACCATGCTAGTGCCTTTTGATACCAAGTTTATAAGGCTCGAAAACGGTAAAGCCTCGGAATTCCTACGCGTTTCCTTTCCTTGTCTGATAAACTTTATATCAAAAGACACCAGACTGGTATTCTATATCCAGTGTCAATGCATAAGCGGACAACTGCGATGCGATAAGGGAGGTAACTTCATACCCGGGCTAACATATGTAACATAATGAAGATTTACCCTTCTTGTAGCCCCATGTAAATGCTACGTAAATCTAATAAAAAACGTGCTAATAAAACAATAACAACTCACATAAATAACTCGCATGTCAATGTGATATGTAACTGCAGATATGCTACCAATAAAAATGCACACATATCTGTAATATGCAAATAATAGACCAATGTTGATGTAGCACATGCATATTTATGTCTATACACAGGTCTGTAGAAGCCAATTAAGTTATACATGTAAAACTACAATATGTTGTAACGACAGCATAATTTTCTTTTATGGTGTGAATTTCTTGCTGATATCATCTGCATAGCAGCATATTGAACACATATATATGGTTTACTTGTAACTGTATGTCTTTGAAGACACGGCTACTGTATAAAACAAACGATATGTCCACGATTCCAACATGTACTATCTTTGACGAAAAAGGATCACGCCGTATATGCATTATGAAGGTGCCTTGGATCTCCAGGACTATAGTCTGTTTCACGAACCATGCTCAAAATGTTACGGCCATGCACACACTGCAATTTTTTTTATATTGTTTGATAATATTAACTTTTATCTTTTGAGCATCCTTTTTATTTCGTGAAATCGGGTCAAATAATGAATTTATAACGAAAACATGATTAAGTGAATTTAACATGGGGAAACAGGGGGTGGTGGACCTGGAGGAGGAGTAAACAAAACAAAGACAAATAATAAAATTAAATAAAGTCAACATTGGACCAAATTTCACGAAATAAAAAGAAGGCTCATTCTTAAATTATGATAACATTTAATATTTTTAATATATATATTGGTTTTGTATCTTTTATATAGCCGTAAACTTTGGGCTGGTTTCGTGAAACAGTAGGCACTTGCAAAATGTAGTTAAGGACCCGTGGGGCCCCTGAATATCCAATGATTCAGTCATGCATACTTGCTTCGTAAATGTGATGTGATATACATGTACATGTGAACATTTTCTTCTTACTATGTCCCACACAGTGAACGGAGTTGCCATGTCGGCCATCTTAGTGTGTACAAGCCATCGGCCAATTTTAACTCTTATTGCGTTTGACACATACCACTAATACTATGACAAACACATGCATAAACTTTGGTGCAACATGATGGGGATACATCGGACCACAGCGTGCTATGCATTGTTTTCATCAAATTTATATACAAAGTCCGATATCTGAAGGGTTTGTTGAGCCTTTGTTAACTTGTTTGATATTTCAGTAAAGATTGTGTAAGAGTAAGAACAGTAAACAGTATTACCATACATACTGCATCGATTCCAGTGACTTGTAATCAGTTATCAGAGTGTATTGTCACTACTGTCTACTTGCCTGCTATGCGAGTAAATACGGCTTTTACTTGTGTCAGATGTACTTCTAATAATAACCAGTGCATCAGTTTGACATTTTACACATTGAAAAAGTGTCCATTGCATATTTTGTGAGTGATCATGGTGATGGTAAAAAAGCTCAGAAAGCTAGCGTTTTGTGTAGGCTGCGAGATTATTGGTTGTACGTGTCAAACGCTCCAAGTGGTGAAAGTGTCCGATAGCATGTGCAAAGAATAATGCCAAAGTTGGCATCTCAATGCTCTTTATAATATATTCGAAGAAGAACAGGGTCATATATACTTTATATAGATATTCAGTCACATGTATGATTCTTCTAAATTTGAAACAGAAGGTCACATTATATATAATCAGTTCTTAAATGCCATAACATCCAGCATCTTCCTATATTTAGCGTTACATTCTGGGGGTTCCAGATGGTATGGCGAATGTGCAGTAGTGATGCATGTTAACTCAACTCTATAAGGGCCTTGCACTGTTCGTGGCTCTCTATTGGAATATATAAACTGCGTATTCTACCGATTACCGGGCCTATTTTGGATCCGAGTACACCCATCGTACGGAAAAATGTAGGTTTTATCGTTTTAACAAATAAACGTCTAAATCTACTGTGACGGCGACATCAACAGGTGTTGCTATTCACTTTTCCGGGGTATGTTCGCTTTAATCGCATCGATAGCGCTTTCGCAGTTGTTGATATGTGGCTGTTAATGGAGAAATGGGACGTAGGGATTTATGACTAGTGTAGCTCCTGATCAAATAGCACACGCATGTAGCATGAGAACGATATATGTTGTTGCTTGTTAGAAGCATGACGGCTGATCTGGATCCACACTGGTAGCGAAACACTCAAGCCCCATTTCCCCAGTCACAGCCACATATATGAAAGAAAGTATTGTCCGAAATGACGGATATGTCTTATCTAATTTAGGCACCCATCCAAATCGCAGTTGTCCGTTACGTACTCTGCCCACCGTGTGTATTGATCAGTAGCCGAGTTCATCAAAATTGCAACGTATACTTATCTAGCAAAGTATACTTTGAGGGAGACATTTTCAATTTTTATGATAAATTTATTAATTTTTATTATACTGAATTTATTACGGCTTTGATAATGTAATAAGTTCAGTATAATAATTCTGCATACTTTTAATCATCAAATATATGCAGTCGTTAGTTCTATATGAAATAATGCATTTCAGGAAACAAAATGATTTCTCCCTCAAAGTATACTTTGCTATGAAAGTATACTTTGCAATGTTAGTGAAATCGGCTACAGATACTGAACGAATATACAGACACTATTAAATCAATTAATCAATTGTGTCAGTCAACCGACCAACCACGCAAAGAATCACGCATGGGCGTAGCTACCGATCTTGTATTGGTGCGACATATGTGTATGGAACAGATGTATACATGATCAAATAAATTAAACAATGGTATGCCCCTAACTCTCTATCTGACTGTGATTCACGCATATACCGCTACTGTCAGTCCATCCGTACGTACGTACGCATATTACAAGTTACGATCTTAGCATTGGGTCAAGCATTTTTATAAAATATGTTTCCTTCCACAGAATGTCTGTCTTTAACGGTATGGATATTTTAGTTAACCGATTTCCAATAGAGGATCTTTTGTAGCTTGTAGCTTGTATCTTTTGTAGCTTGCTTATGAACTGCACTACCGTTTTTGTACGTAATGTATTGTCAAAGTTAACAGGACAAACTACTGGACCGATGCGAGAAAATCGTACATATTGGTGCGACATGTCGTTTTTTCCCAAGGTCATTATTGGTGAAGGGTGTCGCACCAGTAATATTTATTGGTGCGACAATGTGGTCACAACCAGTCGCACCAAGGTTTACGCCATTTCACGTGTATTGTACATACTTGTGTTCACATTGTTCTACCTCCAGATATCGACGAGTGCATAGACAGTAACACTTGTCGGAACGGCGGGACTTGTGTCAATACAGATGGCGCGTACTATTGCCTGTGTCCACAGGGGTGGACAAGTATACACTGCGAACTTGGTATGATTCTTGTACATTACACCCTATATATTATAATTAATCCAGAGCCTGTCCTAAGGACCAGTAGCAGATTTCATCAAAATGTCTAAGTATACTTATCTAGCAAAGTATACTTTGAGGGAGTAATCATTTATTTTCCCCGAAATGCGTTATTTCATATAGAACTAACGACGGCATATATTTGATGATTAAAAGTATGCAGAATTATTATACTGAATTTATTACATTATCACAGCCAAAATGGATGTGATAAAGTAATGAATTCGGTATAATACACATTAATAAATGTATCTTTAAATTTAAAATTTCTCCCTCAAAGTATGCTAGATAACTATACTTTGCAATGTTGATGAAATCGGCTTCTGTACAAAGTTATGGTGGCCATTTTGAACAACGGCCGCCAAATGCCAATCTGCTAACAAGAAATGTCCATATTATTTCAATATAGCATTGTAAAAATGATTGTAATGTGTGTAATGTGTGTAATGAGCTTAATGTGTGTAATGGTGTTCCTATGTAAGTTTTATGTATTTCCACTACTGAAATTGAAGATGGCCTCCACGCGACACAACGTGAAATGTTCGCATGGTCGAACCTCGATATCATGTGTTTGTCGCGCCCGCTTGCGGACAGCGTGATATAGTCGGCATATTGGCGTACGTACGTCCGTAGATTCGTTCGCACATGCGTCCGTATGTACGGGTTAACGTTTCTAGTTTAGGTTTTTGGTTATATTTTTCGGCTTACTAGCAAAGCCTCGGCATATTGTCATTATACGCCCCACCCGTGCGGCCGCTGTGCCAAATGTCCAGGTCAAATTACTTTTAAATTTACCTTAACGTTTGTTTTTATTCATTTTAAAGTTTTTAAGAACACTATATCTCTGAAAACGCTTCACCAATTCACTCGAAACTTCAAATGTGTGTTCAGTATCATCCATATTTTCATTCTATGCCCAGCCCGTGAAGCCACTGCGCCCAATGTCAAGGTCAAATTACTTTGAAAATTTACCTCAACGTTTGTGTCGCGCCCGCTTATGGACAGCGCGATGTAGTCGGCACATTAGCATACGTAGGTCCGTACGTACGTAATGACCTTCGTGCGTCCGGGTTAAAGTTTTGGGTTAAAGTGTTTAAGAACACTATATCTCTGAAACCGCTTCGCCAATTCACTAGAAACTTCACATGGGTGTTTATCATGATCATTATGTTCATTCTACGTCCCACCGGTGCGGCCCCTTTGCCCAATGTCAAGGTCAAATTACTTTGAAATTTACATTAGTTATTTTTTTTGCATTCAGGTTAAAGTTTTTAAGAACACTATATCTCTGAAACGTCTTCGCCAATTCACTAGAAACTTCACATGGGTGTTTATCATGATTTATATTTTTATTCGACGCTCCACCCGTGCGGCCTCTGTGCCCAATGTCAATGTTAAATTACATTGAAAGTTACCTTAATTTTTTCTTGGCTTTAGGTTAAAGTTTTTGACAACACTATATCTCTGAAACTGCTTCAACAATTTACTCGAAACTTCACATGTGTTTTTATCATCATCCATATTTTCATTCTATGCCCAACCCGCGCGCTCACAGTGCCCAATGGCAAGGTCAAATTACTTTATTTGTTTTTGTCTTGCGGACAGCTCGATATAGTCGGCACATGGGTATACTATCAAAACTCGTTTAGTACTATCAAATGCCTCGGCGAGCGCGACATGCGGGCCACGGCCATCTTGTTTTGGATTTAGGTTACATTTTTAAGAACGTTATGTCTTTGAAACCGCTTCGCCAATTCACTCGAAACATCACATGTGTGTTTAGCATCATCCATAATTTCATTATATGCCCAACCCGTGCGGCCCTTGCGCCAAATGTAAGGTCCAATTACATTGTTGAAATTTACCTTTAATTAGTCTGTTTTGAATTTAGGTTAAAGTGTCTAAGACCACTATATCTCTCAAACCTTTTCGCCAATTCACTCGAAACTTGGACATCTAGTTTTACAATGTTGATTGAGTTTTAATTTCCCACTAATTACACTGATCCCCAAGTGATTGGAGGATGGTTTGAGGTTATTAGAGGTGCAGGTCACCAAAATTCAAAGATGACCACCGATTGTATGTATCGAAGTAAACTTGTTTGCCCGAAAATTAATCTGAATTTATTTCAGAAAGATATAATATAATATATTATGTTTTTATTAACTTTTCGACCACATGGTCTTTAAACCGGCTTATTGCTACAATATTGACGTCGCATAGGACTGTCAATACAGTTTCACACTATGTTGATAAAAAACATTTGGACGAAAATGTAATAAAAAGAGTAACTTTAATACAATGTCTATTAAATGTGCTTCCTTCGGAGGTTATTTGACATTACTAAATATGTATAGTTGTGTATTTCGCAATGTAAGTGTTGTCTATTTAATTGACAGCTGTTTTATCTCTGTCTAAAGTATTTGCCACCAGAAGCACAATGAAATAGTTGTCCTTAATAACTAAATGTAATTCGCTATCGATTATATCTGAAACAGATTTAGTGATGTGATAAGAGTTTCGTTTGAAGATCGTAATTTAACAATACACGACTATTTGATTGATATATGACTTTTTTCATTCTTGTATGTGATGGTCTGTGTCATTTGCACGCACCTTACGTGGTGCTGAGATGAAAATGACTAACATGCTGAAAAACAAGGTACGAATGTCTCGTACTGTGCCTCGGCTGTGTGCTGGTTTTCTAAATGCACTTATAGACCCTCCCCTATATAGAGAATAGTAGGTTAGTGCCGTGAATGGGAAAAAATATCCGTCTCATGAATTTATTTTATTTCTCATCAGAAGTATATGTTGTGACCACTCATTTGAACCGTCTCGCCGAGACGGTTCAAATGAGTGGTCACAACATATACTTTGGTTGAGAAATAAGGAAAATAGATAGAGAATAGTAGGTTAGTGCAGCGAATGGGAAAAAATATCCGGCAAGGCTCATGAATTCTCATCAGAAGTATATGTTGTGACCACTCATTTGAACCGTCTCGCCGAGACGGTTCAAATGAGTGGTCACACCATATACTTTGGTTCAGAAATAAGATAGAGAATAGTAGGTTAGTGCCGTGAATGGAAAAAAATACGTATAGACCCTCCCCTATAAGATAATATGTGATAATATGTGACTGTTCTCAACCTTCAAAGTACATGTAGTTCATGTTTCCCGGTCAATCCATCCCAGTCCGCCATTGAAGTATTTTGATATGACTACATCTTCCAACAGGGTGATGCCTACGTTACTTACATTTGCAGACATTCATGGCATGACTAAGAAGAGAGGGGCAACGATCATATATTCCACTATGTTGTATCTCTTGTACTCTTTGTGGTTGATGTTATCTTTTGTTTGTAAGAATGTGAACAACTAGATTGTGATATGGTGTCATATGAAGCAGAATTGTAGAAAAGTGTGTGCAACAATGAGGTGCTTGGCAACTCCCTTAAGATTAAAGAAATGTGTCATCCCTATATTTGAGGTGATCTAGCCTCTGTAGAAAGTGTGACAGTAATATTTAATGCTGACCTTGCAGCAAAAAGAAATTCCCAGCTGAACTTGCGAGGCTTCCTGAAGTTAAGTAGTTGCTATTGTTATACTGGAATGTACGTCCGTGATCCGGCCTCAATACAATGTATTCCTTTCTGCTATTGTCGCCGTTTATATCATATCATGGCCGAAATTGATCCAGATCCAGATATCAAAAACTACAAAAAGATCGAAGCATCAGCAAGTAATAAAATAAACTTGCTAGCCACTGTATATGATACTCAATTGTCAACCATTATAATGTTTCAGCAGAATTAATCGGTTTTGAACGACCAATGGAGAAACGAATGGGATTAATTACATTACTGTTTCATGTGATGATGTGCATGAGGTATGGACATATCATTCGATAATCAATGACTGATACAGATACAGCAGTTATTCATAATTAACTGAGGCGTGGCAACCACATTGTGTGAATCAGCTACGGATGAGTTTGCTTCTGATGAGCACTAAAGACACATTCCACTGCACATTTTGCCGATAGATGTGGTCAATGTGAATATGCGAGCCTGGGTATATCTTGTTATTTGCTCCAGCTGATATACATTCAGTTTTGCATGAAGGTGGGGAAACCTCGTTCATGTATGGACCATGGCCATGCAAAACATCTTAAACATTTGATCATATCTTGAAAAGTATGTAAAGGGTGCTCCACCAACATCAACTATACATGCCACACACAGGCCATTTTTACTATACGTAATGTAATAATTTCCTTAATGACACTATTATTGGTTTATTTTGTAAATGTGTTGATATAGTATACACACATACTACAGCATATGTAGCTGTATCCGTCATTTGCATAATAGTTAGCCACAAGTCACTGGTATTAGACTTTGAAAACTAAGTAATATACACAGGCAATGACAGGATATTATACACATCCGAGCAAGGGTGGCAATATATGGTGGAATTATTTTCCGAGGGTTAACAATATCCACTACATGTATCACCCATTCTTGGATGTAACATTTGTTTTATTATACCGAACACACCGACAAACATGAAAAACACTGTACTGGACAAATTGTACTTTTGGTTTTTTAACATTTTTTTGCATACTGAATGCATCAAATGCTTCCTGCTGTTAATTATTTAATAAACATTTGTGATTGAAGCTTATGAGCATTCATGTCGCACCTTAGACAATCACCATTCCCAACTGCACAATGCCTACGCGCATGATATATTACGTTATGGACCGGCAACAATACATTTTTGAAGGGAGACATTGCGCAGCATGTAAATCAGTAAAGCTACTGCAATGGTATAACCTTTATATAGTGAGATCGATATTAGGTATATTAATAATGAATGTCACAATGTTTCCATAAGCACAACTGCATGGTATAAGGTTTACGTGTGTGTCTAACTATATGAAACTGTTTTATGAGAAATAAAGGACCGTCTCGATAATCAGATCCGATCTCATGCTCATTGCTATTTCACGGAATATTCAAAGGACAGAGTCTACAAAACCCTACATCAAATGGTGTGTGTTCTCAATACCAGAGCCACACATGTTTACGCTGATTGGTTTCGCTGCAATGTAACACGTTCCTTTCATATTACACCTTTCATTTTCTGGAGAAACCCAGTCATCCGCCCTCCTGAATCAAAAAAGGTTTTGATTTACAACCATATACATTTTCTCATGGTTGATTATGGCGGCCATCTTGCATTTCTAATGAGTTGGATATAAAAAAAAACATTGTAATTCCGTCCATTCAGCTAGGAACCAGCGAATTTGTGAAAAATAAAACCTCATATAATCTGACCAAAATATATTTCAAACTAAGTTCATGTTACCATTTCACATGGTTACTATGGCGGCCATTTTTAAATAGGTAGCACTTATATTATTTCTGATAATTATAATGGATACAACGTACATGATAACACCATTGAAATATTAGTTTACAATGCTATATTGAAATAATGTTGGCATTACTTGTTCGCCGACTGCCTTTTGGCAAGTTCATCCTAGTAGAATGTTTAAAGGTACATGCCCACTCAGTAGGCACAACATGTTCTGTATATGAATTAAATAAGTGTATACTTGTGTCACTATTCCACCAGTCCTAAACATTACAAGTGTCCTCTATACAGATATAATCATTTAGTAATATTTCTTTTATTTTACTGATAGTGACTCGCGGTGTTATCAGGCTATTTTCATATGCAAATGAGACATGATAGTTTTTTGTACTTATTAAATTCGTCACCTGAAACATTTATACAGTACGATCATTATTCATCAAATAAATAAAGATGGAGAATAAATAGTAATGTCCGTTAACATTTGAAGGAAACACGGTTATCGCCCCTGATATCAGTGTGTAAATTTGCGTCTGATATAAAATGTATAATAATGCCAATCTATATGTGGGGTAATGGTGACTGAATTTTTATTTTGCCAGAAAATGTCACATCTACAGAAAAAACAAAACTATCTGTCTCTGTATGTTATAACCCACTGAGTGGCATGTACCTTTAAGCTATGCGCATGATAAGTATCAGCTACTCAAATACACGAAGTCTCTCAACCAGTATACGGGTCTTTTGGACAGGGCCAGGTCTATCACTATTCCGGTGTATATTCTCTTCATCGCATAGAGACGGCTTTCGTAGTTGCTGAGTTATTAAAGAAAGTATGGCCCGAAGCTGGCTACGGACGTTACGGGAACAGATTGCAAGAGTTACTGTTCGCAACTACAATGGAGCTCGAGTACGCTAAGCTGGAGGAGTGGGGGTGTGGAGCCTGGGGGCATGCAACCCCGTCGGAATGTTTTTTTTTTAAACTATTGTGAACTATCCTGCATCTGCGTTTATTTTTTGGCAAATATTATTAAAACTATTGTGCAATTTTATAACAGTAAAAAAGTAAGGGCATGTCTGGAAATTATGTTGAAGCCCGGGCTTCCAGGCGACGTGCCTGGGTTTTGTGAGCTCTATTATTACAATGGCTCCAGATGCAGAGAATTTCATCAGACGGAATTGTACCAATATCAATAACCTACATGTTCGTTCAGTCTTGAAACATGATAGCAGCTGTAGACATTAGATAGTTATCAGCAACATAATAACAACAATAAAAACAGCGAATTGTAGCGAGAATAACTAATATTTGAACCTTTTTTACAAACAGCCACAGCGTCCTGTGTTCTATGTAATATGCAAACTAATAACAAGTTCACGTTTAAAAAGTGTGTTATTTACTGTAAAATGCGATTTTATTTTCCTGTGTGACGTCATACGCATATTATTACTTTTCTATGTGCTTGGTAGGTCAAATATAAAAAGTAATTCCAAAAACAAAGTATCTGTACATGGTAGATACGTTTAATAACTATATCAGCTATTAACATGCATGTACGATATAAGGAAGTGTGTTTTGGCATTATATAGTTTTGCTTGTATTATTTCATTTTACTGACAAATGCGTAATAATACGATAGCCTACGGTAGCTCGATTGAGCTGACCAGTTGACAAGGGCACATGTTGAAGTAACGGACCAAGGTCGGTACATACATTAAATATACATAAAAACATAATTAAGCGAACAAAATTAGCTAATTTCTTTTTTTACTCACGTGATAGGAGAGAGTAAACACAAACTATACACGTAGTTTATTTAATGTATTGGTCCGTTACTTTAAACTGTGGCCAAGAGCGGGCAAAAGCAGCTGGGTTATTCATTAATTCATGCCATTGTTGTTTATTGATTCACATGAAATAAACGCGAATATGCCGACACGTTGTTGTTCCCACAGTATACATGCAACGATTTGTGAAAGGTATAGATTACATTTCTACAAATTTCCCAAAGATGAGAAGTAAACACATTGGCAAATGACTCTAAAAAGCCGTTCGATTCTTCGTGAAAGTTATTAAAAACTTGTAGATTTACAGCACGCATAAAACACATATGTCACGTCTTTGGTGCGCTAAATATCATCGAATCCTCCCGTTTGCTAGGAAACGTTTAAAGAAAATCTACTTTAAAAATTACGTCACACGTTATGTCACGTCGCAAAATCAGGTTCGAAAACGACGTGAGCTCATACCCTGATATCTATAACTGTACATGTTATTTGTAAACATGTCGTTGGCTTCAATAATATCGGAATGCACACATTCGTTCTTTTAGAACATGGCCATCCACGTTATAATTGTTCTTGTTTCTTATCTGATTTAGAGCACCCATTCAAATAGTAGGTGACCGTGACGAACCCATCGTGGGAACTGACCATATAATTCAATGAATGTCAGTCAGACAATCAGCCAGTCAATCAATCAATCAATCAATCAATCAATCAATCAATCAATCAATCAATCAATCAATCAATCAACCTACATCAATAAATCAATCAATTAATCAATTAATAAATCAATCAAGCGATCAATAAATGAATAAACAAATCAACCAATTAATAAATCAATCAATCAGTCATATTGTTCATGTTGTATTATATTGTTTTACCTTCAGATATCAACGAGTGCATACACGGGGACATTTGCCTGAACGACGGGACTTGTGTCAATACCCAGGGCTCGTACTATTGCCAATGTCCGCAGGGGTGGACTGGTGAACATTGTGAATATGGTGGAATTGGTATGTTTCTTGTACCTTACCCTCGATATTACAAAAGGTATTATATGCTAGTCAGGGGATACAGCTACCTTCAGTTGACATCTATGAGATATATTTAATTGCTTATTTGCATATTATGAAAGCATTTGATAGCTTTATCTAGACATGATAATAAAGGGAATACGGGGGGGGGGGGGGGGGGGGTGGGGGGGGGTAGTATTTACAGGCGCTGTAAACAATGTATGGTAAGTTAGGATTAACATGCGTTAATACAACTTGCGGTTTAACATCCTATTTTCCTGTCCAATTGGAACGATACCAGGGTGTGTCAGCAATCCCTCTGCCTTTTCTATATTTATAAATGATCTTTCGATATTGTTAAGTGAACACATGACATACCAGATATAAGTTGTCTAATGTTCGCTGATGTCATAGCAAACGGGGCAGAAACAGCTGAAAATGGATTTTTTTTAAATATTTATTTTTATTTGTGGACCGATTTTCAAAATTTAACTCTTGTTTTCTTAAGCTATATCGCCAGGTTTCGGAGTCAATTTCCCAACTTTTTCACGTTTTGATCCTTTAAGATAAAAAAACGAACATATTTGACTCCTATGTTAAATTCTCATAGGAATTCCCATAGGAAATATAAATATCTTTTAGATTTAATGTGTTCAATAGCCAAATGTTCGTCGGCAGCAAAGCGTGGAACAGACAGTAAGTACATCCGTTCTAAATTTCACAATGGTTATGTTTGTTCATAACGTCATATGAATAAACATAAACATTGTGGAATCTAGAATGGATGCCACTTAGCGTATAGTAGACACTAATTACTAGACAAAGACCTTGTAAAACGCAATAATATAACCGTCCCCTTACAGATGTGAACGAATGCATGATGTACCCGTGCATGAATGGCGCCACCTGTGTCAATACCGTCGGCTCGTACAAGTGTTATTGTATGGACGGCAGAACAGGACAGAACTGTACAAGCGGTAATGTTTCTAATGTTCTGTTACAACTGTTTGGCGCCGATTGTGCTACATTTGTAAGGTATCAGACATGACATAGCCACATATTACCTCCGTCCTTATCTGGTTTACCATAAATTGAAAACTGACGTTTCATTGCTCGAACGGCGTCACGTCACGTTACACAATTACGCCCGTGGAATTACGTCACGGAAACAAGTATGCGTTCTTTTCAAAGAAAACAACGTCATAATTGCTGATAATGTAGCCAAAAACGTTACCTGATAACTATAATACCATGCTAGTGCCTTTTGATACCAAGTTTATAAAACTCAACTTGGAAACGGTAAAGCCTCGGAATTCCTACGCGTTTCCTATCCTTGTCTGATAAACTTGATATCAAAAGACACCAGACTCGTATTCTATATATCCAGTGTCAATGCATAAGCGGTCAACTGCGATGCGATAAGGGAGGTAACTTCATTAACCCGGGCTGACATATGTAACATAAGGAAGATTTACCCTTCTTGTAGCCCCATGTAAAGTCTATGGAAATCTAATAAAAACGTACTAATAAAACAATAACTACTTACATAAATAACCCGCATGTCAATGTGATATGTAAGTCTTTCTGCAGATATCCTTCAAATGGAAAATGCACACACATCTGTAATATGCAAATAATAGACCAATGTTGATGTAGCACATGTATATTTGTATCTATGCACAGGTGTGTAGAAGCCAATTAAGTTATACATGTAAAACACCAACATGTGATTATTATGTTTTAACGACAGTATATTGTGTGAATTCCTTGCTGATATCATCTGCATAGCAGCATATTGAACACATATATATGGTTTACTGGTAACTGTATGTCTTTGAAGACACGGCAACTGTATATAGCAAACGATATGTCCACAATTCCAACATGTACTATGTTTGACGAAAAAGGATCACGCCGTATATGCATTATGAAGCTGCCTTGCATCTGCAGGGACTATAGCCTGTTTCACGAAACCTGCTCAAAATGTGACGGCCATGCACACTGCAATTATTTGTATATTTTGCGTTCTTTTTATTTCGTGAAATCGGGTCAAATAATGAATTTATAACGAAAACATATCTAAGGGAATTTAACGTGTGGAAAAAGGAGGTGGTGAAACTGGAGGAGTAAACGAAACAACAAAAACAAAAAAAGAAGGAAAATTGACCAACAAACCTAGATGGATAGCTTGGAAATGGTCTAACAAAGAAAACAAAAGTTAAGATTTGATAAGTGGTCCACTATTTCTGCAATTAGAAACATTTCTCCATATTAAATCCCCTTTGACATCTTCATGGATAATGAAACAATATTGGACCAAATTTCACGAATTAAAAAGAAGGCACAATCTTACATTTTGATAAAATTTAATATTTTTAAGATAAATATTTGTTTTGCATCTTTTGTATAGCCGTAAACTTTGGGCAGGTTTCGTGTAACAGTAGGGACCATCGGCTGGCACGTGCAAAATGTAGTTATGGACCCGTGGGCCCCATGTCATCCAATGATTCAGTCATGCCTAATTGCTACGTAAATGTGAAAGGATATGTGCATAACATACATGTGAACATTTTCCTCTTACTATGTCCCACACAGTGCATGGAGTTGCCATGTCGGGCATCTTAGTTTGAACAAGCCAAATGCCAGTTTTACCTCTTATTGTGTTTGATAATACCACTAATAATATGACAAACACGTGAATACAATTTGGTGCAACATGATGGGGATACATCAGACCACAGCGTGCTATGCCTTGTTTTCATAAAATGTATATACAATGTCCGATATCTGAAGGGTTTGTTGAGCCTTTGTTAAAATGTTTGAGATTTCTGTAACGATTGTGTAACAGTACGAATAGCACACATTATTACCATACATACTGCATCGATTCCAGTGACATGTATGCAGTTATCTGAGTGTATTGTCACTACTGTCTACTTGCCTTCTATGCGAGTAAATACGGCTTTTACTTGTGTCAGATGTATTTCTAATAATAACCAGTGCATCAGTTTAACATTTTACACATTGAAAAAGTATCCGTTGCATATTTTGTGAGTAATGGTAAAAAAGCTCAGAATGCTAGCGTTTTGTGTAGGCTGCTGAAATAATAGTATTGGACGTTGTCGTCCTATATATCTGGGACGTATTGTAGCAAATATTATTAGATTTGCTGCCAGATTATTGATTGTACGTGTCAAACGCTCCAAGTGGTGAAACGACAGCATGTACAAAGTAAAATGGCAAAGATGGCAGCTCAATGCTCTGTATAATATACTCGAACAAGAACAGGGTCAGATATACTTTATATACATATTCAGTCACATGTATGATTCTTCTAAATTTGAAACAGAAGGTCATATTATATATATTCAGTCGTTAAATGCCATAACATCCAGCATATACGAATGTCGAGTGCACCACATCCCACGAACTGAAACCGAAGTGTACCTCATCTTCCTATATTTAGCGTTACATTCTGGGTGTTCCAGATGGTATGGCGAATGTGCAATAGTGATGCATGTTAACGCAACTCTATGAGGGTCTTGCACTGTTCGTGGCTTTCTATTGGAATCTATAAACTGCGTATTCTACCGATTACCTGGCCTATTTTGATCCGAGTACACCCATTTTACGGAAAAATGTTAGGTTTTATCGTATCAACATGATTAACGCATACACATCTAAATCTACGGTGACGGCGACATCAACAGGTGTTGCTATTCACTTTTCCGGTGTATGTGCGCTTTAATCGCATCGATAGCGCTTTTGTAGTATTTGATATGTGGCTGTGAATGGAGAAATGGGACGTAGGGATTTATGACCAGTGTAGCTCCTGATCAAATAGCACACTCATGTAGCATGAGAACATTATATATATGTTTCTTGTTAGAAGCATGATGGCTGATCTGGATCTACACTGGTCGCAAAACTCTCAAGCCCAATTTCCCCAGTCACAGCCACATATATGAAAGAAAGTATAGTCCGAAGTGACGGATATTTCTTATCCAATTTAGGGCACCCATCCAAATCGTAGTTGTCCGTTACGTACTCTGCCCACCGTGTGTATTGACCAGATACTGAACGAATATGCAAACACAATCAAATCAATTAATCAATTGTGTCAGTCAACCGACCAACCACCGACCAAAGAATCACGCATGGGCGTAGCTACCGATCTTTTATTGGTGCGACATATGTGTATGGAACAGATGTATACATGATCAAATAAATAAAAAACATATACCGCTACTGTCCGTCCGTCCGTCCGTCCGTCCGTCCGTACGTACGTATGTATGTACGTATATTACAAGTTACGATCTTAGCATTGGGTCAAGTTTTTTTTATAAAATATGTTTCCTTCCACAGAACGTTTTTCTTTAACGGTATGGATATTTTAGTATACCTCACAGATTGCCAATATAGGATATTTTGCGGACGTAGCTTATGAACTGCACTACCGTTTTTGTATGTAATGTATTGTCAAAGTTAACATGACAAACTACTGGACCGATACGACAAAATCGTACATATTGGTGCGATATGTCGTTTTTTCCCAAGGTCATTATTGGTGAGGGGTGTCGCATCAGAACGGTGTGAAGTGAGCAGTGACCAGTAAGTAGCAGTGAGATATATCATACTATACTCAACAAAACTAGAAACGTCCCTGTTTTATAGCCGGTGTAGCTCTGTCTATGTATGTACCACATGTTCAAAGTACATGTATTTTAAACCGTGGCGATGTTCAGAATACGATCGTGTAGAGTTTAGCCGATACACACAGTTTACATAGCGGCCAGTGACCGGAACGTTGATTTCCACTTTTTGCACGTGCACGCTATACTTGTCATCGATAAGGTGTGATTCAGTTTCATGTCGTACCATTCATGCGATAGGGGCTATTCGGAAAATTACAAAACTTTTTTAATTTTTCACTGTTTTCGATATGCCACGGCTTTCCGAAAACGAGCGAAATCAGGCAATTGGGATGCTTGCGGGTTGGATGGCCGCCAGGGCGGTCGCGCCTCGGTTTGGTTGCTGTCGGAAGACGATTGATCGTCTTGCAGCCCGGTACCAGCAGACTGGGGCTGTTCACGACCGGCAGCGACCTGGTAGGCCTCGTGTAACGACGGCTAGAGCCGATCGTTACATTACGTTGACGACTTACGTCGTCAACGTCGATTGGCAGCCACAGTCACTGCTAGGCGATACGGTGTCTCAGGGCAGACCATTCGCAACCGGTTACGTCGTAACGCCCAACCAATCCGGGCACGCCGCCCGTACACTGGTCAGATAATGACCCAACGTCACCGTGCTGCCAGACTGTTATGGGCGCGACGTCATCTGAACTGGAGAAGGCTGACTGGAACCGAGTTTTGTTCACCGATGAATCTCGGTTCACAGTTAGTCATGCTGACGGAAGATTACGGGTATACAGGCGTAAAAATGAAAGATTCACCGATTGTTGCATTGTTGAGAAGAACAGGTTTGGGGGAGGGAGCGTAATGGTCTGGGGTGGGATCATGGGAAACCGGAAGACAGATTTGGTTGTTGTACAGGGCAACATCAATGCACAACGTTATGTTGCAGATGTGCTAAATGCACATGCCTTACCATTTATCCGTCAGCATGGTCCTGGTGTGACATTGATGCACGACAATGCCCGCCCTCACGTAGCCAGGGTCACCACTCAATACTTACAGCAAAACAACGTCGACGTCATGCCATGGCCCGCGGTCTCCCGGATCTCAATCCCATTGAGCACATATGGGATGAGCTGGGCCGCAAATGCACGAGCTAACCATCAGATTGACAATGTTCGCGATCTTACACGGGCGTTACAACGGGAATGGAGGAATTTGCCCAACGCACTGGTATTGCGTTACGTCACGTCGATGCGGCGTAGGATCATTGCATGCATTCATGCAAATGGTGGCCACACTCGGTACTAACGAGATTTACTGAATTTGCCACATTACTTATTGAAATTCCATCTCTAAACATTAAGTAACACATTTCTGAGTTTTTGTGATTTTTGATTTTGACCCCTACCGCCCTTGGCCGGTTATCTCTCGAATATTTAACAAGATATCCAAATGCAATTTATTGGCTTTGATACAGAAATGAATGAACTTGTTTTTCCATTTTGATTTTTAAAAGTAACCCTTTTGGTTTTTGATGAATCTTTCCTTAAACATGGAGGGACGTTTCTAGTTTTGCTCAGTATAGTAAGCAGTAAGCGACAGTGAGCAGTGGGTGTGTCTCACTGCTAGCAGTAAACGGCAGTGAGCAGTTATATGCGTCTGGCAATAATGTAAACTAAGTACGTGCGTAAACTCTTTAGACTGGACAATGTATATTTGCGTAACCTCTCTAAACCGGACACCAATGTAAGCTATGTGTATGTAGGAACCCCACTAAGACGAACATCACTTTAAACTAGGTATGTGTGCGAAACCTCTCTAGAGCGGACACCACTGCACGCTAGGTATGTGTGCGGAATCTATATAAACCGGGCACTATTGTAAGCTAGGTATGCGTGGAGAACCTCTCTAAACCGTACACCACTGTAGACTAGGTATGTGTGCGGAACCTGTCTAAACCGGACAGCACGGCAAACTAGGTAAGTGTGCTGGACCTCTCTTGACCGGACACCATTACAAACTAGGTATGTGTGTGTGTGCGGAACCTATCTAGACCGGACACACCTGCAAACTAGGTGTGTGTGCGGAACCTCTCTAGACCGGACATCACTGTAAAGTCGGTATGTGTGCTGAATCTCTCTAGACCGGACACCACTACAAGCGAGGTATATGTGCGGAACCTGTCTAAACCGGACACCACTACTAGCGAGGTATATGTGCGGAACCTGTCTAAACCGGATACCACTACAAGCCGGACACCTCTCTAAACCGTACACCACTGTAAACTAGGTATGTGTGCGGAACCTCTCTGAACTGGTCAGCACTGCAAGCTAGGTACATGTATGTGTGCGGAACATCTCTAGACGGAACACCACTGTAAACGCGGTATGTGTGCGTAACCTCTATAGACCGGACACCACCGCAATCTAGGTATGTGAGCGGAACCTCTGTAGACCGGACAGCACTGTAAACAAGGTATGTGTGCGGAACCTGTCTTGATCGGACACCACTGCAAACGAGGTATGCGTGCGGAACCTGTCTAAACCGGACAACACGGCAAACTAGGTAAGTGTGCTGGACCTCTCTTGACCGGACACCACTGAAAACTAGGTATATGTGTGTGCGGAACCTCTCTAGACCGGACACACCTGCAAACTAGGTATGTGTGCGGAACCTCTCTAGACCGGACAGCACTGTAAAGTCGGTATGTTTGCTGAACCTCTCTAGACCGGACACCACTGCAAGCGAGGTATATATGCGGAACCTCTCTAAACCGGACACCACTACAAGCGAGGTATATGTGTGGAACCTCTCTAAACCGGACACCACTGCAAGCTATGTATATGTGCTGAACCTCTCTAAACCGATCATCACTGAAAGCTAGGTATGTATGCGGCACTTCTCTAGACCGGAAACCATTGGCAGTAAGCAGTAGTGGGCAGTGAACAATACAATATGGATGCAGCAATATGATCAAGCTTATAAATATAACCGTATAATGCCGGATATAGGTATTGACTTTTCTAACTAAGTACTTAAGAAATGTTCTAAACAATAGCGAACATTGTACAACGGTTCAAATATAAATTTAGTCACGCTTCGAAGGCCCACAGAATCATGTATTATAAGAAAATGTTTAATTCGTATTATCTCCAGCGAATGTACATGCAATGGTTCTTGACCGGTACTTGCAGTACAGCGGCCACATCCGCCTCTTACAGTGTACACATGCAATGGTTCTTGACCGGTACTTGCAGTGCAGCGGCCACATCAGCCTCTTACAGTGTTCACAATTTTAGACGATTTCACCATTTTCTGCATTGAATGCTGATGAAAGGAGAAACTTACTCAGTTTATCCAGTATTACGTGTAAGTGACACAAGGAATGTGAAAAAACAACTAAACAAAAGAAAACAATATGTTCGCTGAATTCGAACCCACGAACGCACCGGTCACAGACTTTCGCACTACCCACACGGCTATATTGTTCAAAAGGATAACTTTTGAAATTAAGAAGTATAACAACTTGTAATGCAAAGCAAAACAAAATGGCCTCGCTCAAATAATATTACAATTAACATTATTACTTATGCTCATAAGCAGAAACAATATAATTGAATATGATATAAAGCCTTGCAACTTTTTTTATCTGGATTTCGTCACGATGTAATTCTATGGTCTTGTCGTCAAACGGGTATTCAAACGAGCACTATTTGCTATTATGGCATGGGTGTACGATTGAGCAAAGAAGCCTGGTACGATGTAGGCCGAGTGCCCCTGTATGCGTTCCAGCACATCTCGCTTCCGGCTAGTGCTCACACCTGTGATCAACGGCCACACCAGATGCAACGAACGTCACTATTTGCTGCTATTATGGCTGACCTACTTATTCGAAATATAAGTAAGATTCGTCATACTGTGTCCGGTTGTCCGGTTTATAGAGGTTCCGCAAATATACCTCTATACACAGGTTTCGGTTTAGAGGGGTTCCGCACATATACCTAGTTTACAATGGTGTCCGATTTAGAGAGGTTCCGCACATATGCATAGTTTACAGTGGTTACCGATTTAGAGAGGTTCAGCACATATGCATAGTTTACAGTGGTGTCCGATTTAGACAGGTTCCGCAGACATACCTAGTTTACAGTGGTGTCCGGTTTAGAGGTTCACCACATATACCTCTTTCACATTGCTGTCAAATTTAGAGAGGTTCCGCGCACATACCTAGCTTCGCACATATATACAAATGTACATAGTTTACAGTCGAATCCGATTTAGAGAGGTTCCTCACATATACCAAGTTTACAGTGGTGTCCGATTTAGAGAGGTTCCGCACACATACCTAGTTTACAGTGGTGTCCGGTATACAGAGGTTCCGCATACATACTTAGTTGACGTTGACAGTGGTGTCCGATTTAGAGAGGTTCCACACACATACCTAGTTTACAATGGTGTCCGGTATACAGAGGTTCCGCATACATACTTAGTTTACAGTGGTGTCCGATTTAGAGAGGTTCCGCACACATACCTAGCTTACAGTGGTGTCCCGTATACAGAGGTTCCGCATACATACTTAGTTTGCAGTGGTGTCCGATTTAGAGAGGTTCCGCACACATACCTAGTTTACAATGGTGTCCGGTATACAGAGGTTCAGCACACATACCTAGTTTACAGTGGTGTCCGGTATACAGAGGTTCCGCATACATACTTAGTTTGCAGTGGCGTCCGGTATACAGAGGTTCCGCATACATACTTAGTTTGCAGTGGTGTCCGATTTAAAGAGGTTCCGCACACATACCTAGTTTACAATGGTGTCCGGTATACAGAGGTTCAGCACACATACCTACTGTACAATGATGTCTGGTATACAGAGGTTCCGCACACATACCTAGTTTACAGTGTTCTCCAGTATACAAAGGTTCCGCACACATACCTAGTTTACAGTGGTGTCCGGTATACAGAGGTTCCGCATACATACTTAGTTTACAGTGGTGTCCGGTATACAGAGGTTCCGCACACATACCTACTTTACAAAGATGTCTGGTTTAGACAGGTTCCGCACATATACATAGCTTGCAGTTGAGTCCGGTCTAGAGAGATTCCGCACACATACCTGCATGTAGCTTACAGTGGTGTCCGGTCTATAGAGTCCCGCACACATACCTAGTTGACTTTGGTGTCCGG